>JAJAQA010000002.1:9260753-9670753 GCA_021464565.1 Rutilus rutilus | reverse complement strand
GAGGGTCCGACAGCTCCGCCCTGGACGCCCGAGGGTCCGACAGCTCCGCCCGAGGGTCCGACAGCTCCGCCCTGGACGCCCGAGGGTCCGACAGCTCCGCCCTGGACGCCCGAGGGTCCGACAGCTCCGCCCTGGACGCCCGAGGGTCCGACAGCTCCGCCCTGGACGCCCGAGGGTCCGACAGCTCCGCCCTGGACGCCCGAGGGTCCGACAGCTCCGCCCTGGACGCCCGAGGGTCCGACAGCTCCGCCCTGGACGCCCGAGGGTCCGACAGCTCCGCCCTGGACGCCCGAGGGTCCGACAGCTCCGCCTTGGACGCCCGAGGGTCCGACAGCTCCGCCATGGCCACACCCGCAGCCTGTTCCGCCCTGGTCCCCCGAGCTGCTTGCTCCGCCCTGGTTCCCCGAGCTACCTGCTTCGCCCTGGAGGTTTCCCATCCTATGCAACCACGCCCTCGTCAGCCTCCATGGCGCCCACCCTCCCACCCCTTTGGATGTTATACGGCGAGATGACGCGCCTTCGGGGAGGGGGGGTTCTGTCACGTTTTGATGTGTTGAGTTCTATTCTGTGATCTTGTTTTCCCCTGTCTTTGTGATTTTGGTTTAATCCTGTTAGTTTTTCCCTGTCTGTTTAATTAGAAATTCCCATCACCTGTGTCTTGTTAATTATCTCGTTAGCCCCAGTACATTTAAACCCTGTGTTTTCCCTCAGTGTGGGTTGGTCGTCGTCCATGTATGGTTGTGTGTAGTGATTTCCTGGAGTTTTTCCTTTGTTCCTGTATGTTTCTGGAAGCTTAGTTTGTAAATAAATCAACTACATTGAAGTTCCTGTGTCCTCGTCTTCAGCATCCTGCAACAACCCTGACAGAATGTGTATTTAAATTGGGTCATTTATGTAGTAGAAATGTGAAAAGCCAGAAAATGTATTTTTGGCTCATGTGGATGAAAGACAACTCCCAGAATGCACTTGCTTCGCTGCCTTACGAGGCCACTCCCAAGCCACGCCTACCGGTTACAGAGGGCAGTATCGGAAGAAGTGATACAACTAGGCTACTAGTCGACTCGAAACTGAAAAGACGCTGTTTTATCGTGAGATCCCCCCCCTATGGGCAGGCTGAAAACATGTGGAACTAGCTCCTACTACTGCCTGTAGTCTCTAGCCTCCGATGACGCAAAATTATGATTTTGGCATCATCTGAGGTTTTTTTTCTAGACACATGATACAGAAATCTCTCATCTCAGGGGGACATGAGTGAGGGAAGCACGGTCATTCGAAAATACCGTGGGGTTCAATTCCGATTTTTTGCTCATATGCGACACAGATCGGATGTGTTCTATGACAGTGTAAACAGGAAAAAAACACATGGATATTTTCAGTACTATTCAGTACTCTCGCGCTCTCTCTGAGAGATGTTTACTCTGCGTGCATAAGGTAAAGCCGTCTCAAACAGATCGCGAGTAACAAAAGTTCTTTTTCGCGGATTATATCGGGGAAAAAACACGCAAAATTGTGTAAAAATTCCGGTCATGGTTAGTATATTCATAAACAGTCGGTTTATGTCTGAAATAAGCATAAAACGCGTGTGACAGACAGTATAATGAAAAAACAGTAATGGATCCGGGGCGGGCACTAGCTCTAAAAGTGACAGCAGCCATATGTGTCTGTCATTAATTAATGTCAAAACAACAAAAGATAGCTTTCATTGTAAGGAATCAGAATTAATAGCCTATGTATTTAATTTAGTCAGGACTCAGGACTATCAGTGTTATTTTACATTTGATTACCTTATTCAGTTTCTGTAGCATTTCTACTACTGTTAGACCTACCCAAAAATGTTTCTCTTTATTTGTATCTTTATTATTTTGTATATATTTTTTGCTACTTTTTTCAATTTAATTCAAAGATTGAAATCAAGCTTCCTTGTGTTGTGTAAACTCTTAAAAACAAAATTACCCAATTGTAAAAACACAATGAGTGAGCAAACATTTAGGTGAGATAAAAAAAAATAATTCTATATCGTCATAAATATCATTATCGCAAATATTCTTGAAATATCGTGATATAATTTTGAGGCTATATCGCCCACCCCTAGTATCTATAGCACAAATTTTATTTCTTGTGCCATTTACGCCAAAAATAGTTTTTGAGTGCATATGATACGCAGTTTTCACGTGCATATGATATGTACTTTATGGCGTGTAATACACATGCACTCCACACCCCTAATCGTATCCAAGGGGTTTACAGTGCATATCTGCATGCAAAAACTATTTTTGGCGTATAAATGGCACGAGAAATAAAATTTGTGGTATAGATATGCACTTTCATGAGATCGTGTTGTATGTTCCCACCATTCCTGAGATCTCTCTCACACACAATAACTGAAGCATATGTGCAGACTGCAATGTGAAAGAAAGCATTTTCTCCAGTTTTGAGTTATAAAAACCTTAAAAAATTAAACAAGCAATGAAAAAAGATATATTTCAATAACATTTTATAATCTAAAAAAATGGCATTGCCAGTATAAGATGTTTTGCATGCTGAAATCGCTGACTGCTTAACTTTTTATTCAGGTGGGATTTTTAAGGAGCCATCACAAATATGAAATCGTCTTTTCTTTGCCCCAAGTCCCAACTCTGGGCAATGTCACCCTTTCCCCCGCGCTTCGTGCTACGGCAAAACCAAGGCTATGTGCAACACACATCACTCCACGCCCTGAGGGTAGGCTATGTGTTTTTGTGGTGGTTTTAAACCAGCTTTTACTATACTCTATATCACTTATCAAAGGCTGCTTACCACTCTTGTGTGTTCATATATTCACATTAACCCTATTAAGAGCAGTTAAACAGAGGCTTTTCTACTGAAGCTACTGTAGCCTTATTACAGACAGAGTCCCACTGGAGCAACCTGGGTTAAGTGCCTTGCTCAGGGGTACAATATTAATGAACAATACTTTTGATTTTGAAACAGCCTCAGTCTTGCTTGGGATTGAACAACCTTTGTTAAAACAGTCCAGATTATTAACCATTCACAATGAAATCAAAATTAAATTCTTATTTAGGCTATTTATGGCAGCGATATTCAAACAGCGGACCATAATTGCACCATTTTACCATTTCTACAGATTAAAATGAGCAGCGCCTCAAAACATTGGAGCGATTCACACCAAAAGCGCTTAGGGTCTTTTACGGTAATGATCGTTCGGCACTTATTACAAAAATTACATCCTATAATATTTGTGTCTAGAGCCAAACGCACTTCATTCAAGCCCTTTCCACTTTGTGCGCATTTCTTCTCTCTCTTGCTAAAGATGTGGACCACATTAACACCGTGTCCTAACTACACGCAACACGACGCGCGATAAAAGGTGTATTTTCCATGTTAATCAGAGTTTTTGCCCTAACCATCCGTGACGGCGACAATTTTATTTAAGTAACAGTTTCTATTTTCTGCGATGTCGCAGCTGGAACAACAAACACAAAGTGTGGCAATGATAATCTCAGGTACTGTTTATGTGCTTTATTTAATGTTAAAAGCGTGCAATGTGACTTTGAATATCATTTAGTGCTCCCAGCTTTGTAGCTGTAAAAGCAACAAATTCAGTTATTTGTATTTTTTGCGTAGTGTTTCAGCAATCATAAGCAATCGCGTCTCCAAGACTTGAAGAAACCTGCCTGCAAAGCTACTTTAAAAACTATTGTTTTACGGTGTGTACTTTACTCTTAACACCTTTTACCTATTTATTTATTATTCTCAGGTAAGGTAAAGAAAGTCAAATCTGACCTAAACCATAAGCATTCAAAAGGTACTTACAATTTTGTCAGAAGACTCCCCTGTGGTATGTTCTCATTAAAAGTCTTCCAGCATCATAAATCTCAGAAGGCAGATTTTGTAATCAATTAAATTTATTTTAATTGGTTACTTTTCTTTTTATAATAAACAACAATATAAAGGCAAATAAAACTTCATCATTTAAGTATAAAATACAATAATCACGTTTTGAATCAAAGGTGTAGTAAGCTCTGGGCTTCTTATCTTCTGCTTGGGGTTTCTTGTCCACAGCTCTGGGCTTCTAGGCGTCGGGGGCACTGGCGTATCAGTATCCAAGAGGCAGTCAGTTCATCAGTCTTTTATACTCCTGTCGTTTACAACAGGCGTTAGGTTGATACTCCTCCAAAGTTTCCCAGATCCTTCTCCAGGCAGGTGCAAGCGGTCCACCTCTTCATGTCCTTGAACTCCAGTGAACTCAACTAAGATGGCTGAGTTCATTTAAAGTTCTAGGAGTCCTCTAGCGCACACACATAATCGCACTTTCCTGCTCCTCTTAACATGGGTTGGCACAGTCACATATACATACATAACCAATTACTGTACATCTATGCCAAAACAATATAAGCCATCTTTTACAACCAAAATAAATAACAACATTGAATGCAATGCATTATATCCAATACATTGGCTAAATATGTGTAACAAAAAGGCATCTATAATAAACAAGGAGGCAGGTAATTGCATTTTCTTGATATTATACAACACCCCCTTCATGCAATTATCCTGACTCTTTATCCTTCATTCTCATAATTGTAGCATAAACTTTGTTCACTTCATCAAACTTGACCAATAACATGGACATTTGTCCATCATTCTTAAATAGATTGGTTTGTTACAGTTCATGCAATATTTCACCCAGTTTTGTTTTCTGGTTCCCATAACAGAAATAATCAATTATATTTCTTTTGTAATTGTATTAAATTTTTTTATTTATCAAGGGGCAAAACTTTGTGCTCTGCTTGTTTAATATATATTAGGCCAATTTAGATCTCAAATAGAATCCAGTACTTCAAGCACCCGGTCTCCCCTTAGAGGCGCGGCTCCACCACTAGCCCAGCTAGGGGATGCGCTTCCAGGTGAAGTACCTTGGAAACGTTAGCCGCTGACATCTCCTAGGGTCTTTAGGGCACAAAGTTAGTATCTGGGTTATGATGGGTTTTCTTGCCCCAACTACAAGTTTAAACATCCCCCTTGGTTTGAACCAGTTTTGAAACTTCTTCAATGTTCAAACAGTGCACAAGGTTTCTTTTTTATTATTGCTTGTAAACGTCCAGTTCCAAACCTCTGGGTCAAATATTTTCAAGCAACTCATTTTCTCATTCAAATATCTTACACTAAATCCAGTAATCATTTCTTAAGCATTAACCGATTCTCAGATATCATAATTGTACTATCAAATATAACAAAACCCTTTTGTAGTAATTGTTGCATAAACATATCACATCCTACAATTATTTATCTGGTTAATTATGGTTACATTTCATACATTTAATATAATCAGAACAATCCAGTAATTAAACCTTTGTATCCAGAGTTTCCCTTAATTTCTGAGAACACTATACATGTTCAAACATAAATTATATAAATCAATTTGTTCCTTGATATACATAAGGTTCCCATTGTAAAGTTTGTAAACAATCTCTCAAGTTAATAATGTCCATCTTTAAACCTTTTATATTTTAAATTAAATTTACAAGTTCATCTTTTAACATGCCCTACGGTCACAAGAGTTTCTTCTTCGATTAGCATAGTATATATTTTAATTTCCTTAATATATTATACACATTCAAAGTCCACTGAAGCCAGATGAATTCTTTAATTCATAAAGATTTAAAAATATTTCAAAATCAAAAAACAACAACAATATTTTCAGTAGTTTCTTACTATAAATTATCTTTACATCCCCATTATAAGGTTCACACTTTGTTACATCAGTATTTGGTGGCATCACACATTTTAAATCCTCAAAAATTAACCCAATAATTAAATCATCTTATCAGGAGTTCTCACCCTAAACGTCTCCTTAATTAAATCTAAAAGGTATAATCTTTTCTAACCCCAGATTTGTTTGTTACTATAGTATAATACCTTTTCACATAATACAATTAAAATATTATTTATTCATTTACAATAATATATTTCGTTGTCTTAAATCAACATGTATTTATCAGTCAGTAAAAACCATAAATACTTGGCATTATAGATGACATAAAATTATTACATTTTATCATAAGTACATTCGTGTTTACAATATCAAACACCCACTTCATTTTAGTTCTATGGTTTTTATTTTATTTATTTTTTATAAATCATTAAAATAATAAAGTAATAATATTTACCAGGATTTCCCAAAAGGTTTAACTGACCCCAGCTAAGGTCTCAGTGCTGGTGGATGCAGAGCGGCCGTTTCTTGCTATTACAGTCTATCTTGTTGTACAGTCTATTTTGTGACTGAATAAGAGGCATTTAAAACTATATAGGACTTCTTGTGCTATTTCCGCCCCCTTCTTTGGAAGGGTTCCAGATTCAGTCAAGGCCATTTGGTGCTCTTGCATGGACCATAATGAGAGCTTGTTCGTCCTCATCTGCTCTCTTGCTATTCTCAAACATCTGCATGATAAGCCTGCATCCAGGAGTGTCAATCAGGTCAACATTACAATATGTCTACTAGCACCTATTATTTATAATGTGCTAATTTTCAATTATTCATTTCTTTTTGCTTGTTATGGAAACATACTAAATTAACTTTAAGTTGTTTTCTCCACTCTTCTACAAGTTGATTGACCATCCTTGTCCAGTTTCTCTCCCAATTTTTCCTAGTCTTTCTAGTCTTCTTTCTGCATATTAGAATACTTTAATATAACAGACACTGCTATATTTTCCATAATCCTAATCTATTTTATGTGACTCTCATTAAATATTATTGGCCTACATACTCCATATGCTATCATCATGTATTCGTGATTTAATATCACTCTTTGTTTCTGCTGCCAAGTACGTGCACACATTTTTTTTTTTCCTAAAAAGAATGTCTATTTTCATTTTTAATTTTATCATGATATTTAGGATGATGTTTAAAAATAACCCACGTTTTATATCATTTTTCATTTCTCACTCTTACTACAAGTAGGAGGTATTAGCCTCCTATCCATGAATTATTTTATCTTATATTACCATTATCTCTTGGTTATATTTCCTTCTAACCAATGCTAGAATATTCTTCACATTATTTAATAGTTTTCAAAATATTAGTTTCATTATCACCAAATACGTCTCCATAACTGTATTGAGACTTTTAGGATTTGCTTCTATGCCATTTTCTAAATTACATTCTTACACAATTCATATTTAATTTGTCCATGAATGTTCTTAAACTTTGCTAAGACTGACTATACTGTTGCAGTGTTTACTGATGTCTTTCCATTTTCCCCAAATATTCCAGTTCTAACCAAATGTATACTTTTCTCTCTTATCGACAAAATCTTAATTCCCTGTATGTTCCTTTAGGGTAGATTCACCTTACAGTGTATAATCTTCGTTTACCTTCCTATTAAATATTTCTATCAGGACATTCACTTTAAACATCTTGTTCTTTTCGTTTGTAATACTAATATCATTGGGGTTTTTTAATTTTCTCCAATTTTTGACCCTAATTTACTTCACCTATATTCTAGTGCTTTATACGGTGGATTCATCAGGCAAGATTATGCAGATATGAGAATCCCATAATTTCAGTAGCCCCATAGTGCACTATTCAAATGTTCTTCCTTTATGTACTATTAAATATGTTTTTCCACTTTCTATCTTTTATACTTGTAGATTTTCCACATTAGCTTTATAGCACAACTTCCTGCTTTCTTTTGCTCACAAAAAGCTTTAGTTCACTTAAATCGCTTGTACAGTTAGGCTACAGTAAAATCAACAAAATGCCAAATTTCTGCTACATTCATAATAATTTAAACAATCTATAATTATCATTTACCCACAGCAATTGATTTATAGCAGGATTTTTCTATATTTCAGCATTATTCTTCCCTCTTTTTGGACTATTTACTTTAATTGTTTTTAATAAGTAAATTCCAAAGTATCACTCTACCCACATTAAAAACTTTTAATATTTTACCGTTTTGTTAATCTTGTGCCAGCTCTTTCTCTTGGCACAGGCAATCGAGGTGCTTTGCTGGTTGTCCTGTTCTCTATTTCCTTGAAGACCAGCCTAGCAGTGAACCTCTGCTAGCAGGCTCTCCCCCTTCCAGAAGTTCACTGGCACACAGGATCAGCTCTGCCTTTCAATCATGTCATTGGGACTTTTTTTAATATATTATGCATTTAATCACATTCCCCCTTTTTGGTAGATTTTTTATTGTGATCAATTCTTACGCTATATTGCAAATAGCTTTTAGCAATTGTTTCCATTAACCATTTCTCACTTTGTTTGTAATATTTTGCCTACTTCAAAGCAAGATTTTAGGCTCTCTAGTTTTCTCCCAAGTCTCCTGGCACAAAACCAGCAGCCACTTGCTTTGTACGTCATTTGTATTTATTTCAATACATTATGACCATATTTACGACGCTAGAAATACCCAGCTGTTTCCAAGTCTGATTTCTTTGTACACCTTTGTTCCGTAATTTTGCCTTAAATGGTTAAATCACCAAAGGTCCATGCCCCAAATTCTATGCCTATTGCCTACCATATATACCAGCAAATTACTTTGGTTAATGTCTTTCAAACATTCATCGCATTTGCAACCCTGTTACATAAACAGTCCTATGCATCCATGTGCTCGCCAATAGTCACTGGGTCATTCATTATTACTTTGAGGATAACTCATCCTACATTCCTGGCAGACAACAACGCACTAGGTTCTTTAATTGTTTGTTGACAATCTTCTTTTTCAATTTATCATTAAATTAACCTCAGTCCTCTCTAGTTATCTCTAACTTAAGAAGCTTTTCTTTATCTTAATCATACTTTTATTGTTAAATTTCATTTGTCACCTTGTTTTTTATAGCAAGGATCAAATTCCTTTTAAATCAGAGGAAATGTTCTAATAACTACAAGTTTTTTAGTCAACTATCCTCACTTTTATCATTATTTTTACATCTGTAAATGGTTAATCTCCATGTAAGCTTATTCAGACATTTCTTACAGTCACTTTGTATGCAGTACTTGTTGATTTTCAGTTTGTTAAATAGCTATAAAATGAAAAGTATTAATTTAATTTATCACATCTTGCCTGCAACTTTTATTAGTAGGCTATTAACAGCTGTTCTTGCATTTTGATCACTTTCCTGCATATCTTAATACGTTATATTAAAACTAATTTCAGTTAATCAATATTCAAACCTTGTCTTTGTTCTAAACATCCTAAAACTATGTGGTCAGTCTAAAGCAGTCACTATCTCTTCCACCGTAGTAATAATTATACATTTACTTTTGTTATGTACATTATTATTTTATCATTATTATTATTTTTCTAAATTCATTCCGACGATCCATCTACTTTCTCTCTCTATGTTTCATTCCGGCTTCTCCCGTTATAGGCGTCACCACAGTGGATCATTGTCACGGAATGGGTAAATACAAAAGGTGCGAGGACTCAAGTGCAGAGAAAGAAATATTTATTAATAAAAGAAAAGCTAAACACAAAACAAAACCCACGAGGGGGAAAACATAACTACTAAATACAAAACCAAAAACAGAACGAGAACTTACTGGGGAAACATTAGACAATGAACCGACACAGACTGCAAACAAGAGGAGACTATTAAAGGGAACTAATCAAGAGGGAACAGGTGGAAGAACTCAAACAATAATCAGATAACAAGTGGGAGGGATCAGACAATGACATGAG
Source organism: Rutilus rutilus (assembly GCA_021464565.1). NCBI lineage: Eukaryota > Metazoa > Chordata > Actinopteri > Cypriniformes > Leuciscidae > Rutilus > Rutilus rutilus. The sequence goes on along the minus strand of JAJAQA010000002.1, from coordinate 9,661,067 downwards.
CACATGGCCCAAAATAACAAAACACCCATGTGCAGCACAAGACAGGACAGGCATGTGACAATCATCCACATATCTGGGTTGGGAAACGCTTCACCACTCCCCTCAAACCGTTAGTCTGTTATGAGTAGAGATGGAGAGGAGGAGCGCTAGAGTAACCCTGCCCTCTGTTCAATATTCCGTTTCACTGGGAAATACGTCACAACACTGGAGAAAATTCGTTTGCAGCTTCCGGTTCACGCAGACTTTAAGTCAACAGGGTGCAAATTCTAAAAAGAGGATAACACGGTGTAGGCAACACCGATTTTTGTCGTTGTTCTCTGTACTGACAGCACTCCAAATTTACAAAAACATGAAGTTCTCAAAAAAAGTTCTCCTTTAACAACCAATTCCTTTCCTTGTGCGACCCAGCATTGAGAGTGCACTCATGCAACGCCAGTCGCTAGGACTTCCTAAAAATCCATGAACTACTATAATATGTAACCCACTTAATTATTTTAATATCTTATTTCTTTTTTTACTATATTTAACCTCCATATTTGACTTTTAAATAACTCCATTATAATTGTTGCATATCTTTAACATATACAATAGTATTATATCTTTAACATATACAATAATATTATAATGTCTGTCCCCATTTAGGAACATGTATCTTGTTATCAGTCAAAACTTCAAAGATTAAATTCTCACTAAAGTGTTAAATTTGGTCTAATATCTGTTATATATTATACATTCTGTTTCCGTTTCTCTACTTTTCTTTAAGTCAAGCTAGCTTATCAGCTGTATTACTATCATATCACAGTGTTTTCTTTTAAAATTGTCTGGTTGGTCTAAAAGGTTAAAAAAAAAATAGTCTATACAAGAGGTTAAGTCCCCCCAACATTTTTTAAAGCTTTAGAGCTAAATCAGTTAGTTTACCTGGCAGTCTATTTTCCCGTTTCCACATGTATTGCTGGGATGTCTGGTAAAACTCCTGTTGAGCGACCTTGAGATACTCCTGTGAGCTCTGCCTGCTAGGCTGTACCAGGAGAAAAATTACTCCCCCTAACATGCGTCTTTTTCGGACTTCAAACTGAAATCTTCAGTCTTCAGTGCACATAGTTTTACAAACAATTGTACTTTTTTAAGAAACCTCTTTCCTTTTTATGACTTTTTATCTGGCTATTAATAGTTGTTACAACATAAGATATCAATCGTCCTTTTATTATAATGTTTTGCTTTTATTTTTATTTTATTTTTCTTCCTCACTTCAATGTGTCCACATTTGAGGCTCTCTAACTGTAGTTGTTTGTCAAATGAAGCATATCTTTTGACCTCAGTCAAAAATTCCAACTTGGAATATCTTTTGCACAGAACTGCTAAACCTTTCTCAGAAGCAAGGTATGTTTTTATTATTATTTTATTTTATTAATTGATATCATATTGTATCAATATCAATATTCAAATGCCCTAATGTTTTTGTCTCATTAGTCTAGTTATAATTGCACTAGATACTTAGGGTAAAGTTACTGACAATACAACAGCAGTGAAGCAACACTTTAGTGACTTAAATCTCTTCTTAAAACGTTTTATTAGGATTTACTTGATTTTCCATTTTATTTGTTTATATTTGTATTTAAAATGTGTAGTTTTCCCTCTTGTGTTTGCCTGTAAAGCGCTTTGAGAAAGCAACTTTTAAAGGTGCTATATAAAATAAATGTATTATTATTAATACTTGGGTAAAGCTGGTTTTATATTCACACATTCGGCACAAACTACAACCACTTTTTTTTTATATATATATATATAGAATTCGACGTCTTTCACATGGCTTCTTTAATTGCACTAACATTTCAGCTTATTCCTGTTTAGTAAAAAAAAAAAAAAAAATCTAATATGTAAATATGCTTCATCATTTGCTAGCAATAACATGTTTTAATGTATCCTATTAAGCTATGTATGTTATGCATATAAACCACTTCAAATTCCAAAATCTAAAACTCTTAAACTCAGACTCGTTAAACATTAATTATCTTTCGTATATATACTTATTAAATCCTCAAACTTGACTTCCTAGGCAATTTTAACACAACTTCTACAGCTTTTAAACAGTTTTGCTTTATTGATTCCTCAATCAAATTATTAAATCTAAATTTCACTGTCCAGGGTGTTTCCTTAGCTACATTTCAACTCCTTTAAAACCTTCTACCATTAGTATAATAGTATTAAAGAATATATATATATATATATATATATATATATATATATATATATATATACACTGTTAGACCTTACCGGGTTTTTTTACAGTAAAATACTGGCAACACTGTTGCCAGTAAAATACTGTTAATTGTACAGTTCTTTACTGTAATCTAGTTTCAAAAATCTGAAAGTCAGGCATGTCCAGGATGATTGTGACATCATCACAAAAAAATAAAAACACCTGATCATTTTCCTCTTGACTTTTTCTTGCCATAACAAATGTGTTTTATAAACTCACTGTTACAGCAGTCAGAGAGAGATGAATGGTAAGAAGTCCAGGGACAAGAGACCAACTAAAGCAAATACTGATCTCCATCATGGTGACAACAAATTTTATTAATAACTAAATCTCTGTTAATTCTCAACAAGAACTTTTGTACATGTATGAAAGAAGTAATCGTAAACTGGTTTGTAAACTGGTTTCACACTCAGTGTGGCTGGAAGTCAGTTGTAGTTTTTGTGTTTCTCTTTTTTCTGTTCTTGTTTCTCTGTCCTTCAGTGATTCTGCTTATCAGGTGTTCATCAGTGTCTCAATTCACTCACTTCTTTTCATTCAAGTGGACTATATTAGTGAACTAATGTAGGGAATAGTGAATGAGGGTATAGGGTGTGATTGGGAAAACAGCCTCTGAGTGTCGACTTTGAGCACTGTTCATTTACAGTATATTCATGTAGGCTATTTTTATTTTCTACAGTATATTACTGTTTTAATGGAAAATGGTATTATATTGTCAGAATTTTACAGCAAGGGTTAACAGTGTACATAAAAACAGCTTTTCCTTCTTTCACAACTTCTTCAATTGGTATAGACCTCTCTTATCTAAACGTATTTATTAGATCAATTTTCCATCTGTTATTCTTAGTTTCTCAGATGTTAATAAAACATCTATCAGTCTTTTTCCTCCAGTCCACAACATTGTATCTTGTCGCTAACTTAAACATTCCATTTAATAATACTCTTTGAATTTACTATTTTAACAGCTCTCCTAATCTAAGAAGTTTACAATATAAGTTTTTGTATAAATTTCTGTATACAAATCCATAGTTCATAGTTATGATTAACTTTTTACTAATTATAGCTCATCCTTCTTGCTTATCTGTTCGTCCGACTGTTTGTACTGTATTTTATTTATTTAATTTTTCTCTAAACTTATTTCTTTTGATTATTTTATTTTCTTCTATGTAAAGCACTTTGAATTACCATTATGTATGAAATGTGCTATATAAATAAACTTGATTTACCTTGCTTTATCTTGTTATTTTAATAAATGAATTAACAATTTCTTGCTGCTAGCCCTTAATTCCATATTTTTAAATAAATTATATTTTCTTACCTTGGAGTAGCAAAGCTTTCCTGTAGAAAACCCGTTATTGTTCAGTCTCAGTCACATCTCCATTTTTGAACCTTTATCAGTGGACCAAGCCCTGTTCTAAGTTACTGAAGTATTTAGCATTTTCTCTGCTGTAATCATTATTTAAAATTTTGTTCAAGACTAAAGTAGCCTATAAAATATGAAATAATCTATTTATGTTTGTTTGTTTTTTCCACTTATGTAATTTACGTATTTATTACTTCGTATTATTCATATTATTTAGTTATTACTATCTTTTTATTTTTTGACCTAGGAATATCTCTCTCAGTAATCGGTCATTATATTTGTCTTTATATCTAAGACAGATACACGTTTGTCTTGTAGCGAAATCTCGGCTCACCTATATGCATTTTCTAATGCTTTAACCTCCTGTCAGCATAGGCACTATATGGTTATGTAATTTTTAACTCCTACCTGTTGACTTATGTTTGCAGTACGACTTGACATGATTTATAAGTCTAATTTTCCTGCTTATAAACTATTCTTCATTGAATTTTGGGTTAAAAGTCAGACTAGCATAGTCTAAGTCCCAGTGTCTTTTTCCATCTCTTCTTCTGGACTCTGAAACTTCTCTTCACCAATATTAACGCTCTCTTGTCTTTTGAAGTTCTTACTGACTTATTACGGTACCTAAGTCTCGCTTCAGAAACTAATTTTTGTTTTTAATGACACTATTACTTGTTCTAAAGTTTTAGTCACTTTTCTACTTCCAGTTGGCATCCTTCTGTCTTCGAGAGACAATGGTTTAGAATCTGCACCCAGTCAGTCTGTGGTTTGGTTGCAGACTCTACTATGACTGTAGAGTCCGATACGGGAGCGACAGCACCGCTGGCACTTGCTGCAAGTGTAAGCAGTGGTGGTGTCAGTGGGGGCAGGCTGAACGCTTTGCTGCCGGCGGGTCCTCTTCTCCTCCCACTGCATTGCTCTTTTTTCTTCGGCTAGAAGGACACCAGTCTTAACGGTTGATCGCCAATTTTCGCGGTCCGATGTCACTGCTTCCAAATCAGCTGGGCAGATGCTGCACGCTTTCAAGTCTCGCTTGCAGGCGTCCTTGTAGCGCAGGATTGGCCGTCCAGTTGGTCGTGTTCCTGTGGCAAGCTCCCCGTACAGAACGTCCTTTGGGATACGACCGTCATCCATCCTGCACAGGTGGCCAAGCCAGCGCAGTCGCCTCTGTGTGAGGATGGTGAACATACTTGGCATACCTGCCTGAGCCAGGATGGCTCTGTTTGTGATACGATCCTGCCAGGTGATGCTCAGGAGTCGTCTGAGGCAGCGCATATGAAAGGCATTCAGTCTTTGCTCTTGGCGAGAATATAGAGTCCAAGTTTCACTGCCATAGAGGAGGGTGCTCAAGACGCATGCTTGGTACACCTTCAGTTTTGTTTTGAGTGTCAACAGAGTGTTGTCCCAAGCCCTCTTTGCTAGTCGAGCCATGGCGGTGGCTGCTTTGCCTATCCTTATATTGAGCTCGGTATCCAGGGATAGGTTGCTGCAGATGGTGGAGCCAAGGTAGGTGAAATTCTCCACTACCTCCAGGGTGTGGTCGCCGATAGTGATTGCAGGAGTGGTGTTGACACCTTGAACCAATATGTTGGTTTTCTTGAGGCTGATGGCAAGGCCAAACTCTGTGCATGCATCTGCAAAACAAGTGATAAGTCGCTGGAGGGCACCCTCAGTGTGTGCAGCAAGAGCAGCGTCATCTGCAAACAACATCTCCCGTATGAGTACCCTGTGGACCTTAGTCTTTGCTCTGAGGCGGGCGAGGTTGAAGAGGTTCCCATCACTCCTAGTATGGAGGAAGATCCCGTCTTCGGAGTTGCGTCAGTACCCTCAGTAAATGGGTTCCCATTTTAGACTGGCTGACTTTACATCTCTGTAAGTAAAATTTCTATAGGCACAATTTTTTTTATTTTTTTTATTATTCTTTTTATTGTTTTCCTCTTAATAGCATCCTACTTCATTTATTTCTATCAGAATATTTGTATTTAGTCCTCTGTTGTTACTACATTAACCTCTGACTAATCATTCAATATTAAAAGTATATCTACATTTAACATAATTTAACATATTTACAATAATAACATTTCCTGCTTTCACTTTCTGTGTTGTGTATCAGAGGTATTGGAGTTCTCTGAACCCTCTAACTCACCCTGACTGTTGTAAAACTCTCATACGGAGGGAGGGGTGGACGGCCGAGAGAGTCCTTGCGGGACATCTTTTCCCGTTTCTAAAGTTGTTACTCTTTGCATTGTTACTTAACAAGTTTATTGTTAATAGTTTACCTCCCATTTTCTTCATTGTCTGTTATTTGTAATTATATTCCTTCAATTACCAGTTTTACTCCATCATAAAATATTATTTAACTTTATATTAAAATAAAGTTTACCTGACTTATTTTGTTGGCAGTGCCTCCCTTAAGTTTTCATATCGTTATACAGGTCTTTCAGCCTTTAGCGTTCTGAAGTACGAGCTCTTCTCTGTAATACAGACTCTGTCTCTTTAACCGGTACACCTATTTTACAATAAAATCATCCTGGCTGTTCCAGGACCAATAATTATCCTTTCAGTACACTTTTTATTTTTATTTTAATATGCCAGATAACATCCCATCTTTCCCAACACATAATGTTACAGATTATAAGTCCTACTTTTAGCCTGCATATTTCCACTTCATGAAACTGTCTTCTGACAATGTTAGGTGCATTTCTTCTGTTTGTTTAAAGATATGAATATCAATTTGATATATAGCCTGTCTATCCAAGTCCGGGGGTTTAAATTCTTTTTAGCACTCTATCATTCGTAATATTTAGAAAAACATTTCTTATCTGTTTATTAACAGTCATTAATCATTATTAACCATTATTCCTTGTCTAGAAGTCTTATTCTGTAATGTTATTACATGTACACAGTTTTCCACTTCATGTTAGACCTACCTCAGTCTTTAAGTTTTAACCATTCTGGTCTACCTCTATAGAGGAGCCTCGTTCCATTTCTAGAACCGTTGTGTCTGCCTGGAAGGCTAGTTTTCATTTTAATACATGAGAATCTACTCATGTTAAATATCTACATTGCTGGATTTTACTGCTTGCCCTGTCATAAGCGAAGCGTCCTCCACTAACAGGTCTTATCTTTTAGCCAGTCTCTGCCTCTTACTGTCTGAGGCTAGCCGTTTGAGACTTTCTGTCTCTCCTTTTTCACGGCTTTCTCAATCTTTACGGCTCTCTCGCTCATAAAGTTATTTGTTCTGCGCGCGTTCAACCCTTTCTGGGCTGTCTATAAATAATCTCTGTTCAACCCTTTCTGGGATTTTCCTTTAAATAATCTTTTCTAGATTATTACTTTCTGGCTAAATTTATTTTAGTCGACTTTAATTTGAACCCTTTCTGGGTTTTATCTTTAAATACTATCTTCACCCTTTCTGGGTCTGTATTATAACAGTAATATTTTCCCTTTCTGGGTTGTATTTTTAAATACTTTCTTTTCCAGAAGTTTCTCTTAGACGTCTTTTATTTTAACCCGTTCTGGGTTGTTCCTTTAAATAATCTTTTCTAGATTATTAACATTTTTGGGGTCTTACAGGTTGCCTTTTAGTTGGTAATTTACTAGCTTTCAAAGTTCGTACTCCTATACTCAAGCGTACGAGCGCGGAAGCAAATGGGCAAGCATTGCTCGATCGACCGTGGCCAGGGGTCGATGGATCATTGCCCCTAAAATGTTGGGCGCCATGTTTTACGGTGTGTACTTTACTCTTAACACCTTTTACCTATTTATTTATTATTCTCAGGTAAGGTAAAGAAAGTCTAATCTGACCTAAACCATAAGCATTCAAAAGGTACTTACAATTTTGTCAGAAGACTCCCCTGTGGTATGTTCTCATTAAAAGTCTTCCAGCATCATAAATCTCAGAAGGCAGATTTTGTAACCAATTAAATTTCTTTTAATTGGTTACTTTTCTTTTTATAATAAACAACAATATAAAGGCAAATAAAACTTCATCATTTAAGTATAAAATACAATAATCACGTTTTGAATCAAAGGTGTAGTAAGCTCTGGGCTTCTTATCTTCTGCTTGGGGTTTCTTGTCCTCAGCTCTGGGCTTCTAGGCGTCTGGGGCACTGGCGTATCAGTATCCAAGAGGCAGTCAGTTCATCAGTCTTTTATACTCCTGTCGTTTACAACAGGCGTTAGGTTGATACTCCTCCAAAGTTCTCCCAGATCCTTCTCCAGGCAGGTGCAAGCGGTCCACCTCTTCATGTCCTTGAACTCCAGTGAACTCAACTAAGATGGCTGAGTTCATTTAAAGTTCTAGGAGTCCTCTAGCGCACACATATAATCGCACTTTTCTGCTCCTCTTAACATGGGTTGGCACAGTCACATATACATACATAACCAATTACTGTACATCTATGCCAAAACAATATAAGTAGGGCTGGGGGAATTAACGCGTTAATCTTTGCGATTAATTTGAGATGTTTAACGCGTTGAAAAAAAATAAAGCATTTAACGCAGCACTTTTTCTTTTTCTTTTTTTTTTTGCCTCGTTTTAATGATTTCCTGTTGCGGCTACTATTGAAAAGCCGAAAATATGTGGATCGGGTTTCATTCTCGCGCAGCTTTCATGAGCGGGTCTTTTCCGCCCAGTGTGCGCCGCCGCACTCTCCGTTCCGTGTGTCTGTGTGTGTGTGTCGGCCATAGGTGTCGGCGCGCTGCGCTCTCTGCTCAATGTTCGACTCCGTGTTTGCGCTGCGCGTTCTGCTCTGTCGTTCACGGCCCAAACGCTCCAATCATGTATCAAGCACTGGAAAAGCAAAGTCCGCTCAAATAAGGTGAAATTTCTCTGTAGACTTCTGTTTGCTGAGCTGGTATAGTATTGCTGGGCAACAATGTTAAAGGAATAGTTCACTCAAAAATGAAAATTCTGTCATTTACTCTCCCTCAAGTTGTTCCAAACCTGTATGATTTCCTTTCTTCTGCTAAACACAAAAGAAGATATTTTAAAGAAGGTTGGTAATTAAACAGTTGCTGGTCCCCATTGACTTCCATAGTATTTTTTTTTTCCTACTATGGAAGTCAATGGTTACATCAGTCATCAGTCGTTTGGTTACCGACTTTCTTCAAAATATCTTCTTTTAGAAGTGTTTAGCAGAAGAAAGAAAGTCATAAAGGTTTGGAACAACTTGAGGAAGAGTAAATGATGACAGAATTTTTATTTTTTGGGTGAATTATTCCTTTAAAATGACCTGCTCTGATCACATGCTCTGGTAATATTTAGCTTTTTTAGGACTATAGTTTATTTTTATAATTAGTAAAAAAAATTCAATTGATTATGTTGATTGATTATTGAAAAAGAATAATACATTGATATATTGATGTTTAATATTATTTTAATATAGGGCTATTTTCTGTTCCTTTTTTTCCGGTGATTCTAAGTTTAATTATTGATGATTACAAGCTTGGAGGAAATGCAATTAATTGCAATTAATTACAGCAAATTGTGCAATTAATTAGTAAAAAAATTTAATCGATTCCCAGCCCTAAATATAAGCCATCTTTTACAGACAAAATAAATAACAACATTGAATGCAATGCATTATATCCAATACATTGGCTAAATATGTGTAACAAAAAGGCATCTATAATAAACAAGGAGGCAGGTAATTGCATTTTCTTGATATTATACAACACTATGCGCAAGTGTACCTGGTAAAAAAAGCTGTTTTAAAAGCAAAGCGTCACACACCAAATATTGATTTGATTTATTTAATAGGAGTTAACTGATATAACTGGGAGATAACTGATGATTTTTGAAAGCATCCTCACTTTACAGCATTTTTACACAATGCTGAAAACTTTTCACAGTACTGTAGCTTTGCAGGTTGGTTTCTTCAAGCAGAAAAACATTTATTTCATAATGTGATTTACCCCCCAATTTCAATTCTTTTACTTCAATGAAAGGTTAGAATTTTGCACATTTTTTGAATGAAAGATCAAAAGGATAAACGATGCAGATTTATTTTTTACAGCTAGTTTGATTTGCATTGCTCTCATTTATTTATTTTGAGAGCAATGCAAATCAAACTAGCTTTTAGGCTAACTGAAATAAAACCATGCCAATCTCTAGGTATGGTGAAGGCTATGTGATGATGTGGGGCTATTTTAATTCCAAAGGCCAAGGGAACTTTATCAGGATGCATAGTATCCTAAAAATTAATAAAAAAAAAATACTTAAAAATAAAAATCTGCCTGCCTCTATGGGAATTTAACATAGGGGTGTACACACTTATGCACCCTGTATTTTAAGGAAGAAAATTTATTTATTTACGATACATTATTCATTCACAAAGAAAATTGGTGTCCTAAAAGGTTGGATTTTTCCTAATTTTTTAAATTAAGGCATTAAGTTCAATTTCCAAAATATGATTTTTTATTCCTCTTTTTAGTCAACTTTAGCATGGGTGTATTCAGTTATGCATTGCACTGTATATGCATTATATCCAATACATTGGCTAAATATGTGTAACAAAAAGGCATCTATAATAAACAAGGAGGCAGGTAATTGCATTTTTTTTATTACCTGTCAGGGTTACAAACAATCTTATATATATATATGCTTAATTTTTCCAAACTTTTGACCAGCAGTGTAAGTAGCACTATCAGAGCAGTTAATGTGGATAAAAGATTGTTTGTATCCCTGACAGGTAATAAAACATCAAGCCAAATGCTAGACGTCATGTTACGATCAATAGCCAGACTCCTATTTCAATCCGTCATCATTCTCTCCATTAGCTGAAACACACTTAGTGCACTTATAGTGGTTTCATTTTTCCCACAGTTGAATCTCTAGGGAAATCTTGGAAGGTTTGCCGTATCCGAGAATACAATTTACATTCTAAAAGAAGATGCAAGCACTCTGCACTCAGTTAGATGATTATTTCTCTATAATGATTTTGATCTTCAATCTTATGCTGGTCACTGATACTTTTACTTTCACCGTCTTTTTTATTGTCCCTGTAATTTTGTGATGTCTTTGTACCCCTCTCTATCTGTATCCATCCCACCCATTGGCTTCTCTGCTTCGTCTTTCTCTGCTCTTTTAAGGTGGAGTGCGGGTGGTTTGCGAGTACAGCGCTCAGCAGAAGGGAGTGGTGCAGGAGGAACTCACTCTGGTCAACAGGAGCAGAAGGGACAGCAGAATTCGAGTTAGATTACAGGCCAGAGTTATGGGTGAGATACACTCTCTACACACACCAACTGCTGACAGATCTCTAGTCGTTCATAACAGAGCCTTCATGAGGTGAAGTTAAGTGTGTCGTTTTTGGACCAGTAGCTGTCTCTGAATAATAAGCTGGGAGAGGAGAAATTATCTTTTTTTTTTTTTTTTTTTAAATGACATGAAATGACAATACTGCTGGTAACACTTTACAATAAGGTTTCATTTGTAACCATTAGATAATGCATTAAAGTTTCCATATTATGCTATTTTAAAGTTCCAACAATTGGTTTACATGCATCCAAGGTTAATAAAAACACACTTTAATGTTCTGATAATATACATTGCAGCATCACCCTATTCTCACAGTGTTCGATCAAGAATCTGGTCTCTCTAAACCCCTCCTTTCTAAGAGTCTACTCTGCACTGATTGGTCAGATGGTCCAGTCTGTTGTGATTGGTCTACTGCTTACAGTGCATGTCGGAAACGAAACATCCATTACCATATCTGAATGTCAGCTCTGGAAGCTTCCTCAGCACTTAATACACACAGTGAGACGAACAGTAAAGATGGCATACTCATCCTTTGGAAGTGCATGCAAAGTGGATTTCCCGGCATGTCGACAATACAAACCAAACTCTTCCAGGCCTTGGCTTCAACTACAGTGTTCATGGGCAGCCAATGAAGACCATTGGCAGGCATTATGCAAATTTGTTACATAGGTTGCAGGAAGCAAGACTGGAATTACTGATGAATCCTTTCAGGCCATTTGTTGTGATCTTTGAAACTCTGTAGATCTTTTACATTCACAAACAGCTTAATTACACAGTTTAATTATCATGACCTAACAATTTACATAAACATTTACATTTATTCATTTAGCAGACGCTTTTATCCAAAGCGACTTACAAATGAGAACAATATTTTATGTACAATGTCGGATTTGGATACCGATAGTGAGTATTGGATCGGCGCATCTCTATTCGAAACTGCTAAGTATTTAAATTAATTTGTGTACACTCATAATAAACCAGAACACTGTGGCTTTGTAAAATAAACAAACAGGATGTGTTTTCTGCCGTCTCGGTTTCCTTCCCGTCAACTTGTTTGTGGAGCGCTTCACAAAAATAAACCAAACTCAGCAGAATACTGTCACACAGCTTTTTCTTTTCTTTTGTTAATCTGTTAATTATTTAAGTCAAATATATTTAGCATATTAATTCCTTTTATACAGGCCTATAGACTATGACTTTATGAAAACAAAATATTATTTTTATTTTATTTTAAATGTAACTCCATCTTGGATTTTCATCTGATTCATTGAAAGAATAAATCAACAAATTATTCCATTATCAAAATAATCATTAGTTGCAGCCCTACTACAAATCTCATCTCTCTGAGTGAATTCAGTGTGTGTGTGACTCCCATAAAACAGTTAATTCACCACTACAGGTTTACACTCACCTGGGTTTAGAGGTCCCTGCTTTATCACTGGGGCCAGAGGTCAGTGCTTTATCACTGGGGTCAGAGGTCCCTGGTTCATCACTGGGGTCAGAGGTCAGTGCTTCATCACTGAATCTAGGAGGAGGAGTCATTGATCTGCCACTCTTCACAGACACACAGCTGGGATCTGGAGATGAATATCTCTCATAGCTCTCACTGCTCCCCATAATGAGAAACTGACTTCAGATCTGCATAAGGAAACAATGAGAAAAAAATCATAAGACTATTTAGTAAGACTACATAAGAGATTAAAACTATTCCAGTAAGTACAGTAAAATCAAATCCCAATACTACACACACAATGACTTTCTAGAGATTTCTGTGTGTTCAGACTGTAGTTTCAGCAGATTGTGGAGGATCCTTTACTTCTGAAGTCCATAAAGTACTGGTTTACAGTGGAAGAACTGGTCTGACTGCACAAAGGCCAGATCTGAACCTCTGAGATGAACTGGATCAGTGATTCAGTCTCCATTACCCACCGTCAGTGTCTCACTGATGCTCTTGAGTCTCATTGAACACTGAACTTCAACAGCAGGAGGAAAAGCCTGAATCTCTCTCTGTTCAGAAGGTTCATGTGTTTCTGCTGCTGTAGAGAGACTCACTGACAGTGTGTTTGAATGGGGATATTTAATATTCAACGATATTATTGATCTGCCTAATTAGGGTGGACAATGATGCAATTTTCTTCTAGAAACAAACTTTGTTGTATTATTTTCATTTTATCAATGTGAAGCTGCTTTGATACAATCTGTATTGTAAAAAGCGCTATATAAATAAAGGTGACTTGACTTGACTTGACTTGACAGCTTCTCTGTGTCAGAGCTCATATCACACTGACTGATCAGCACATTTGATGAAGAACTCTCTGAACGCTTCGACATGGAGCCTGTTACACTTTTCTAATGATTAATAGTTGTTCTCCCTCCACAATAATGAGTTTTCATGCAGTTAAATAATCAGATACAAGAAATACAATCACTGTGTATGAATCACAACAACTCAGATTTCAGTCATAATGTTTCACAAATTGTTAAATTGTCAAATTAAATCCATTTAACTTTTTCAAAAATGCACATTGTTGCTTCTTTATTATTATTATTATTGTTAATATTTAGTATTTTACATAACTTAGGTGAAATAAAACATTAAATAATGTATCATATTATTTACTCTGGCTTCTTCCTTTAAATATCACAATCCACACGCTTTAATCATAGAGTATAGATTTTCTGTAGCCATCAGAAATACATCAGCATGTCATAATCAATCTTCTCACTAAAGCTGATCGTCTGTGAGTCGACGCCCTACAGAAGACCGGAAGTGTTCAGTTTTACATGTTTACTTTCCACCTCTGTATATTTCAGATTGTGAAGAATCTGTAGGCTAAATGAATCTCAACTAAAAGCAGAATCCCTAGAGCTCGATATGATGATAATCCTGAAGATGAACTTGTTCACTTTTACATGCGTCACAAGTCCATAAAATGACCGTTAAAATTTGATGATCGAGTTTAATATGATAACGTTAGCAACGTGAAAACATTTTACAATAATATGGCATGGTATCTGAAACAGATAAATTAACTTACCGTGGCGTGATGTGATAATGTTTCAAGACCTCTGAAGGTGACTACATTTCCTAAGGATCTTCTTTACTTTCGGTGTCTGAATGAATGGGCTTGCGCAGAGGTCGAGTAGGGTATAAACGGAGGTCGGAGCCAGCTGCAAATGGGTGGAGCTTTAGCCGCAAGTGGGCTGTACAAACTTCCAGAGGATTAAGATTGGTTTATTTAGTATCACCTGTGTTGTAGTAGCTATTGGTTTATGCTCCACAGTTGGTGGCGGTAATGTGTAAGTTTTGTTGCGATCCATCAGAAAACAAAGAAAACCGCTTTCACATGTCAGCGTGCCTTTGAGATAAAGGGGTAAGCTTGTTGTACAGTTTTTAGTTTTTTAAAAAAGCATTATAAGTTCAGAAAAAGTCCATTTCATAATGGCGTTTGTACACTGTTTTTAGTCTTGATGTATTAAAAAAGAATAAGGGTAAAGTGTACCCAAATAAATTTCTGTAGTTTTTTTTAGTAGCACACAAATTACAAAATCTGTAACGTGCATGACAAGATCTTTTCTGCATTCCATTTCTACAATTTGCTCTCCAGATTATGGATTCTGAAGACCATAATAAGGTATTGTGGCAGTGTAATTTTTGTACGTTTTAGGACTGCATTGATTTTCAAATTGTAAATGTCTTAAACGTTTTGTAAATGGATTTGATATTAGAATACAACTCCTAACTCGTACAATGCATGCAATTCTTTTAAAACTTGTTTTCATCGTAGTTATGCTTTTTTATGCGTAATCCACAATGTAATGTAATGTAATTGAAACATTTGTTTTAATATCATAATTATTTTATAAAATGTATTACTCATAACAATCAGTGAAATAAATGTGAAACGCATGTTATTGTATTTTAGGTTCACTTATCAGTGAAAGATGTGCACGAGCTGTTGTAGCTGGTATTGTCAGCTTTTTATATTTTGCTGATTTTTTTTGGTCAAATTAAAAATTAATGGATAATTTTATCACTTTTTTTTTTATTCTAATCCTCTTTCAGAAGAAGAAGAATGCTCTGCACTCCCTGAAACCTATGGGAAGAAAAAAAAAACTGAACTTGCATATGAAAGTATGAACTTTGATATGAAACAAAATACATACTATGCTGGGTTTCAAATTATGTAACTATAATATTGGTCAGCTAATTTTAAATGACTTCATTTTAGCAGACCAAACCCCAGTTGTGCCCTCTGGTTTTAGCAAGGTATGCATAATCAATTTTAATGATGATTTAAAATGTGTATCATAGAACAATTTTAATCCACTTATATTTTTTCTTTAAGGATGAGCTGTTAAAAGACGATGACCCTCCATCATGCTTCATCTTCAATGTAGTTGAATAATGTTATATAATGTGCTTTTTAACATTTTTTAACAGCCTGTGCTAACTGTTGCTATCTTTTCAGTTATCAGGAGCGTTGCTGAAGAACATACTTCTTGAAGTTGTTCTTCAAGAAGGAGATGCTGCCTACATGCCCCTGTCATTGACTTGCTCAAGGTTCAGGGACATAGGTGGGGATGACAATTTCAAGAATCAGGCACACTTCTTATGGCTAGAAGGTAAATATTGACATTAAAAAATAAAACGCATAACAAGAACATCATTGATAATGTTAAATGTTATGTTCATTTTTTTTTCACCTCAGGTGTTGCATGCTGGAAAAATAAGTCGTCTCACTACAAACAGCTCTTCTGGAGGATGTACTCAATCTCCACTTGTTTGGAGTGTGGGTTTGAGTACAAATGCTGCACACCTGCTATGTTTTGTGTAAATTGGTGATGAATAAACTAGTTGTTAGTCTAAAGGAAAACTAAAAATCTAATTTACTTATGTCATCCCTTGGAGTTTAAAAGTTTTGGACACCATTCACTTGCATGGCATGGACCTACAGAGCTGAGAATTTATTCTTAATGTTTGTAAATGTTCAATGTCAACTATAAACCCTAGTTCTTATTGTACTTATTGTGTATATACCAGGTTATGCTGGGAAGGGAAAGCGAGGCGAGCTCCAGGGCATTTATTCAGAAACCTTCCTGGATTTTGCAGTTTTCACTGCATGCAGATCAGTTCTAATGAGCTGATATAGTGTCCTTACAAATAACAAAAAAAGACTAAAAATAATAAAATAAAATAAACACTTTTGCAATCAATTCTGAGTGACTTGTACATGATTTTATTCATTGAAAAAAAATAATTTATCCACCCTGAGATTTAAATGTAATATACGTGTAACACGTTCAGAAGAACATCAGTCTGCTATTTAAAAAAATTATGCAGTAAAGATGAATGGTAACTTTTTTTTTTTACATTAGCCAAATGTTTTTCATGTATTTACACATTCACTTCACTCACTTGAGTCAATGTTCATTTACTTGATACTGTAGAATTGTAGAATATGTAGCTAATATTCAGAAATATGCTTGAATAAGGCCTACAGCCTGATGAATTTAAAACACCATCACTTTAAGTATGGTAAAAGGTGTAAAGACGTGACTTCATCATTGACAGTGAGTGGTATTGGACACACACAATAACAAAGCTGTAAGAAATCAGACCATGATGAGGAACGTAATATTTGATCGTTTATTTTGATTACTGTCGCTACTTCCTGCCATACTCATTCACCGCCGTCTTCGGCAATGACAGCTTGGGGATTTCCGCATAAGCTCCTCCCACTTGTGGCGTAAACTCCTCCTACTTGCACATTTGTGAAATCCCTCCTACTTGCTGCATAAGCTGCTCCTCCCACTTGCGGCGTAAGCTCCTCCCACCTGCAGGTCTCCGGGCTGCAGTGATACATACATGGGCTCAGATATCAACGATAAACCCCGCCCATCTCTGGCGGGTTTAGTTCTATTCACCTTATTCCGGAAGTAGCACTGGGTGGCGCCATCCGCGTAATCTCACTTCCTGGTTTAGCTACTTAGCGCTTTGTTTGCCCTGGTCCAATCTGTTATCTGTCTTGATATAAGTAGATAGTAGGGCTGGGTATTGACACAAAATTTCACAATTCGATTCAATTTCGATTCACAAGCTTGCAATTCGATTCGATTTCGATTCCGATTCGATTCAATATTGATTATTTTGGATATCAGGTACAATACATGGCAAATTTTCTCAAGGAAAACAAATCTCTTAACTGTAAACTATGGGAGTCAGTTGTAGCCTAGGTTTCATTAGCCTACTATAATATTGAAGGTAAAAATGAACTGATTTGTATACAAACACTTAAATTACACTTTTATTTATTTTTATAATAATAAAGTTATATGAAATATAAGCATTTAAATGGTGGCTGTCATAAAAACCTGCCAGATTTATTCAAACATGCATTAAAAATTAAAGAACATTAAAAATGATAATGAATATGTAATATGGTGCATATATTTAGCAAAATGCTCCTCTGTAGAGTTAATTTTTCTAGCTGACTAACAAGTTTATGGTCACTGGATATGTTTTTTCTGAGGTAAATGTGACGTTACATGACATTGTTTACAAGCTGACTTACTGACATCTTTCCACGGTTGAAACACTGATTGAGCGATTCCATGTCACATGATACAGATTTCGAGTACGAGTTTTACTCTACCTTTTAACATACTTTCAGATGCTCATTCATGTTTATTTCACGCTGTAACTGGTATTATTAAGGCGGTATTATTAAGGCGGAAGAGAAGATAATGTGCGCTGTGCGCTGCTGCTTCTCTAGAGCTGAGCTGCGCCAGAGCGATCTCACGCCACAGCGCCAAAATGGCATTTATGTTTTTGAATTTCGTAAGAAAATGGACGTAATTTGAAATCTGAGACTTTGTTTCATATCAATAGTAACAAAGCACAAAGATGCGCGCTACATGTTACATTCATTCATCAACTGAAAACAGGATGACTAATCGATTCTTGGGATTTAAGAATCAATATTGGTTCGTAAAAATGAGAATCGATTAAAATCGAGAAATCGATATTTTTTACCCAGCCCTAGTAGATAGACTATAATATTATAGCCAAATGCGTTGGCCTATGGTTATTAACAACTGCTGCAACGTACTAAAGTACATTTCACTTGAAGCTTTTGAAACAATGCCACAATCAAATTATTTAATAGCTGTGTCTTTCTAATAGCTATTACTTAGTTATGAAGATGTGCACAAACACTACTACATGTAAAGTTTGAAACATTATTACACCACAGTTTGTTTGCTTAATCACCAGATACATTTGCAGTGTATAGCCAACAGATGAGAAAAAAATAGCCACGAACTGGTGTAGAAAGAAAGTAATGTTAGAGCCTCAACTAGATGAACAAGAGGGTAACGTTAGCTTAGCTAACTACTAGCTGCAATTTCTTATGGTTTGATCTCTAACACAAGTAATGGCTGTAAAATAAATCCAGCGACTGAATTCTAGAGGACCATAGCTTTCAAACAAGGTATAGCATGCGTATGTGTCCTGTAGTGAGACCATTACAACATTAGATGTTTGTGGCTAATGTAGGCTAAACACTACACATCGGCCGGGCTGCGATCAGACAGGCAGACGGGTCATATAAACACCTAAAAGTCGTTTAAAAATTACCCCGAGAAACAGTGCATTGCTGTGCTGTTGGTACACACGTACATAGCACATTTGGCACAAATTAGCTTATCTTATGTGACATTTTATCAGTGAGACTTCTCGGCAGTTCTCCTCGAAATTGAATGAGGGTCCGCTAAACCGGAAGGTGGTTTACAACGGAAGTACTGGACAGAAGTAAAAGTGGGCGGGGCGGAATAAGGTGAATAGGCTACGTGCACAAGCGTCGCGACGAACTTCCGCTATTGTCAGAAGTCGGCATATCAGTTTCCGGTTTACGACTGTCTTCATCGGCATCCGCTATAAACAAACAAGATGAGTGCTGCTGTTGTACGAAATAAAGAGATATAATGTGCGTGACACATCTAAGTTTCTAAGAACTGTAGGTGGATCTAACGGCCGTTTCACACATACTCCGTGTGCAGTGTGTGCGGTGCAGGAGCAGCACGCGCTATAGTGCTTCACATATGATGCGTTTGCAGTGAATAACTGATTCACGGCAGTACCACAAACACTTACTATTTTTATTTAAAATCCAGAAGTTACGCTGCAACTTTTATTTAAAAAAAGTTTTGTCAGCATTGCGATTCTCTTTGTACACATATACACTCTTTAATGGACGCATGCACGTTTAAACACAATTTAAACAACGTAGGGCTATTATTCCATGCATTACTTATATTAAGTTGCTCAAGCAAGTGGCCAAATATTTAACTGTAAATTGACAAAAACAGCCGACTCTCATGCCTTTTCTTTTCCATTTAAATTTTAATAAAATAAATCTTGCATGTCACAAAGAACTTGTTTTTTCACCTCCATGAATGAGACGAGTGTTGTTCATTATGTCGCCTTGTTGAAGTAAATTGTAGTTTACCTTGCTTTACCCCGGTCCTCTAAAAGTAAAAAGATGACTGTGAAAAATAATAGTAGGCCTAAATAATTAAATGCATTTATGGTGAGATTACTACATTTTATTTAATTAAACCCATTCATGGTGAAATTACTACATTTTCAGGTCAATCTTTGTTCATTTTGACCACGAAACATGCGCTGTCACTTTAATTCAGCGTTTGCAGCACAGCAAAAATAGACTGTGCGGAAACGATCTCTGCACTTCTGTATACTGTATACTTGAAGGATGTAGCGCCTCCTACTGTATACTGGAGTGTGTGACATCATGAGTTTTACTCACTTAGTTTCTCATTCATTTACCAATATCACATTTTACTAACTCCCACTTATTAATAAAACAGTGTTCATTACAGCTTTTTTACAATAATGGTTAACAGAAATATACAATTTTAAGCTTAATGGTATTATGAGATATAAGACAGATATTTAACGTCAGTATGATGGTTTAATAAGTGCTTACAGAGAGCTTAGTCTTTATATATGTAGCAGGAAGGGTTATGACCCCTCCTACTTGTCATGGTTTGGCCAATGGCCTGGCATCCGGTGCGTATAAGAGCATGGGTTACCGGTTCCGAGTGTGCGTCACTATCCGGGGCCGTGACGTCACCCAGGCGCCCTGCTGCTTTTTGTTGGAGTGCAGTGTCAGGTGTTGCTCGTAAAAAGATCGCTGAAGCTGCTTATTCCAACGCTATCTCACGACCAATTCGTACGAATTCGTACGAATGATAAAAAGTTGGCTAATTCGTACTAATTCGTACGACCTAACTCGTACGAATTTGTACGATTTGTCTAAACCCACGTGATGGGTAGGTTTAGGGGCGGGGTCAGGGGTAGGTCGAGTCAGGTCGTATGAATTCGTACGAATAAGCCACCTCGTAGAATTTGTATGTTTTCCCGTGAGATCGGGCTCGCTTATTCACTGTCAGTGCTGTTTGCCAGTCTGTGTGCTTTCTGGAGAGTTCAGTATGGACATTTGAGACAGGTAAGGGAGGCATTTGTATGCGACGGTGTCTTGTAAATGAAGTTTTGCTTTGGCTGAGCGGGTAATCTGACTAATCTCTGTTTAACGTAGTGTAGGATCTATCTGCGCTTTCTGCCAAGGAGTTTGTCGGAGACATTTGACTCCATCTACCGCATAGTTCGGGGATAGTAATCCCGGGACAGCATGTTTTGTGAGTATGCTGCTCGAGCATGAAGCCAAGGGAGAGGGAATCGCGGTGTAACACCTTTGTTTTGTTTTTAGGCACGAGATAAGGACAGTAGCGGCGTCCTGCATGAGAATTATCTGCCCGTTGCTTCATCATAAACTGCTGTTTGCTCTGCTCCTCATCGGCTGCTGTTCTGTTTTATCTGTTTTGTGTTCTGTTTTAAGT
The DNA here is from genome assembly GCA_021464565.1 of Rutilus rutilus. Classification (NCBI taxonomy): domain Eukaryota; kingdom Metazoa; phylum Chordata; class Actinopteri; order Cypriniformes; family Leuciscidae; genus Rutilus; species Rutilus rutilus. The sequence goes on along the minus strand of JAJAQA010000002.1, from coordinate 9,640,265 downwards.
GAACTTTCGAGTGAACTGTCTTGAGTGTTCTGTTTCGAGTGAACTGTCTTGAGGGAACCGTCTCGAGCGAACTGTTCCAGTGCACTGTTTTCTGTGAATTTTGTTTTCAGTGATATGCTTTGAGTTTCTTTTGATTTGCGTTTTCCTGTTTTTCTTTAATTGATTTATCTTTTTGAATTTGTATATTATTTTGGTTTGATTATTGTATTAGTGATTTATGGTTATATCATTTTGTTCTTTTTGCATATCACTGTTTGATGTCTTTCTTTTGTTTGTTGGCAGGGCCTGGGCACCCGGGGGGCAGACGAGTGACCATTTAGGTGGTGACGTCCTCACTGTGTGTCGTGGTCTTCTCTGACATGAGTCACTGAGTGTCTATTAGTGTGTGTGCACTGTGTATAGAGTAATTTTCATAAGGGTGATATCTCGAGACTGCCTCTGCGGGTAAGCCCAGGTTCCTCTGCTGCCAATGATAGAATTAAACAATTGAGATGAGTGTGATTGCTGGTCAATGCCTCTTTTAACTATGAATGTTGCTTAAATAAAATACTTTTGTACGATTACTTATGTCTCTGACTCAACGGTGATTGGGACCTGTGCGTGCCTTAGCTTAGAGGTTATATTAAATTCTTGGGGTGAAATTCCCCAGGTGGCGTAGTCGGAAATTACATCAATTTGAGTCAAACCACGCTCTGCTACATATAGATAGCCTTACAGTCAGTCAGGAGAATTGAAGAATATCAACTAAAATATTGTGAAGATCAATAGATTCAGAGATCAGCTAAAAGTCTATATGAGAAGCGGTCTTGTTTCTCAAGGTAAAAGCTTTAGTATCAGTGAATTTTGTTCTCCAGACATCAGTCACATCAAGTCTCTCCAGGAATGGTTTATATTCTGAATTAAGTGATGAGAGTCGGCCTGTCAATCATTTATCAAGAGCGCTGTCAATCACAACACTGAAATCCTATAACAAGTAGAGAGTTTGTGAATTCAGTCAGTAAAGTCTTATGCTTTCTATAATTTCAAGAGAAGTAGCATTCTCAGACCTTCACTTATCCAGAAATATTGGCCATAATATCATAAGTCAAGTTAAGATCAATGACATTACACAGAAATGTCCATATGAATCACAGTCTGAATGTTTCATCACTGCACTTCTCTGCTTTGGTCTTTATCTTCAAGTCTTTTCCTCTGAACAAACACACACTTATTTGATTAATCAGGAACAACATCGGATCATTCAGTCAAACTATTAGTTCAGTTGATTCAGTGTTTGGAGAAGCTCAGATTCTCAGCTGATGTGACATTTCGTCCCCCTGGAATTATAAGGTTCTATCTGACATTTTTGTCAAAATTTAGTTATTCACATATTCTTATTCTGTGACCACTTCTTTACATAATGTGATGTTGTTTTTTAAGTTGTGTACATTTTGGAACATTTTATTTAGAAAATAAAAAGGTTCTTTCTACACAGTCGAATGGAATGCAAAAACTTTAAAGCTCAATATCTCAAAACTGCTCAGAACGCAGATAGAACCTTATAATTCCAAGGGGACGATTTGTGTTGATTCTTATGAGTCTGAAATATGGTCTTCTAATCGATTCAGGTTTATCCAGAAATGACATCATGTGACATACAATGTTGTGAATTTCACCTACGATTCTGCGTTATTAATGTTTCCATCAGAGATTGGTTTCCATCTTCTTGTGTTGTCTTGTTCCTGCACAGAATAGACTCCGCGCACAAGATGGCGCCTATCAACTTCCGGTATATGAGAGTGCGCGTCAGTACTTCCAGTTTATCTGCTGTGCTAATAAGAGTTTTGACATCGACACTAAGATCAAACTAGGAAGTAGTAATGAGTGGATTCAAGATTAAAGAAAGGCGATTGCAATGGATGAAAAAGTCGGCATCACATTGTTGTGTACCTCTTTGTAGTAATTCGTCACGCTATAACGAATGAAGCAGGAGTTCAAGACTAATTTCGGTAACACTTTAGAATACTGTATCTTACTTACTGCATAACTAATAAGGAATTATTGAGGAACTAATAGATAATTATTTATTAACACTTAAGTCACTACTGTTAACTACTAAGGAAGATGTGTTAACTAATTAGTATGTAATAGAATTGTATGATTGTGTTAAGTTTCAGTTAGTTAATCAATAACTAATGAATTATGTCATAACTCTTGAAGAACTATTATTAATTATCTATTAATTAATGTGCAAGAAAAATAACTAAGAAGTAACTACTAATGAACAGTCATACACAGTGACAATAAACCGTTTTATTTTAGCAGTGGAGTGGTGGATGAAGTACACAAATCAAGTACTTGAGTAAAAGTACAGATAACCCAATAAAATATTACTCCAGTAAAATGATAAACTATTGGCCTATTCATTTTCAAAATTACCTTAGTAAATGTACAAAGGTAATTACTTGAAAAGTAAAAAGCACTGATAAATGTTTTTTATTTTATTTTCTAGCCAGTTTTAGTCATTCTTCAGCACTAATAAGAAAGATAAGTGCAGACATTTACTAGGCTATATATTGATCTGCAAATAAGCAAACTTTTTATTTAATTAGCAAAATGTATCATAATGTAGGATAACTTATCTATTTTACAAAGGTTTAGATAATACCGTTAATAATGTGTTTTTTACAGTAAGTTTGATTTGAGTCAGAAGTATGTGGTAATTCTGTATTAATTACTAATGAGTTTCCTATATTCTCACTTTAGAATACTGTTCCAGGTTCCAAGTAATTCATGAAGAATTATCTAATAATTATTTGTTAATTACCAATTAATGTCCTTATATGTTCACTTTAGCATACTGTTTCAGGTTATAAGTAGCCTAATTCCTGGATAATTATTTGATAATTATTTATTAATTACTAATGAGTTCCCTATATTCTCACTTTAGAATACTGTTCCAGGTTCCAAGTAATTCCTGCAGAATTATCTAATAATTATTTGTTAATTACCAATTAATGTCCTTATATGTTCACTTTAGCATACTGTTTCAGGTTATAAGTAGCCTAATTCCTGGATAATTATTTGATAATTATTTATTAATTACTAATGAGTTCCCTATATTCTCACTTTAGAATACTGTTCCAGGTTCCAAGTAATTCCTGCAGAATTATTTGATAATTATTTATGAATTACAAATAAGTTCCCTATATTTTCAGTTTCCCTCAGTCATTGCCTCAAACATGAATTTACTCAATGGCATTCTATGCTGAGGAAAACAGACACACACAGTACTGTATATAAAATATAAAAACTAATCTGAGGTTAGTTTTGTATGACTGTTCATTAGTAGTTACTTCTTAGTTATTTTTCTTGAACCTTAATTAGTAGATAATTAGTAGAAGTTCTTCAAGAGTTATGACAGAATTCATTATTTATTGATGAACTAACTGTTACTTAACACAATCATAAAAATATATTACATACTGATTAGTTAACACATCTTCCTTAGTAGTTAACAGTAGTGAAGAAGTAGTTAATGAATAATTACCTATTAGTTCTTCAATAATTACTTATTAGTTATGCAGTAAGTAAGATACAGTATTCTAAAGTGTTACCCTAATTTCTTCGGTGTTGTGCGCATGATTAAAGAGGTCATGCCCGACATGAAGAGGAGACGCTCTGGACACATCCTCGTCATCAGCAGTGAGCTGGGCCTGCATGGTAAGACAGTCAGACACACAGACACTTCTTCTTGAGGAACAGTAGAAGAGCTTGTCCCTTAATGAGCATCTGCTGAATGACACACAAGTGGAAACATCAGTGTACAGAAACACAAAGCAGATTTGTGTTGCTCTTCACAAGTGTGGCGTTTAAAGCTGCCGTCGGCAACATTTTTTTGATCATATTCAGTGAAATCGACACTATAATCTGATAGAACAACATAAATAAGGTGGTTTTAGAAAAAAAACCCGAGCTTCTAACTCCACCTGGAGCGTGTTATTTGTTTTGCAAAAATCCACCGCTCCCGGATCATCGTGTCCAATCAGCGCAGGGGGGTGTGAGATCTGACTGTCAATCACAGGTCGTGCACACGCCACAGATCTCCCCTCCCTCGCGCACGTTACAGTAGCACATGCACACGACACGCCTGAAGTTCGCCTGAAGATTGTACGAAGCGTGATGGCGGAGAGAAAATCTACTAACAAGCTTCCAATTCCTCGGTTATTGCTATCTATGGATAGATTAGCCAGGGCAGCCTACCTCCGAGTCCATGGTGTTGATCAATGCTGAAGAGACGGACGCGTTCACAGAAAATCAGGTACACACTGACGAGCACGACCTCGATGGGAGGGTGCTCGCTGGTAGTGGGGGAGGGGATGAGAGTTGTAAACATTAAACATTTTGGCTAAGTCGACCCAATCTGCCAGACTTGCCGACTGCAGCTTTAATGATGTCTACTCTGCGTCGAAGTTCACCACGGAGGGATTGTGTGAGGGTCTCGCCATCCAGCTGCTCAAGTTTAACGTCACGTGAGTCTTAGTGTTTGCCATTAAACATTGCCTTAAAATGTTATTTTAATATGTATTCTATAACTAAAAGAGCAGCTTTGTCATTAAAGCAAAAGCATCATAAATCTGTTGCTACATGGGCTTGAGAGGGTTCTAGAGGGTTCCTCCTGTGGTTCTAGATCTGTGCTGATGCCTCTCACTGCAGTCTGACGTACTGTCTGTCGGTCAGTGTGTCGATGATCGAGCCCGGGCCTGTAAACACAGAGTTTGAGATGAAGTTGATGACAGACGTTTCTAAGAAAGAGTTCGCCGGTGCTGATCCTGAAACGCTCTATCACTTCAGGAACTGCTACCTGCCCACCCAAGTGAACCTCTTTCAAGGCCTGGGACAAACACCTGAAGACGGTCAGAACGCACGTGAATGCATACCTGCTCACAACAAGAACCATAACTAGAAACAAAGCTTTAATAATCATTACAACACTTAAAGTCATATAGCACATAGCAAAGTCCACAGTATTACTAAAATAACGACACACAGCAACGATATCGCTGGAATCACTTTCAGAAAGATTTCCTTCCAGGTGATGAACGATTAAAACATTTACAGCCAATCCAAATCCACCGACTTTAAAAAGCTCAAGCATTTATCATCTGTTTGTGTGGAGGCCAAAAATACTTATCGTTATAGTTATCGTCCATTGGCGTGGAGACCAAAAGTAGTTATCTTTACAAATATCGTCCGTTTGTGTGGACGTTAATTTAGTTATTGTTATAGTTGTCCTCTGGTATGAACGTGAATATAGTTATCATTACAGGTATTATTATAGTTATCTCGCATTAGTTGCATTAGTTTGAAATGTAATAAAATGACTAAATAATGAAAAAGTAATGTGAATAAAGTCACATGAGCTTCACTCACTCACTCTCTCTGTTTTTGAAGGTCACTAAGAAGGTGATCGAGTCGCCTCGTCCTCCGTTCCGTAACCTGACGAATCCTCTTTACACTCCGATCGTGGCGCTGAAGTATGCAGACGAGACGCGCAGCCTGTCGGTTCACACCTTCTATCACATGCTGTATAACCTGGGAGGAATCATGCATGTTAGCGTGAGAATCATGCAGTTCCTGAGCTGTGAATGGTTACAGAGACGAACCATCTCACCAATCTAACACACACATCTCCTGTGGATACTTACAAAGATCAATCGTCGAGTCTAACAGTCTAACATGCAGTAATGTACCTGTGTGTGAACACTGTGCTTCTCTTTACAGCTGGTTTCTACAGTATCTGGATATTTTTAGCTAAACTGAATTTACACCTTAAGGGTCTAATGTTGCACTCCAAATAATTAATGGTTAACCACTCAAACTCTCTCACAAACACTCAAACACACTCTCAAACTCGCACACACAAAAACAGATGATGTCTGTTTTTAACTCTGAAATCCTTATTTTTTTTGTCTTTGTACAGATTAAATTGTAAACATGCAAATATTGTTACAGAAGTGTTGATTCATTTTAACCAGTGGCAGATTAAGATACTTTGGTGCCCCGGGCATTGACAAGAGTGCCCCCCAATAACTTAAAAAAATTAAATAAAAATGAAATGTGCTTCATGTGATAATTTACATTAATTGTTATTATTATTATTATTATTAGTTGTAGTATTATAATTTGACTAAACTCAAAATAATAAACTGATCTGATTACAGAAGGTTGCATCAACAAAAGTCATTTTAAGTGTTAGCTGAAGTAGAAAAAATTCTTAAAAGTTCAGGGCCCGTATTCATAAAGATTCTAAGAATCCTCTCAGAAAACTCTTAATTTAGCTTAAAAACTTTTGCGTAGGAGTCTTAGCTTAAAAGCGATTCGGGACCGATCTGAGAGCAACTCTGAGTAAGGAAAAGACAAAAACTTTTATCTTAGTAAGGAGGCGGGGTTGACCCCGTTGCTATGTATGACACAATATTTTGAAGACTGTGACTGGTTGGTTGACCAAGAAGGGGAAAAAAAAGTGATTTTAAGTATAGGGTCTATTCTAAGCCTTCATTTTGAAATTACATGCGTCATTTTTCCTATTTGACCGTTCTCACACACACACACACACACACACACACACACACACACACATTATATATGTGTATATAAATCCTCTTTTTTTTATTTACCATGCTGTTAATTTCCTATAAGGTATTTGATTGGCTTAGAATGATAAAAATTGTTCCACTCTTTCCAATTACACTGATTGTTGGCATGTCTATTTAAGTGGTGGTTTGAATGGTGGTTTTAATGTATCAAACATGGAATTTTCCCAGTTGCCAAATATCGTAATGTAGTGATTACTTTCATTTCAGGCGCTATGGCATTTCTGTGCTGTGTCGGAGATGTTAGCGTGTCTCTAATAAGATCAGTCACAAACATGATCCCTGCACGATCTAATCTATAGCGTCTTATTAACTCACTGTTATCCATTGTCTGCAACACATTTCTTCTCCCTCTTCGTCTTTCTGCCATTTTCTCCTCTGCTAAAGAAACTCTTAAGCCTCTTAAAAGTCCTCGTCCGTGCTCCTAACAATTTTGAACTTAAGACCTCTTTTAAGGGTTAAGATGCTTTCTGAATTACTTTTTTCTTTACTAGGATTTTTTCTTCAATTTTAAGAGTAAACGCCCACATTTCTAAGAATTTTCTTAGAATTTTGTCACTAGGAGCTACTCTTTGCATTAAGATTCTTTATGAATACGGGCCCAGGTTACTTCTTTTTACAGTGTTCTCTGTTAAATTATAACTTGTGAACCCAACTGTTATAGGTATAATCTGCTGCAAGTATGCAGCAAAATTATACATTTTAGAATTAGTGAACCCATCTGTTACAGGTGTAATATAATAACCATCAGTTTCACTTCCAGATAAGATATACATTTGAACATAGCATGCTGCAAATATAATTAAGAAATCTTAACTAAATCTGCACAGTTGAAAAATGACTCAAACATGCCAAGGTCTAAGCCAGTCACAACCAAATGCCCACTAAAATCACATGTTTCTTAGATTTTAATATTGTAATGCAAACTGATTATTGACATCCTGAAAATCCAAACTGTTAATCACTTCAGATTATGGCCAACAAAAGGTCTTGTTTGCAATAATAATAATATCTGTAACTATAGTTTTTTGAGATTTTGAACTAAAAATAAAATGTAAAAAGTCACTTCTTTACACTCTGCCCCTTTTTTTGTTTGCCAATGGCTGCAAAGTACAACGTGAAAGTGCAAGGCTGATGCTCCGTAGAGGATTCACACATCCAGGAGCAAGGCAGTTTCATTTCGGTTGAAGAGACACGAGACACAACACCGCACAGCCCACTCCCAAAATCTGGTGATAGATCGTGCGTCCACAGATTCATGTGGGGAAAATAAAAAACTTTCAACAAAAAATTCAGGGAATTTAGAACATTCTGATGCAAAGGTATATATAGGTCATGGCTGGAAAGACGTTTGAGAATGCATTTATCTAACCGGAGAAAAAATATTTGCCCCCCTGGACGTGGTGCCCCTGGGCACTTGCCCAAATGCCCATATGGTTAATCCACCTAAACCTTTGAGTAACTCACATAAGCTGTTCAGATTCAGATTTTATATAAAGTATAAACTACATCAGTGTATCAGTTTTTTTTAGTTTTTTATTAAAGATTCAGAACAGAATGTGTGTCTAGATTTCTAACTTCTGTATAATGAAAAACATCAATTAAACATGAATTAATACAAATGTAAATCTGTGAGATTTGATGACTATTAGGTCATACAATTGTAGGTTTTGTGTGGATATATGTATTAAAGTGGTTTCTGTGAGAGAACAAAATAAGGATGATAAATATCAATGATATGACATGACAGAATATACACAGAGGCGGCGATAATGCACCTCTGCAAGCAAACCACTGGCATTTCATTGTTTGCGATCCGCCGTAAAAAAAAAAAAAAAAAAAAAAACAAGAAGAAGAAGAAGAAGAAGAAAACATTTTTTATATTTTATATTTAAATATATTTTATATTTCATCAGAAACGATCTGTAAACAGGGCTTTAAGTGTAAAATACCGAACTTGCCCTATAAATTTGACTTACTGAAACCTGCAAGTACCCTGTCATTGGCTCTTGCTGAAGCTAAAATGTTCTGCGTAACACAAGAATGAACCTCTCTGGTTCTCGCTGAAGCTCAAACGTGCTGCGTAACACGAGAGTAAAGCTTGAGTATTGCTATGAGTTGCTTCAGGAGCCGTTGCGTCTGAAACGCTGGAGGAAGTTGAGCTTTTCTGATGTCAGGATTAATCACGTCATTGCAGCATTTGATAGAGTGCCATTGGCCAATAAACTCTTTCCCTTCATGATCCTAGAAGATCAGTCTGTCCCGCTGCGTGTCGCCCCAGCTAACGTTACTCTGACCGTGGAAAAGGAGCCATCGTTCATGGAGAGACATCGAGTCTTGCTCATCATCTGTTTTGGTTTAGTCATGGGTATGTTGGGGATTTTGTTAGGAAAGAGTGACCGACAAGGCAGATGAAAAGGAAATGTCTCTTCATTTACTGTAATGGTCTTTTATAACAGACTTCTGAAAATCACACCAGTAAAACTAAAGGATTCCTGAACTAATTATATGTTAATATAGTGTAAAAAGCCTCAGCGCCTGAGAGCCAGAGCTCCCGTTTATTCATGTCTCTGTTTAACAGCTCTGTGACTGTCTGATCATTTATTAGACAAAACTGTTAAAACAAAGTAAAAGGTATAAGAAAAAGTATTAAACCGTTTTCTTTTCTATTATTTGTAATAGAAAGGCAAATCATTTCTCATATACCGATAGCATTTTACAATTTTTTTTAACAAGTTTTGCTTATACATATTTTCACATCATTTCTTATTTACTAAATATTATGTCAAATAAATATAAATTTCTAATTGTCGACCACTTCTTATTTGAAAGACAGCAGTTCATCACTGATTTCAGAACGATCTTAGAAAATGAATCGATCCTTTAATCTTTTCCACAATATCCCACAGCTCTTTGTGTTGCTCCACAGTTGTACAGCAGAACAATCTCTCCCTGCGTCTCAATGTCCACACTATCCATCCTAAACAGTGTGTGAGATTAGAATAAGCGAGTCCCAAAGCGTAGTATGTTGAACAGAGTGTGCCAGAAGTCCCGGATGGTCGACTATTTATGGTGGATTTTCAAAGTGTGGATCCGTGCTCATTATAACAGCTAATATTACCCACAACCCCCTGCGCTTTGGAGGAGGATCCAGTTCAGAACTACAAACATAAGTAAAAAGTGTTCAGAAAACTACAAACATGGCGGATATGCGCGACCGACAGTTGAGTAGAGAGGGTTAGATAAAAGGGTTGATAATCAGTGACTAATAATCAACATTTAAAGGGTTAGTTCACCCAAAAATGAAAATTCTGTCAGTAATTACTCACCCTCATGTTGTTCCAACCGCGTAAGACCTTCGTTCATCTTCGGAACACAAATTAAGATATTTTTGATGAAATCTGAGTGCTGATCACTTCTCCATAGGCTGCTAGGTGGCCGAAACTTGCTGGCCCAGAAAAGTTATTAAAGAGATCGTTAATATAGTCCAAGTGACTACAGTGGCTCAATCTTAACCCAGTCAACACTTTGATCTCATAGTGATGTCACCATGTGGTCACACCGTCAGCAATCTGAGTTCACAGTGATCTAAAAGTGTAACCTCACAGCGCTCTCACTGTGTGCTCAAACTGTGACCACAATACCCACATAGCAACATTGTGTCGGCCCAGATCCGGCCCACATCTGGCACACGTGGAAAGATGATCTGGCCCACATGCAGCGTGGAATTACAGCACTTGGGTGGGCCACTCCTGTTTGCCAAATCTGGGCCACAAGCAGGCCATAGCAATGCCACATGTCAGCCAAGAGCAAAGAAATAAACCAGAACTGGACCTTATCTGAGCCACAACATCTGTGTATATTAAATATGAAGTCATCTCAGCCTGTTAACAAAAGAATCACTGAAAGAAAGAAGAGAACAGAAAAAAAGAGACGAGCAGAAGCACAAGAACTACAACTGACTTCAGCCACAGCCTCAGATGAAATCAACTGAAGAGAAAAGAAGACATTAAATCTGTGAAGATCTCAGCAGAGGAGGATTAAACAACTTCACAATCAGCATTACCAGCTTCACTTATTACTAACCAGACTGACTTTATTTCTGTCAGAAGTCTACAGAAGTTTTTATTGAGAATTAACAGGTGTTTAACTCTAATGTGTTTCATTTGAAGTCACCATAACAGTGATTAGTGTTTCCATTAGTTGGGCTCTTAACTCGTATTATATCTTTTATCTTTTTTGGTAGCTGTGACAGTGTATTTGTCAAACACATTTGCAGCAGCAAAGAAAGCTAAAGTGAAATGAGATCAGGTGATGATGGTTACCTGTTGATGGTTTTATAATCATCATGAAGTAACCTGTTTCACTGAAGTAATTTGAATCTAACAATTGTGTTGTACCAATAATATATTCTCATTACAAACCCTGTGTTACTGCAGCGTGAGGTCCAGCAATATTATAACAATCAGTTAGAAGATTTTAACAAACATGAGCACAAAAAATTACTGTTCGATAACAAACACAGACATCAATAATCAACGTATGAATCTCAACAATGGTGACAATCTAAAGTACCTTGCTGCAATGCATGCTGGGTACCATCATTGTACAAAACTCCCAGCATGCATTGCAACATGAATAAATTATGCAGCTGAATTGTCCTATTATTTTAATTCTAAATATGTGCTTTTATTTTTTGCTGTTGTTCTTTTTTTGTGACATTTAGTAGCTTTTCAGTGATGTTATGAATTAATCTGTTTATCTAAAAAATATATATATATATTGTCACCCTTGTTGAGATTCATGTGCTGATTTTTGATATCTCTGTGTGTCACGGTGGATTCATTTGTCATGTTCATGTTCGTTAAAATCTTCTAACTGATTGTTATAATATTGTTGGACCTCACGCTGCAGTAACACAGGGTTTGTGATGAGAATATATTATTGGTACAACACAGTTGTTAGATTCATATTACCTCAGTGAAGCAGTCTATGTCATGATGATTATAAAACCATCAACAGGTAACCATCATCACCTGATCTCGTTTCACTTTAGCTTTCTTTACTGCTGTAAATGTGTTTGACAAACACACTGTCACAGCTGCCAAAAAAGACAAAAGATGTAATAAGAGTTAAGAGCCCAACTAATGGAAACACTAATCACTGTTATGGTGACTTCAAATGAAACACATTAGAGTTAAACCTCTGTTAATTCTCAATAAAACTTCCGTAGACGTCTGACAGAAATAAAGTCAGTCTGGTTAGTAATAAGTGAAGCTGGTAATGCTGTTTGTGGAGTTGTTTAATGAAGTTGGAGCCTGACATCAAATGTTTAGACGTCAACCTAATTTTCATTTTCAACTAAAATGTTCAAATCCAATAACATTTATAGCTGGGGTGACCTCATATTGTGGCCATAAAATGAGCACACAGCGAGTGCGCTGTGAGGTTACACTTTTAGCTCACTGTGAACTCACATTGTGGTCATATGGAGAGATCACTGTGAGATCAACGTGTTGACTGGGAAGTATATCAAGCGACGAGAATACTTTTTGTGCGCAAAAATAAACAAAAATAACGACTTTATTCCACTATTCATTTCCTTCTCTCTGGGCCTCGTAGTGTTTTTGCGCTGCGCGTCTGTGTTACACGTCACCACGTAGGCTCACAATTGGCCGACGCTGGTCATGTGTGTGATGCGTGTTGACGTGCAAGACAGACATAACAGAATATCCCGAATGACCAATCAGAATCAAGCATTTCATATAGCCGTGAAATAATATCAATATAGATGATATTCTGCAACTCAACTGGTGTGTTTTGTTGTAAAGTCATTTTTGGCTCACTATGTGTTAAACACTGTTATCTTATAATGAAATTATTAAAACTATAATTCTTAGTTGGTACTTTTATATTTGACAATTAATATTTTTTGTTCATATATTTTTGTTCTATAAACACATTTGGTCAGCAATGAGGGTATTGAGAGCGCTACACAAAAGCTTTAGAGCAACAGGAGAGTTTTGTTAGTTTCCCTTTTATTCAGCGATATCAGATTCAGTCTGACATATTTAATATGAGTCGGACGCTTCCCATATGTGAAATCTTCTACAAACACAGATGCTGGAGGCAAGAGACAAAGGCATGGGAACAAATTAGGAAAGCTTTATTGATTAATTTGCACTTTTATCAAAGTTATATCAAAAGTAGTAGAAGAAGAAGAAGCTATCTAATGAAAGAAGTAGAGCAATTCTGGATGGAAACTCCTTAGCAGTTAAATGGTAAATATAGTAATATGAAAATAGAAAAGTATATAACAAAAAATCTTATTAAATGAGAGTAAAATGAATATAAGTGATAACTGCATGCAATATACTGTATATATCTGGAATGCATTTTTGCATATAATGCCTCTTTAACTCGATTCAAGGCAAGACACTCGTTCACTGTTCTTGAGATTTTGTTCTATTTAATACACTTTATACATTTCTTTTGTAGATTTCAGGTGTCTTGGCTTAAACTGATGTTACACTGCACATCCTCAGAGTCCAGGGAACAGGTAGAGTTTCTTGGGAAGGGACGTCCTGTCAATACACGGCATTAGTTTTGCAAATTCATCCTTTCTTAACTCTACATGCTTGAATCGTGGGTCATTCTCCATGCGTAAGGTGACCTATAATAAAAAGATCACATGTGAATGTGACAAAAAGCAAACTCCTGTATGTATTTTACCTGAGCAAAGAACTGGAAGAGATTATTTTGCTTTTGGGCTGAAATAAAGCAAACCAATTTAAATGGGATTTTTAACACACTGAAAAAAATGATTCTTTGGATTAACTTAAAAAAATGTATGTAATTTGTTACAGCTATTTTTTTTAGATTTAACCCACTTTGGGTTAAGGTAAAACATTGAGTTGGAAAATAAATAAATTTTGATTTGACATTAAATCAAAATTTATGGTTTTAACTAAATCATAAATACAATTTGAGAAAATCAAAAAAAAAATTAGCTGTAACAAATTACATCAATTTTTTTTAAGTTAATCCAAAGTATAATTTTTTTCAGTGATAGAGGGCGTAACACTTACTTTGAGGCAAAGTGAAAACAGAAGGTATAAACTGAAAATCACAATTTTCCATTGGACCAATGTAAATATATATTTTGAATGCATTGCACTGATGTTTCACTTTTTTCAGTTTACCTTCCTGAACAACTCCATAATGTCATCAGTATGAGCCTGTTCACAGAACACCTCCATGATGTAACAGATAAAATAACTTCCTTCGACAGGATGCCTGTATGCAGCGATACCTGTGGAGAAAAACCATTGGTAGGTTGAAGAACTTCACAAAGCAACCCAAACTTTGCTCATTATTGAGGGAACACTGGCCAACATCAACAGACTGCTTCAAGTGTGAATCATCATTAAAGTAAGAATATGAACAAAATAAACAGTGTGTAGTGTGATCTAAATCAATCTTGCATCAGAAATCAGTGTTTTACTTACCAGGAAGGCAGGACTTAAAACAGACGAAGTCTTTCTCTCTGTGCACAGCGGAGTCTGATTGTATTTTCACACCTCCTGTGTGTTCTGGACAGAGAAACGGTTAATGATATGGATGATAATATTATAGTAAACAGAGAAAAAGATAAATATAGAGTAGAAAGAGAAACAGAAATATGACAAGAGGAGTTGAGTTTTATCAGTAATGTCGTACCTCCTCTGCAGGCTTGAATCAGAATAACCTTTGGTTTATCCCTCAGAGCAGGACATTTCTCTGAGTTCAGACTGGAGAAGATGTCGTCAACAAAGAAGAAATCATTGGGGTTTTTCTCCTCATCATAGTTGACACCTAAAATGGCATCTTTATTTTGGATTATGTCCCCATGAGACATCAGAACCACAAAGGTGCTGTCCGAGTCTTTATGTTCAGGACGTGCAGCGAAGTTCCTGACTCTAGCAGATATTTCCTGTCAATACATTTTTTTTTTTTTTTTTTTTTACAGAAATGCAAAGTATATAATGCATTGTAAAATATTTGTTCACATTTCTATATCCACATCAGAAGTCCACTAGCTCTATACGCACTTGCCCAGTTAGATCTCTGTATTTCTCAACACTGTAATCCAAAGCTGTCAGCAGCCACTCCATGTTCTCCTCGTCTCTCTCTGCTCCAGCCCTGTTGTCCTCTGAGTGCTTGAATCGTATGTTGGTGATCAGCAGAGCTAAACGTTTCCTCTGAGTCTTGTCCATTGGTATATAAACCTATGAGAAAACATCAGTATTAGCAGAATTATAACATTAATAGAGTCGCCTGAACTGAAACTAAATAAGGAGCATTGTGTGCAAACTAAGAATATGCATTGTGTGAATAGATGAATCAACAATATAAAATTCAAAATTATATAAAATAAATAATAAAAAGTGATTTAGATGAACTCCTGAACTCTTGCTGCTTCAGCTGCTGGATGGACTTAAACTCTGCAGGACGGCGGCCCTACAAAAGCTGGACTAGCAATCCCTGAATGCACTGTTTTCACAAAAGTACTGAAACAGATACTTACATTATTTCTGTTTTCTCTGAGAACTGTGCTCTTAAACCCTTGGCTGCTTGGAGTAATGCTGTGTGGTCTCTTCCAGTCGGACTGGATGGGCTGATCCTCCACAGACACTGAAGCATTTCTTCTGTCCTCCGGCTCAGACTGCTGAACTGAAGTCAGGAAAACACACATCACAATATATCAACAGCCCGAAGAACATTCTCTACACCTGTCTGCAGATACAGCTGTTTATGAATGAAAGTCTACAGCATTAAGACTTAGAAGAGACACTTTCAAGGTCCTTGATTTCAGGCCATAAATATATATTTTTTTTTTTACTTTACCTACTTACCTCCCTGAAGTTTCGACTCAAGGATCTTTGCACTATGATTTTGGTTGATTTTGCGCAATGCTTGTACTGTGATCTTCCCAGCCTCATCACTGTACTTATCTACCATGCAATCCACAACATCTGACCGATCAGCTTTCTGAAGCTTTGCTTTAGGAATAGGATCGATGCCTGTTTCCACACCATTCCACAGCTGCCAGTTGAATTTTTTGAAGTCTTCATCAACAAGATTCTCAAGTGCATCAATCATCAGTTCTTTAACGTCCATTTTGTGTCACTAGGAGAAAAAGGCAAAGAAAGAAAAGTCTTGATTGGATACAAAAAAAAAAAAAAACTTAAAAAGAACGTTTCCAGACTGTTCTCATTTATTTTCCCAAAAAACACCCAAATGGGAACTTTAGGGGAAAGTTTTGTGTTTGCAGGTTATTTGCAATATTTTCCGGTGCAGTGAAAGAGAGAGCATATATTCAAGTACTATATTTTAAATCACTTTTCATGCTTAAAATCAATGTGTGTGTTACCACATCATCACTATGTCGTCAAAGTTGTTGTAACACTGTAAAATCGAATTAGTGAGACTTACTTTAAAAAGCATGCAAACCAATTGTCTTAAAAAAAACAAGTAAAGTGAAATAGGAATAGTATGTTGAACTGACAAATGTTTAGTTAGTGTACTGTCTCACAGATTCACTCAACGACACACCCCAGCCAGCATCAACTCAGCACACCTGGTCCCGATCACAATCACCGGAGTTCTGATTCACAGCACCTGCACCTCATCACTTCACTCACCACGCCAGCTCTGCATATAAACCCCAGTCAGTCCACAGCTCACTGTCCGGTCTCGTCTTTTGACGCCTGTGACTCTCCGGTTACTAACACTTCTGTCTGGTTCCAGGATATCCTGTATACTCTCCGCAAGTATATCCAAATTCAACACTAACCTCTCTGTGTGTGTGTATTCCAAGCAGCATCGGTGTGCGGCGGTTCTCCAGGATTCTCCAGACCGCCTATTCGTGTTCTCCAGTGATTTCACAGATATCCATTCCAGTATCTCCTGTGGTCATCTATCTCCGAGTCTGTATCACCGAGTCAGAATCCATTTCAGTATCTACGAGGCTGCATCAATATCCATTCCAGTATCTACGAGGCTGCATCAAGTTCAAGTGTTCGCCCTGTGTCCCTCTGTGTGGATATCAAAGCCTTCCTGTATTCAGGAGTTGCATACCATGTCTAAATAAATCTTGTTAACGTCATTCTCTGTGTACTCATCCTTGCAGTAGTGTGACAGAAGACCGGACCACACACCATGCAAGCTCCCTCGGCTTCTGAGATCTCCGCTGTATCTACCGAAGCCTCTCGGGGCGCCGCCGCACATGCTGCCGCCGCACCCCAGCCACTGATGGATACCACAGCACACGCCACTGCCAATGCAGCCATAGCACAACATCAATCGCTTCAAGAAACCCTCACGTAATTCCGTCATACTCTTCCGAACTACCGACCTGCCTCAGTAAGTCCCATGGCCAAACCTGCTACTTATTTGGGTGAGGATGAGTGCAATGGATTCCTTCTTCAATGTAAACTCTACATGGAGGTGAACGCTGTTCAGTTCATTTCATTTCAGAAAAAGCCAAAATTGTTTTCATAATTTCTCTGCTCACAGGTCGAGCGTTGAACTGGGCTCAAGCTCTCTGGGATTCCAATGCACCTGCATTACAGTCGCATTACAGTTTTCACACAGTATTTGCTCAATCATCTAATGCCATATCTGTTCATGACCAGTTATTCCACCTACGACAAGGCACTTCCTCTGTTTCAGATTAAGCTTTGAAGTTTCGGACGATCGCTGCAAGCAGCGGATGGAACGAAATCGCTTTGACAGCTTATCGTCAAGGGCTCAACCCAGATATCTGTTTACAACTGGCCATCTATGACGACTCCATCGGGATTGAAAAACTCATCCAACGCTCGATACTCATAGCCCAACACCGCACTGCATGCTTCTATAATTCTACTGCACGCTCTCCTCGCATCTCCTCGCCCGTAAGCCCTCCAGTACCAGAGCCTATGGAAATCGATACGGGACGTCAAACTACATCTGAACGTAACCGACGTCGTACCAATAACTTATGTCTCTTTTGTGGAGCTTCTGGACATTATCGTGTCGAATGTCCCGTATGTCCCAGCCGTTCGGTGGTGAGTACAGTAGATCTACCATTTCCAGTTTCAAATCTGAAGCAAACTCCGGTATTGATTACCTATCTGAAACACTCTATTCCAGCGAAAGCTCTGATTGACTGTGGCGCGGCAGGGAACTTCATCTCAGCCTCACTTCTCAACCGTTTGCAAGCCCATCGTCAACGATTGAGTCAACTACTGAGTATACACTCCATTCTAGGAAAACCCCTCAGTCAGAGAAGTATCCATCACTGCAGTCCCGAGTTACAACTTTCCATCGGTTGTCTACACCAAGAAAAATACTCTTCACTGGTACTGGAGGGCTCTACAGCAGATATCGTCCTGGGATGCCCGTGGCTTAATCAACACTCGCCTGACATCTGCTGGAGATGTACGTCACTGGAGTGATCACTGTAAAACGCATTGTCTATGTCCTGTCAAGAGGAACCCCTCCGCTTCTTCCATATCAACTGTCCCTGCAATCCTGGGTTCAACTTCCGTCGAGAGTCCAGCCACAGATTCTTCTCACCAGATTCCTCCTGAATATCGGGCGTTCCAGGACGTGTTTAGTAAACAACTCGCCATCACTCTTCCACCTCATCGGCCATGGGACTGCGCAATAGACCTGCTGCCTGGGGCCACTCTACCGCATGGAAAAGTTTACCCATTGTCCATCCCGGAGCAGAAGGCCATGGAGGAGTACGAGGAGGAAGCCTTACGCCAAGGATACATTCAGTTATCTACGACCCCTGCCGCCTCAAGATGCTTCTTCGTCTGGAAAAAAGATGGAGGATTCCGCCCATGTATTGATTATCGCATCCTTAATGCTTCTACCGTCAAGTACCGATATCCATTGCCATTGGTGCCTTCAGCTCTTGAACAACTACGCTCAGCTCGGATCTTCACCAATCTTGATTTGAGAAGTGCTTACAACCTAATTCGTATTCATAAGGGAGATGAGTGGAAGACTGCCTTTATCACTTCTGCAGGACACTTCGAATATCGGGTCATGCCCTTCGGCCTTTTAAACAGTCCTGTTGTCTTCCAGGGCTTCATGAATGAGATCTTCCGAGATATGCTCCACCGGTTTGTGATCATCTACATTGACATCTTGATCTACTCCATCAAGAATCCATGCACTTCCTGGGGTACGTGATTCGTCCAGACGTCATCTCTATGGATCAAAATAAAGTGGAAGCGGTGATCAACTGGCCTAAACCTCAAACCCTGAAAGAGCTGCAACGTTTTCTTGGCTTTGCCAATTTTTAGCGCCGGTTCATCCGCGACTACAGTAAAATCAGCGCTCCAGTGACATCCATGGTGAAGAAGGGTACCAAACAGTTAACCTGGTCTACTGAAGCTTCCGAAGCCTTTGAGAGTCTGAAGAAAGCCTTCTGTTCTGCTCCTATGCTGAGTCATCCCGATCCTGATCTACCGTTCATAGTAGAAGTAGACGCATCCACCAACAGAGTAGGAGCTGTTCTATCGCAGCGGCAGGGGACCCCTCCACAACTCCATCCATGTGCCTTCTCACGCAAGATGTCCCCTGCGGAGCAGAATTATGATGTCGGTAATCAAGAACTCCTAGCCGTTAAGTTGGCATTAGAGGAGTGGAGACACTGGTTGGAGGGAGCCAACCATCCATTTCAAGTGATTACAGACCACCGCAACCTTGAGTATCTCCGGGAAGCCAAGAGATTAAATCCTTGCCAGGCTCGATGGGCTCTCTTCTTCACACGCTTTAACTTCACAGTTACCTATCGCCCTGGCTCCAAGAATCTCAAAGCAGACGCTATATCACGCCTCTATCAATCAGAGACCTTCACTGAGATTAACGAAACTATCCTCCCTCAAGCCATGATTGTCAGTCCCATCCAGTGGAACATCGACAAGCTTATAGCCAACAACACCCTTACCCTTACTCCGCCGGGGGGTCCTGAGGGGAAGATTTCTGTACCTACCAACCTCCGTCTTCCCCTCATGGACTCCGTACACATCTCTCCGGGCTCTGGACACCCAGGCAGCCAACAAACCCTCTCACTTCTCCAACAGCGCTACTGGTGGCCCGGCATGGCCCAGGATACCTCCCGATACGTGCAGGGATGCACAGCTTGTGCAATCGCCAAGGTACCCTGACGTCTCCCAGAAGGGAAGCTGATGCCTCTACCAATCCCGAACAGACCCTGGTCTCATCTGGCCGTGGATTTCATTACTGATCTGCCATCATCCGATTTCAAGACCTGTATTCTAGTGGTCGTTGATAGATTTTCCAAGTCCTGTAAATTGATATCCCTGCCTGGCCTTCCCCCAGTCTTCAAGACAGCAGAGATGTTATTCACCGAAATTTTTCGCCACTTTGGTATTTCAGACGATATAGTATCGGATCGAGGACCAAAGTTCCTATCAAGAGTCTGGAAGTCCTTCTTCAAGCTTCTGGGAGTATCGGTCAGCCTAACGTCGGGGTATCATCCACAATCCAACGGTCAAGCGGAGAGTAAGATCCAGGAGATTGGGAGGTACCTGAGGACCTACTGCCATGAAGCGCAGGACCGCTGGAACCAGGACCTCCCATGGGCAGAGTATGCCCAGAACTCCCTACGGCAAACATCCACAGGTCTGACCCCGACCTCCTATTCATGTTCTCCAGTGATTTCACGGATATCCATTCCAGTATCTCCCGTGGTCATCTATTCCCAGTATCTCCAAGTCTGTATCACCAAGTCAGAATCCATTCCAGTATCTACGGGGCTGCATCAAGTTCGTGTTCGCCCTGTGTCCCTCTGTGTGGATCTCAAAGCCTTTCCTGTATTCAGGAGTTGCATACCGTGTCTAAATAAATCTTGTTAACGTCATTCTCTGTGTCCTCATCCTTGCAGTAGTGTGACATACAGTACTGTAGTTCACTAACACAAAAGTTCTAGTTACTAAAAAAGAACTGAGAGTATTGATCATTTATTAAAATTTTATTGTTAACATTGTTGACTCAAGCATGATCAATTGCAAGATATTGTTACAAATATAGAGAGATTATATCAACCCAAGATTAAATTTTACAAGGTGCTTATGACATAAGTGTTACCAACACAAATTTATATATGGGCCATTCTACAGAATTGGTGCAAAGTCAGAGTTGGAAACATCTTGAAATTTTTTTGTTTTTTCCCACAAATTTTGCATGTATGCAAATTGTATAATATCCAAGGTATGCTTTTCTAGTAATTGTGCAGTTAATTCTCATATTGTATTTTCAGAAAATGCTGGAATATTTTCCTTCTCCCCAAATTTGTCACTACCGAAACACAATATTAAATAATTTATTAAGAAGGCTTATAATGACCTATTAAGATTTTGTTTACATCTACCTTATAAATATATTTTTTTCTATTTTTAAAAAATATTTTTACTGGTGAAATCAATAAAGATTATAATTTTAATAATATTTTAAGTGTGATTTATGAGATTTGTTGTATTTTGAACCCAATCTTTCTTTGTAGAAGGCATAAAGTTTATCGTACTGATTTCAAAGTTAAGGATTCATTAGTTTGAATATGCATTGAACCAAACACTATCATAACATCTTAGTTGATAATTCAATATACTTTATTTTTGACAAAACATCCCATGTTACGGTAGTGACTGCACATTTTTGGTAGTGACAGTAATGTTTTGGTAGTGACCACAATAATTAGTTTGCCATGGCTGAATCAGACTGTCCACATTTTATGTTAATATAAATAAATAACTATGATGCACATATGCAGTCAGTACATATAGCAGACACACATCTGACAGTAAATATCTTATAAGAACACCTAGAGCTATTCTATACTTTGGGTCTTGAGGTGCAAGTGAGAAGAGGTATGCTCCTAGATTTTTCTTCCCAAAAAAACAACAACTTACAATGTAGACTCAGAACCATTTTGTTTTATTTGCACATTTTAAACATTTTGTTTATGAGTCATTCAGATAAATCTCCAGAACCACTGAACTGTGTGTGTGTGTGTGTGTGTGTGTGTGTGTGTGTGTGTGTGTGTGTGTGTGTGTGTGTGTGTGTGTGTGTGTACATAAAACATTAATTTCAGAATAATTTTCCTCATTCAGATAAATCTCCAGAACCACTGAACTGTGTGTGTGTGTGTGTGTGTGTGTGTGTGTACTGGTGTCTGATCAACCTCACTGGAAGTACTAGGTGGTGTGGAAGCCCTGCAAAATGTCTCCACCTCTTTTTGTCTTTTCACCATCATCCTGTGTCTTTTCCTCCATGCTTTTCTGACATCTCTTTGCTCCCTGTCAGGTAATTCACTGATACTCTTCAACTTTCCTTCTTCCCTTCGTTTCTTATTTCTTTCTCTTTCTTTCCTTAAGTATTCCTCGTACTTCACTGGGTCTTCCCTCAACCTTTGTTTGTATTCTCTCTGTCTCTCTGTTGTAGTTTTTCTATTTTTTTTAGGCATGTTGGTGTTTTATGTCATTCTCCCTGTCAAGTTAATCATATAAATTAACATTACTGACAACAACCTTACACCTAAGCTAGTATCATGGACTGCAACCTTAAGTAATTGTAACCTCATTACATTACAGAATTTTAACAGAATATTGCATACTAAAACACTACTAAAACATACTACAGTAGTAATTATTTGCATAACTGTACTAAAATGTAGTTTATTCCTCCAAATAAAGGATTATGTGTTCCCTTTTGTCACTACCAAAACAATGTCACAACCGAAACTTCAAGAAAATGTTTCGGTTGTGACTGTTTTGGTAGTGACAATTTTAGATTCTTTTGAGCCTAGCTCGAAGATGCTAATCAGCACATGGTTAGCAATCACTGGTCAGAACAGTTGAACACATATAACAACTAAATTTTATGGAATAACATCCCAAAAAAAATTATCAATAGCAGAAAAAATGAGTTTGGTAGTGACATTCCTTAAAGTTACACACAGATTTTTAGACTTTAGAACACATTTACCTCAAAATGATGGGATCAATCTACTCACCATATAGCACATGAGAGAGAGGGACACAGGAATATTTCCTGATCAAAAATGTAGGAGTGTGGTTAAAATCAGTCTCAGCCAATGGACTACAACATTCACTGTTTTGGTAGTGACATGAAAATGCGGGACATGTTTTTTTTGATAAAGTTTCATGATTTAAAAATAAAATATAAAATAAATATTTTTTTTAACTTCATTTTTTAAAAAAAAACAAAAATATTTTTTTTAAAACAAGAATGGAAAAATTTGCAAATTTTTTTTCAATATCATTTTCACAAGTTGAAATTTAGGGGTTAGGGTTTGGGACAGCCACCTCCTAATTGAAAGTAGCCCATAAATTATGATTTTATATATATAAAGCTTACTGATATCTTAAATATTATTGTGGGTTTCAATAGATAATTGAAGGATCTTAGTAAACATCTAAGATTTTAATAATTAAATGCTTTTCAAATGTGTTTTTTGGATGAGGGACAGCAGTTTGCACCAATTCTGTAGAATGGCCCATATACAGTATTACTTATCTTCCTTTGAAACCAAATAACTGATTTCTTATTGCATCATTGCATCAATAGGAAGAGTATTCCAATAATATAAATGACGTTCCAAGTGCCCAACCAAATGGAACACTGATCACCATACAGATGAGTTAAAACCAAAACATTTTAGGAAAATCAACATTAATTTATGAAGTCAGTTTATGTGATGTTCTCTCAAATGTTTTAGTTGTATTGACAATTCAACATACAGGCTTTGGGCACTCAGAGTTTAATGCTCAGTACTAACACCTGTCTTTACTTAGTGGCTCATTATATACACTGCGCATAATGATGAGCAACACTGTCAATACAATTAAACTAATTTTTTTAGAATAAAAACTAAATTAAGTTGCAAGTAAAAATGTCTTCAGATAAGTTAAGTAAGGGCAATTAATATTTTTTTGAGTGTATTAGCATCAAGGTGAAAAAGGACTTTCATCATATAAAACAAAAAAGATAATGTCAAGTAATTTTACCTTGCAGGAGAAATCAGGTCATATCAGCTAACAGTTATGCTTCAGTAAAACCTTGTTTTTTCAGGTTGGTTGAATTCAGTTATAATCGGTAATCTCAAATTTATTTCATGTCAACAAAACCTGTTTTTCATGTTGGTTGAATTCAGTGATCATCAGTAATCTTATATCATTTATTTCATTTCAACAAAACCAGTCATTGTAGATTGTACCACATGAAGAACAGTTTCTAAGCAGAACTTAAAAAAAAAAAAAAAAAAAAAAAAAGTCGGTGTATACTTCTTATAATTACATCTATATATATATATATAAAAACAATTAGCCTACTAACCATTTAGTTAATTATAACATTTGTTTATATTTACTTAAAACTATATTTAATAGAGAGAAGCAGAGTATAGGTTAGATTAATTTTACTTGATTATCATTATTTATGCATTGCTCATGTGAAAATTAAACTTAATACTTGTAGCTACTCTTATTTAAAATGACATTTTTGCGAAGAAAAAAAGGTTTTACAATTGTATTTCTACAAGAAAAGTAGGCATTGTTGCTTGTTATTTTCTTCCGTCTTACTTTCACTTTCACTATTGCGCAATTTCATTTAAATAATGCCTATTTTTATGATATTTGTTTTAACATTCAATAATTGGCCACAACTGCGAGAACTTGAGACGTGACTCTGCTATTTCCTGTGATTATTTTGCACTGAAACGAAAACTGAGTTCGTGTGTGTGTGTGTGTGTGTGTGTGTGTGTGTGTGTGTGTGTGTGTGTGTGTGTGTGTGTGAACTTTGATCAAGGCAAAACGACCCCCGTGCTCGCGCAGAAACAACGATACGTGGCACAAAATATTGCAATGCATCGGATTGTTCTTTATGTAATAATCTATGTTTATTTTGTATCTGTCCCTATTCAAATAAACAACAAATAAAAACACCCAGTCTTTTGATTAGCCTATTAATGAGGACGATAAATATTTCAAATATCGCGACAGAAGAACGCGAGTGACACATGGATTTACAGACTAACTGTTGCAGACCTGCACTAATAAACTACAGGACCTTGATCGTCAGAACATTCTCTCTCAGAAAAAAAGGTACAAAAGCTGACACTGGGACGGTCCCCTTTAAAAAGGTTCTTCTAATATAGGTACAAAAGTGTACATGTTGAAGGGGCACCACCCCAATGGCAGGTTTTGTTCCTTTTTTCTGAGAGTATAGGAAACATGGTGGTGGGAAAATTATTTGTCAATTATTTTGTATTCTCTCGCAAAAAAAAAAAAAAAAAAAAAAAGTTACTTTACTCGCAAAACTTTTGTGTTCTTTGCCAGAGAAAGCAAAGTTTCCCGGGGGAACGCAAAACATTTGCGAGGAAAGGATCCGAATTTCCTCCCACGTTCCAGCTCACATATTGTTTTTTAGCGTGTCCTTTTAGTGGCTTCGTGGCAAAAAATCTATAAACTAATATCAGATATTGAAATAATTGTTTAAAGTGAAATATAGGATGCTCTACTCACGTCTCTGGTGATCGGGGTTTCGTGTATAGAGTCTGTCTTGCTTAAATTTTGGGGGTTTCACTTTGATCCTAATTTGTCCCACATCTGAGCGCGCGAGCCAACAAGCAATACAAGCACTCCAGTACGGGTAACAAGGGCTAGTTGTAACACGCTTGTTTTAAATACTTCAGCACATGCTAGCATGACAGAACTTGGTGTATTTACTAGTTGTCTTATCAAAAAAATTGAATTTTTTTTTTTGGAAGATATCCATAGACATTTATTAAACCATAGCAAAAGTAAATGTCTTACTTAAATTCAATTTTCATCTCTATTTTTGTGTTAGTTTAAAATTAGACAAATCTGATATTATTTTAATCTCCAATATGTTATTTAACAGTTGAAATAGTTCTTTAATGCCTCGCTAACCAGCAGAAGACAGATCGGGTTTAAATCCCAGTTGTGCAGGCGGGGCATGTTGTCACACTGCGTTACAATGAGCCCCTATTAGAAATATGCTATTATATTCTATACTTTTATTAATTCTATTGAGAAAACATGAGAAAAATGTGAACAAAGAGTCAATAGAGATTGAATTGTCTCAATTGACTGAGAGTCAATGTTCAGAAATTATTTATTTGTTTTGAACTATGTTGTATAGCTGTGTTTTCCTGTGTTCGTAGTCAAAACTCAAAAATTTGTTTATATTTAATTATTAAAAAATGCCATTATTTTATATGAAAAAGTTAATAATTGTATTTTATTTAGAAAATATTTTAGTTTGTCTTGTATATATATATTTTATTAGATCAGATAACATAATAAAATACTGTGAACTATAACAAACTGAGAAAGTCAAAAAGCATTACTTTGTGCCCCGCTCTCCCCTACTAGTGTAAGACGATTTGAGATGATCCTCATCACGTTTGATCGAAGAACAGAAGGAAATGTGGTCACACACTTAAAAAAAAAAAAAACATAATCTCCTTATTTGTGTTTCTGAGGTCATTCATGGTTCATGCAGTTGCTTTCACTCTCTAACCTACCTCGTTTTTAAAATCACACTAGTGTACACCTGCCAAATCTGGCCGAAACTATAGATTTTTATATAAATTCCTAAGTTACTACCAACCTAGGTTGTAACACATGCTGGGGTAAGTTGTAACAATTACACAAAAGAAGCAAAAATGGATGCCACACTATAAGATATGCTTCAAAAACAGGTTTATTGACATAAAAGAACAATGTCTCAATCCCTCTCTGGAACAGACTGTCTGATTAACTTGTGTGTGTGTGTGTGTGTGTGTGTGTGTGTGTGTGTGTGTGTGTGTGTGTGTGTGTGTGTATACATGAAAGGTACTTCATGTATTTGACACCAACTCACAAGGTCTGTAATATTCTTGTAGAGGATTGAATTGGTGTCATTTGTAGTGAACACATGTGGGTACTTTGTATAAAAGTTTGAGAACTCTAGCTACAAAATTCAGTGAGTTATAGTTACTGAAGCAAAAAGTGTTACAACCATACCCGGTCTCCCTATAATGATTTGCCCACTAATGTTGCTCCTATGGAAACAATGTACAAAATTAATATTTTGTTGTTATTTGTGTATTCTTTCCTATTCTATCTTTAATCTCAGTGTAAAGGTTGCACTCATGACTGACCAATCCGAATGGATATTCAAATGTATGTAAATTCATAATGGTATGTAAATGACTCAATGAAGAAAAAAATGTGTCATCTGTTTTTCTTCATTCAAATGAATATGACTTTTCCAAAAGAAAAATATATGTTATCGATTTGTTTTTGTTATTATGTTTTTTTTTTTAAACAGCCTTTAAAATGTATTTAGAATCTGTAAATGTTTTAAAAACTGAAAAGCCCAATCAAAAAACTGTATCTCTGATAAATGAATGTTTATGATGCCCTTTATTTTATTTTATTTTATTTTAAGTTCATTTTTTTTGTTTCTTTTATTTAAATGATAGTTGTTTCAATTTATACCTACATAATGTGAAAATGAGAAATGGGTCAAGATGTTGGTATTGAACTCTCTAATTTGGAAGTTCAATAAAAAATAGAACATAAAAAAAGAGCTTCCAGAGGTCGCTGTATCATATATGCATATTTATGCTGATATAAAGATCAGCATAATATAAAGATCATCTGCATATAGGATACGATCCTTCTGATCATACATGATCAGATCCACATCATTATGAGAAGAAACCATACAAACCCATCAGCTTTAAGTGTCTCTTTCCTCAGGCCTGTTTGTTCGTGTTTCTTGATGCACCCTGAAGAGAGAGAGCTGTTGAGGCCTGCCATGACTCGTTGCCCTCCACCAGTCTCGCCTTGTGAATGAATGGTTTGCAGGACATCCCTGCCATATGAGCAGATGTCCCTCCTGGAGCCGATGAATGCTGGTTGCCTGGCAACGGATGCCAGGGATGGATACAACATATTTCCCTCGTGTATCGCAAGAGAAAACATCCAATGTGATGTTGATGAAAACCTGTGGCATAACTGTCAGGAACGAATGGAGTACAAGTGAAGTTTGTTTATATTTCCACTTATAAGTTTCCTTTTTCTTTTCTTTTCTTTTCTTTTCTTTTTTTTTTTTTTTTTTTTTTACAGTATTCAGCATATCTGTTGAGTTTGTAAAGTATAATTTCATATTTATAGCTGTATTTTGTTGTCCATTGTGTAATGATTGATTGAAAGAATAAATTCAAACCCCAATAAAAAAAAACCTCAAGCTGCAGTGTTTGATGGAAAAATTGTGCGTATGTTGCATGTTTTTACAGTTTTTCTGAATTGCTAAAACACATTTCTTGAAACCATCACTCACTTTCTCAAAACCTTAAACACAAAAGCAAATGTTCAAAAACTCATTCAGAGAATCTCTGACTCTTCTGGCAAAATCAAACAATGCTTTCAGATCTTACACACATCAGTCAATATTGCAGATCATTCGTTACCCAGCGGGCACCTTGATGTCAAAATTACGTCAAGAAATTGGTCAAAAATGAAAGTCATATTGACGTCAAAGTGTTGATGTCAATTTGACGTCAAGAGTTTGACCTCTGCTGATGTCATTTTGCCAAACAAAAAGGTGAAATGCATGACCGTACACTTATTACCAGCTTCACTTAAAGCTAACCAGATTTACTTTATATCATTTAAATTTTGTATTTTAAAGTCACCATGATGGTGGTTAGCGTTTGCTTTAGTTGTGCTCTTGGCCCTTCACTCTTTAATATAAAATTTTCTCTGGCTGCTATAATTGTGTGTTTATAAAGCACATGTGTTGTAGCTAAAAAAGCCATCAGCCTGTTTATTGATGATGACGATATCATCTTGTAAATGCCTAAATCACTGATCATGTTCCGTGTCTAATGCTTTGATTATATAGGACTTGTGGTTTTTATGTTTTATTATAATAGAATCCATTAAATTTTACAGCATGAGAGCAATGTTGTTTATCAAATAATATAAATGATTCTAAAAACATTTAGTGCATTAAACTCTTTCATCTACATTATTACTTAGCCATCAAGAATCAGTGTATGACTCTCAACAATGGTGACAATGAAATGCTTCTTGCTGCAGTGCATGCTGGGTACCACCAATCAAAACTCACCCATATCTCCCAGCATGCATTGTGGCTTTAATAAATTATGCAGCTGGAGTTGATCTGATTATCTAGATATTTTGTTTGATTGTCACCATTGTTGAGATTCATACGCTGTTTCTTGATGTCTGTGTGCGTCTAAGTAATGACATAGATGACAGGGTTTTGTGCACTAAATAGTTTTTAAAAAACAAGTATATTATTTGATAAAGAACACGGAGTCAAATGACTTCTATTATGAATAAAAACAGTTTTAAAACCACAAGTTCTATATAATCAAAACATTAGACACTGAATAAGATCAGGGCTTCAGGCATTTACATGATGATATCACCTTCATCATCAATGAAAAGCCAACATCTCCTGATCTCATGGCTTTTTTAGCTACAACAATTGTGTCTTATAAACACACAGTTACAGCAGCCAAAGATTTTTTTAAAATATACTTTAGAGTAAAGGGTCAAGAGCACAACTAAAGCAAACGCTAACCACCATCATGGTGACTTTAAAATACAAAATATAATTTCATTAAACTGGAAATTAAATAAAGTAAATCTGGTTAGTTTAAGTGAAGCTGGTGATAAGTGTACGGCCATGCGTTTCACCTTTTTGTTTGGCAAAATGACTTATTATCAAACTCTTGATAGAGGTCAAACTCTTGACATCAAATTGACATCGACACTTTGACGTCAATTTGACTTTCATTTTTGACCTATTTTTTGATGTAATTTTGACATCAATTTGATGTCAAATTGACATCAAATGCCCACTGGGTAGACACTACATGAAAATGGAGAACTCAGAATCCAAAGCATGCAGTTACAGAATAAAAGTATTGTTACAAAGTAAACAAAGTTTGCAATTATGTAAAAAAGTAATTACAACTTACAGTGAAAAGTGAATAATTGTACTTGCACTGCAAGTATAGTATAGTATTGTACTGAATATTATCGAATGTTTGTATATTCAGCACTTGCATACTGTAAAAATACAGTGAAATTCAGTAAAAAAAATCTAAATAACAAACATGTTACGGTAAAGTACATTCAGAAGAGTTGTAAAACCTCCTCTTCAACTCATATTCTTCCTCTTCCTCTTATATTGTTTGCATCCATTATTGCTATCAACATTCAGTGCAACATTTTGAGTCAATTTAGGCACTTTAAACTGTCTTGTATTTTGTACAGTTGGTTTCCTCTCATTAGAAATAAGTATGAACAATTTTGAGTCATTGTGTGTAAACGATGACAACTGTGTTGTAGTTGTGTTTAACTTTAGCCTGCCTGTGTTTAGCGTTTTGAAACATAAGTGCATCACAGTGCAAAATGTGTTTTAATGAGTGAGAATGTGTTTAGCGTTTTTCAAAAAGAGAGCATGAGATTTGCAGACAGTGTTTTAACTACTTAATGTTTTACAGAAAGAGTTTTACAAATTGGTTTAGGATATTGAGAATTTGGTTCAGAGAAGTGGGTTTAGTGTTTTAGCAATTCAGACAAACTGTAAGGTTTCATGAGTTTCTCCATTGTTGTTTCAAAAATGAAAAGAATTCTCCTTTAAATGGCCATTAAACGGATCTGTACAAGGTTTAAACCTATTGACATATTTAGAAAAAAATCAAGTATTCCTAAAGAACCTTTTAATTACCATATTTTTTAGTTTACAATGAGATATTTGTATGTGTTCATTATAATATGGGGAAAGTCAATGTTCTAAAAATAATTAAGATGTATTTTGATGTAGCTGTATTGTAACATTGTAGCCTACTACAGAAAACTATTTTAAAAATAACTGTGTTTCTTCACAAAAGGTCTGAAATCTGTTTTGAGAAATGAGAGCAGGAGAAAACTAAAATGAGTTTCCATACTGAAAGACAAGATGAGGACATCTTGAACATCTGAAATGAGTCCTCCATCTCCTGGATCCAGCTGTGAGTCTGTGAAGAGTGATCAATCCATGAGGAATCTTCCGTCTGGATCCAGTGATGCAACAGTGACCTCTGACCCCAGGTGAGACACTGGCCATTTCAGCATTGACAGATGCTTTTATTCAAAGTGATTTACAGTGTATTCCAGAAGCCTGCAGTGGGTGAGTGCTGATACTGAACCTTCACACAGAAGCACAAAAT
This sequence comes from Rutilus rutilus, assembly GCA_021464565.1. Classification (NCBI taxonomy): domain Eukaryota; kingdom Metazoa; phylum Chordata; class Actinopteri; order Cypriniformes; family Leuciscidae; genus Rutilus; species Rutilus rutilus. The sequence continues at coordinate 9,609,287 of JAJAQA010000002.1, read as the reverse complement.
CACTTTCCTTAATTTTCACTGTTCACTATTCCTCACTGGAGGAACGATCTTCCCAACTTTTCCAAACAGATTAGTCCCTTACAATTTTCAAGACATGTCTAAAAAAGACATGTCTTTGAGTACTTGACTAAATTTTGTTAAACCATCAGCTCTGTCTTTCTAGTAATGTCTGTGCATTAAAAAAAATCTCTATTGGATGAACTGTTTGTATTGTTTAATTATACTGTAAATGGCGTTTGATGAAAAGTGTCTGCTAAATTAATAAATAAGTGTAAGTATATTGAGCATTCTAGTTATACGGCATAGCTAGTGCTCCAAAATTCCACTTTGTTTGTTTGTCATTTGTCAGTATCAGCAGGAGGAAGAGACAGAGATCAGAGTCTCCAGAACCCAGTGGTGTGTCTCTGAAGAGTAACAAATCCATGAGGCTACCCCCTACTTTCAGTGATGGACCAGTGACCTCTGACCCTACGTTAGTATGAGCTATTGCTTGTTGATTTATTGTAGTGCATCTAAGATGAAAAATTATTTAAATAAAAAAACTCTGTAAAAAAAGAAATAAGAAAAAGAGAAATACCAAGAATTATTATTATTATTATTATTATTATTATTTTTGAGTATGCAACATATGCTTAATATGAAGAGGGGTCTAAAATCATATATAGTAACCAATATATTTCTAATGTTAATTAATGGTCATTCTAATGACTGCAATTGCTGCTCTTTACTTTTTAATTACAGCAGGGCGGAGATACAAGAGCTGATCAGATCTGTGCCATTCTCTACATCCCACTATCAGGACAAAACTGAAGCAGTCCTGCAGACACACACACTGGAGACTGGAGACCTGCAGAGAGTCAAAGACCAGCACAAAACCAACATGAAGAACAAGTATGAGAGATTATTTGAGGGAAACAAACTCCAAGAGAATGAAACCCTCCTGAACAGGATCTACACACAGCTCTACATCATAGAGGGAGAGAGAGAAGGAGTGAATGAAGAGCATGAGGTTTTACAGATGGAGAAAACAGCCAGAACACAACACTCACAAGACACTCCAATCTACTGCAATGACATCTTTAAAGCCTCACCTGAACCAGGATGTGAGGAGAAAGAGCAAATCAAGACTGTTCTTACTAAAGGCATCGCTGGAATCGGGAAACCCGTCTCTGTGCAGAAGTTTATTCTGGACTGGGCCGAGGGAAAAGCCAATCAGGATGTAGATTTCATGTTTGTGCTTCCATTTCGAGTGCTGAACTTGATCCGAGATCATCAGTACAGTCTTCACAGACTTCTGCTGGACTTTCATCCTGAACTTCAAGATCTGGATTTAAAGATTTATGAGGAGTGTAAAGTTGTGTTCATCTTTGATGGTCTGGATGAAAGCAGAATCACACTGATGTTTTCAGATGCTCAGAAAGTTTCTGATGTGACTGAGACTTCATCAGTGGGTGTGTTGATGTCAAACCTCATTAAAGGAGATCTGCTTCCCTCTGCTCTCATCTGGATCACTTCCAGACCAGCAGCAGCCAATCAGATCCCCTCCAAATACATCCACCATCTGACAGAGATTCAGGGATTCAATGAGCCTCAGAAGGAGGAATATTTCAGGAAGAGAATCAGTGATGAGCATCTAGCCAGCAGAATAATCTCACACATCAGAAAAGCAGGAAGCCTCAACATCATGTGCCACATACCCGTCTTCTGCTGGATCTCGTCCACTGTGCTTCAGAAGCTCCTGGAAGAAGATCTGAGTGCAGAAATCCCTCAAACTCTGACTGAAATGTACATCCACTTCCTGCTGATTCAGATCAACATGATGAATCAGAAGTATGAAGAGAAAGATCCAGAGAAACTCCTGCAGTCCAACAGAGAAGTGATTGTGAAACTTGCTGAAGTGGCTTTCAAACAGGGCAATGTGATGTTCTATGAGGAGGACCTGAGAGAGAGCGGCATAGACGTCACTGACGCCTCAGTGTATTCTGGGATTTGCACTGAGATCTTCAAGGAGGAATCTGTGATTCATCAGAGGAAAGTCTACAGCTTCATTCATCTGAGCGTTCAGGATTTTCTTGCTGCTTTCCATGTGTTTTACTACCATGTGTACACAACTATGGAGTGAACTGAAGAATTTAGCTTCAGTACAAAGTTTGCTTAAAGGAGCAGTAGACAAAGCCCTTGAGAGTGAGAATGGACAGCTGGATCTTTTCCTGCGGTTCCTGCTGGGTGTCTCACTGGAGTCCAATCAGAGACTCTTACAGGATCTACTGACACACACAGAGAACAGCTCAGAAAGCATCAGGAGAACCACACAATACATTAAAGAGAAGATCAAAGATGGACATGGACTCTCCGCTGAAAGATCCATCAATCTGTTCCTCTGTCTCCTGGAAGTCAAAGACCAGACTCTGTCCGGAGAGATTCAGGAGTTTGTGAAATCAGACAAACACTCAGAGAAGAAACTCTCTCCTGCTCACTGCTCAACAATCGCCTACATGCTTCAGATGTCAGAGGAGGTGCTGGATGAACTGGACCTCAAGAAATACAACACATCAGATGAGGGTAGAAGAAGACTGATACCAGCTGTGATCAACTGCAGTAAAGCTCTGTGAGTGTTAAATCATGTCTTCTTTCTAAATGAACTTGCATTTTCTGTTGTTGTTGATCACAGTAATTTATCCTGATTTTGTTTTGCTGAATTTCTTTTCTTAATTTCTGACTTATTTTATAAGAATGAAGCAGATATTTTTGAAATGGCATTTGAGGAATGAGGTTAAAACAATTTATTTCCATCTGTTCTGCTCTTTTTCAGTCTTGCTGGCTGTAATCTCACTGCCCAAGGTTGTGGATATGTGTCATCAGCTCTACAATCCTCAAACTGTGTCCTGAGAGAGCTGGATCTGAGTAACAATGACCTGCAGGATTCAGGACTGAAAGCTGCTCTCTGATGGACTAATGAGTCCACACTGTCAGCTAGAGATACTGAGGTTTGAGTTGATTCATGATTATTTAATATTTAGTATTCCATATTTAGTATAACATACATAAAAATAATGTGTTTTTTTTTTTTTTGTGTGTGTGTGTGTGTGTGTGTGTGTGTGTGTTTAGGTTGTCAGGCTGTATGGTGACAGAGGAAAGCTGTGGTTATGTGTCTTCAGCTCTGAGTTCAAACCCCTCACACCTGAGAGAGCTGGATCTGAGTTACAATCACCCAGGAGAATCAGGAGTCCAGCTTCTCAACGACAAACTGAAGGATCCAAACTGCTCACTGCAGATACTCAAGTATGTGGGGCATTTTTATTTTTTTTTGTAATAAATACCGGCGGCCAATAATTAGAATCCCCCCTAATAAAACCGATCTAAATCAAACCGAAGCCCTAATCTTTCACCACTTCTGTGATTCTTCTTCCATGAATGTGTTAACTGGCATGCGGCATGTAACTACCAACAACTGACGTTATGCACTCTGTGCATTATTGCAAAATCTGTGAGGCCAACGACATCCAGCTAGTGAGTATGGGGCGAAAAAGAGCAGGAGCATGGCCGTAGCCAGCTATGAAGTCACAGATGTAATTGCCTAATATAGTATTAACACTAAGGTATTGCACAGCACTAAGATTGTCTCATCTGAGCTGTCTCATCTGAGCTGCCTCATTGGCCTGTCACTGCTCGTCAGTGTCAAAATATTTGGGGTGACAAATCAAATCAAAGTAGACAGGCTTTATGTTCACTGAAGCTGTTGAGCGTGAATTTCTGTGTGACTGGACGGCTCCTTCAGTTAACAATCATAAAGTGCGAGATAACATGTAAGTAGCAAAACTAAACTAAACATTTCATATTTGATAGGAATATGATCAATATGAAGAATCATATTTCAGAGAAATCAAAATTTTCTCATGGGTGCTTCTTCAAAACTCATCATTCCAGCTGATGACACCCAATTTTTATCTGTCCTTAAAGCACATTTCGGATGGTTTGGATATTAATAAGGCCTGTGTGTCAGATGTAAATGCCTGGTTGTATCTACATTTTCTGAAATTTAAAGGACCTTCAGATATTTTAATACTCCCAAACTAAACATTGGTAGGTTGTTTTCTTGTGTGAAGCCATGGGTGAAAAATCTGGGCGTTGTGTTTTGATGAATCTCTGAAATTAGATAGGCAGATAAATTCAGTGGTGAAATCATGCTTTTTTCAGCTCCGACTTTCATCAAAAATAAAGACATTCCTTTCTTTTAAAGAATTGTAAAAGTAATTCATGCCTTTATCTCTTCCAGGCTGGATTACTGTAATTACTTTATGTTGGGATTAGTCAATCAGCTTTGTACCAATTACAATTTGTTTAAAATGAGGCAGCTAGACTGCTGATGGGTGCTCAGAAACGGGATCATCTCACTCCAGTTCTGCGCTCCTTACTCTGGTTGCCAGTGCAATATAAAGTGGATTTTAAAATATTACTTCTCATTTATAAATCACTAAAGGGATTCACAATCTTACCTTTCTGACGTACTGACTGAGCACCATTCAACAAGATCACTCTGTTCTTCCAACCAGAGACTCTTGTTCATCTCCAAGTCAAGGCTGAAGACTTTCTCGGATGCTGCTCCCAGACTCTGGAATGACTCAGCCATTTCTATTAGGCTAGCTCCATCTTTATCTGTTTTAAAGTCTAAGTTAAAAATCTTTTTGTTTAGTAAGGAATGTAATCCATGTTGAAGTTATGTTATTTTAACATGTTGAAGCGTCATTTTTTTACTGTTATTTTAATGTTTTAATTTTTTTACTACTTGTTTGTTTAGTAAAGCGCATTGGTCAACTTAGGTTGTGTTTAATGGTGTTATATAAATAAAATTGCCATTTTAGCTGCTTCTACACTTTTGATTATCAAACATTAATAAAATGTGCTGTACATTTGTCTCTTTCTAGTTTGGATCATGGAGGCAATTTCAGAATCACTCCAGGACTGAGAAAATGTAGGTCTTTTTCTCTTTCACACTCACATGCACAGAGTCTAAAATTGTCCTTCACTTTTAATCTCTCTTGTTGTCCTCAGATGCCTGTGATCTCACCCTGGATCCAAACACAGCACCCACTCAACTCTCTCTGTCTGAGGAGAACAGAAAGGCAACATGTGTGAAAGAGCAGCAGTCTTACCCTGATCATCCAGAGAGATTTGAGCAGGTTCTGTGTGGAGAGAGTCTGACTGGACGCTGTTACTGGGAGGCTGAATGGAGCAGAAATAAGGCAGATATAGCAGTGGCCTATGAAGGAATCAACAGGACAGAAAAGAATGACAGTTGGTTTGTATTCAATGAAAAATCCTGGAGTCTCTTCTGCACTGTTAATGTTTTCACTGTCTGGCACAATAATGTGAACAAAACCATACCTGCCCCATCACCCTTTTCTAACAGAGTAGGAGTGTATGTGGACGTTTCGGCCGGCACTCTGTCCTTCTACAGCGTCTCTGACACACACACACACACACTCGCACACTTACACACATTCAACACCACATTCACTGAACCCCTCTATGCTGGGTTTAGGGTTTATGACTCAGTGTCAGATTTAACATCCTGCTGTGAGAAACAACTGAGACATCACAAGAAAACTTCTTTCTTGGATAAAACATTATACACACTTTAATTCTGGTTTCTTGGGGTCTTGAACATTGAGGTTTTGTTGCTTTTAGTGTAAAGGCTTTTAGGTCATGTACATGCTAATGTATTTCTTACATAAATCTGTCTGCGCATGTTTATTTGACTTCAGAAGTGGCCAATCACGTGACTAACATTCACTCATCTGACTTCAGCAGCGCAGGGATTGGGCATCCATTTACGAGTGCTGCAATATTTCATATACTACTGAAAATAATGTGAGGCAGCTTTTATCAACAACTATATTAGTTATTTAAGGTATATACATTAAACTCGACTTTTTGTTAACTACAGTTACGTAAGTTGGCTACAAGGAAGGAAAACTATAATAAGCTAGAAGAAAATATATATAATTTTTTTTATATTTCTCAATATTTGTGTTGTTAAATTATGTTTTGTTTTCATATGTGAAAACCAATTGCCATTGAAACCTAAAAAATGTAAAGCAAGCACCTTAAAATTGTTGAATTATATAAACATTGAATGAGATGAATGAATGAGATTCACAAGACATGTCCACTGCATCATTTCCTGGCATCTGTAATTTTCTTTTTCACCCCTTCATCTTCCTCTTCTTCTTCTTTTTATTAATATTATTATTTTTACCTCTCATGATAACATTTTGGTGCAAAGATTGCACATTTCTTTATTTTGTTGTTTGAAGGCAAAAAATTCAACTGACATACTGCAGGCATCTTTATTGGAATCCACACAATCAGGAATTGTGTGTGATGGTAACAAAACGTTCCCACGTGGATTTAGAATTGGGTTCAAGATTGCTTAACTTGTAACATGTGAATTAACCCTAACATTGCATTGACCCATGGAACTGTTTTGGAAGTGGCCTCTGACTGATCGATGCTTTATGCATCACAATGGACCTTCTTTACTTTTTAAATTTTGGAAAATATTTTAAGCATATTAATCCAGTCATTTCAGGTCCCTGTGACTCTTGACTGAGAAAACGTCTCGGTTACGTATGGTAACCCTCGTTCCCTGAGTCCAGGGAACGGAGACGCCTCGTCGGGGGAGTTCCCCTGACGAATTGGGATCACGCTAGGGAGACCAATTGCCTTCGAGTGAATTAAAACGAGCCAATGAACATTGGCATGCAAGGTTTGCATTCCGCGGCCCGCCTACCAGTGCGGGTATAAGGCGGAATCAAGCGCATACACAAACGCTTTTCGCTGAGGAGCCGAACGGTGTCCAGTCCTCCGCGAAGGTACAGCAGCATGGCGACGGGACGAGGCGTCTCCGTTCCCTGGACTCAGGGAACGAGGGTTACCATACGTAACCGAGACGTTCCCTTTCGTCAGCAGGGAACTCCGACGCCTCGTCGGGGGAGTTCCCCTGACGAATTGGGATCCCTACCAACACGCCATGGTGCTGGCCCCTTCCAGCGCCCAGCTAAGCTACAGCCCTGCAGCAGTTTCCAGAAATTTTGCGGGAGCTAGCTAGGGAATCACACTGCTGTTCCGCAAGACCCAATCAGTGGATATTGGATAACACTGGGAAAGCGTGTCCGACCCCAAGGATATAATAGGGGGGGGGAACGCTGCGGAAGCTGAGGCAGCCTAGAGGAAGGCCCTCAATACACATATGTACTAACCACGTAGGGTAGTGAAACATATGGCAGTCCTTGAAGGTAGTCCCAGTCCGGAGGAGTGAGGAGCATACTCAACAAGGACGACAGAATGAGTCTGTCAAGGGGAAGACACGGCTGAACTGCACGTGGCAATCATGGGTCGCCGCAGGGACCACTGGAAAAACACCCAGTCTACTAGCAACTCCTTACTGAAGGTAGCAGACCTGGTGCCGGGCGGTCCGCAACGCCTGGCACCGGAGGGGGTGATGGAGGAACTCACGAGGTTAGCCGTTTGTTGGGTAACCAACGGAGCAAAAAGACGCACGTATCCGCTCACGGAATGGCGTCGCAAGCCGACACACCTATTCCCTCTAATTACTGGCCGTAGCAAGTACTCGGGAGGAAACAGGTTCCACACGTAGGCTATAAAACCTAGCGAACGTGTTCGGTGTCGCCCAGCCCGCAGCTCTACAAATGTCTGTTAGCGAGGCGCCTTGTGCCAGAGCCCAAGAAGCGGCAACACTCCTAGTGGAGTGAGCCCGCAACCTGGGTGGGCAGGGCTCACCCTGGGACTCATAAGCCCTGGTGATAGCATCCACTAGCCAGTGGGCTAACCTCTGCTTGGAGACAGCCTTCCCCTTCTGCTGGTCTCCATAACAAACAAAGAGCTGATCTGAGGTCCTAAAGCTTTGCGTTCTGTCTATATAACCCGGAGGGCCCGGACAGGACAGAGAAAAGCCAGGGCTGGGTCTGCCTCCTCCTGGGAGGATATATCCTGGGTATATTCCGCCTTATACCCGCACTGGTAGGCGGACCGCGGAATGCAAACCTTGCATGCCAATGTTCATTGGCTCGTTTTAATTCACTCGAAGGCAATTGGTCTCCCTAGCGTGATCCCAATTCGTCAGGGGAACTCCCCCGACGAGGCGTCGGAGTTCCCTGCTGACAAAAGGGAACCACGAATGTGTAACAAAGCAAAATAACTCCAATAGCATTTCATGAAAACTCCTTGTGTGTTCAGATGTGTTTTATTCAATGTTTGAATTATTTGCATACATCAAGTATTGGAAAAGCCTTTACTGTTTGTATGACTTGTTAATTCCTGTAAAACTGCTTAGTTTATCAACATAAGTGACTATTTCCTGTTCTTTTCAGAACATGTGATCCTGAATCCAAGTAAATTATCAAGTATACACTACACAGATCTTTTTTTAAGTTACTAGAACTGTGTGTGTGTGTGTGTGTGTGTGTGTGTGTGTGTGTGTGTGTGTGTGTGTGTGCATACAGAGCATGTGACTCATCAGTGTGTTTGTAGTTTGTTTATGTGAGCTGCATGTTCTCATTCTCATATGAATAATTGTTCAGAGTAATGTAATTATATATTGTCTCCTGCAGGGGGAACTGGAGGCTTCAGTCAATCATTTCTTAATAATTAATAAATAAAACAAAATAAAGTCATGAACAAACCATAACTATCAATTAATTATCCCTTCTTCAGGCGAGCAGAGATTGAGGAATTAAAAATATATTTTTTCTTTATTTCTCACATGTACGGGATCATTCTGTGATTTTTTTTTAAGCTTGATGATGGTCTCTATTATTCACTGCCATTATATGCACACGTGCAAGCGGTTCATTTACTTGAAAAATTATACTTTTGTTGTTCCAAAAAGAAAGAAGGGCTTACGACATTAGAGCAACACCAGGGTGAGTAAATGATCTAAAACAGCTCTTTAAAGGTGCTCACTTTACTCACTATAGCCCTATTTACACTGGATTAGTATTAGTACTATTAATGATATTAGTATATCATTTAGGGACCTCGTGTGATTTAGAAATTGCTAAATGAGTAAATGTAAATAACATAATCATTCATCATCCTCTACCATTAAAGGTGCATTGCGCAACTTTTCATGTTAAAAATACCCGTTTTCTAACCCATATATGCTTAAACAATTGCCTGATGGGCTGAATGAGTCCTTCTCTGATCACTGCGATTGCCTCTATAATCCTGTACAGTAAAATAAATAAGAGGGATTCGGGTCGGAATCTGAGACTGGGCGTGACGTCATGCGCGTTCACGGCACGCTCATATGTCTGGCAGGTTTGTGATTGTGTATGCGCCGACGCCGCCATTCTCCGTAGAAAATGGATTCTAAGAGACCGGCTTGTAGTTCATTTCAAACACCAACGCAAACTCCACGTAAGATAAAAAAAAAAAGAGAACTTTTGTCTAGTGCAACCAAAAGGTCCAAATTGGAGTCAGACAGGCGTCGGGGTAAGACGAGAGTAAACATAGGGAAGGCTTTCAACAAATGGAGATATCTCCGGTCTGCTCTAGGGCTCAAACGGGATCCTCAGTTGGCTTTTTTCTTGATAAAAAGGTAAGATATATCCCATTCTCTAATGTCTGATACGGCCAATAATGACAATAAATGACGATCCATAAAATGTGTAATGCTTTAGCGTAAGCTAGATAAATGTACAATCGGAATAGGTTTTACTAACTTACCATTGTCAGTGATCAGGTTCAGAATGATTGTGATATAAAATGCTGATATATAAGTTAGATACTTTTGAGCAAATTACTGCTTAATTACGATGTATTGCTATTGGAATATGCTACTTAGCTGATCAATAAAACAGGCTAAACCCCCGCAAATCTTCGGCGGATTAGCCTGTTTGGCTTTTATGGTAACGTCATAGTGCCACTTGATTGTTTATTACCTTGAGACATTTGGGTGTACTTTGTTGACCGACTGTGTATGGTATGGTATCATGATTACTATTTTGAGCTTTTACAAAGTAATAACTTATATTGTTCATGAACGTGTTTCCATAATAATAGTCATAAGTGGATACAGTAAACACATAACACAGTTCAACGTGGAGATAGATGGGAATAAAAAACGTTTTTTTTTTTTAGTTTTCTACTACCCCCATTTTTTCCCTCACACATAAGTGTGTTATTTACTCAATTGCCTTTCCTTTCACATATTTTAAATTACTTGCAGATTTAAAACTTTATTACCTCTGAAGACATTATGATTGTAAACAAAAGATTTGTGCGGCTGATGCTCCTTGGGTTATGACCAGCTCGTGCTCGTGCAAGCGTCCGTGAGCGTGCACACCTCTGGTTGCAGTTTCGCTTGCCGCCAGAGGGGGCGTAGTTCTGCGAAAACTCAGACTCTTGCGCAATGCACCTTTAATGATTGGTGTTTAATTTCAACATCTAACACCAAATTTTTAAAATAATTATAACAAATAAAAACAACAACATTAAAATGTAACTGTAGGAGACTCCCTTGACTTTATTTATTTATGGCTCTATTACGGTATACGTGACTGTACTTTATCCTCACTGAATTTTAATTTAACTGCAAGACTCAATATTATTGTGGCAGATTTGATTAGACCATGTTTATGTTTTAAAGTCCTTGTTTAGAGATGAAGAAGGCTGAAGATGGAGTCACGACCCTCATAGATCTCCCAGAAGCCTCTGAGCACCTTACAGTAGCGGAGTAGTCATCCAGAGACAGACCGTCCCATGTGATCGAGAGAAACTCTTCCTTATCGACCAGAACCCGCTTGAAGAAGAGAGAAAAGAGAGGGTGTTTGTTTTATACGAGACAAGCAAATACAGCCATCAAAACAAATAATAGTACATAAAGCAATGAGTATATTAAATAATATAGTATATTTAATACCAGAACAACATAATTTTTCATTATATTTAAAACACAAGCTTGAAAACAATGATCTGACTTGTTAACCGATCTCAAATGTAACTGTTTTTTTGTCTGCATGGAATCACTACGATATACTTCAGAGAGCAGCACTAAATCATAAACCAGTATTAATAGTTTTTCCTTTACCTTCCTGAAGTTTCAAATCAAGTTTTTTTGCGAGATTATTTTGGTTGATGTTCAACAGCACTTGTACTGCAACAGTCCCAGCATTAGTACTGTACTTCTCTACCATGCGATCCACAACATCCTGGCGATCCGCGTTCTCCAGCCTTGCCTGAGGAATGGGCTCGATGTCTGATCCTACACCGTTCCACAGGTGCCAGATGAACCGCTTGAAATCTGCATTCACAATCTCCTCAAGAGCGTCCAGAATCAGTTTTTTAGTGGCGTCCATTTTCTGTCACTAGAAGAAAAAAAAAGTCTTGATTCAGGAACTAGAATTCATTAATTGTGCTCTTTAAAGCAGTTTACATAAACAAAACTATTGATAATAGTTCACGATGCAGTTACACTCCACTCACAAAACCTGTTCCATTCAGAAAAGTAGATGAAAGTTGGAGAGCAGGAATTACAAGTGGAGGTTAGGTGAACTCTGAATTGTAAATTACTAGTGAAAAGATGTTTAAGGAGGATCAGGCCACACATTGACCTCTTAGATCAGTAGATTTAAAACTTATAAAATCTGCATGGTTTGCAATGTTGTGTGAAAGGGCTATATTTAATATATATTTTTTATTTTCTTTTCATATTTCTTTCTCGGTTCAAAATACTTTTGGATGCATCAAGTGAGTGACGACACTTTTACTATCGGTCATTTACTGTACATTAAAGGTCAAAGTATCCACTGAATCCACTGCTTAATAATAAGGTTAGTTTAACCAATCAGAATGAGCGAGAGGAGAAATGACTTAAATACACAAATTTGACAGAAAATTGTGTACAAATATAAAAATTTGCCTACAGCAAACAGCTTTCAGTATCTCTTTATTACGTCATCAGGCTTGTTTGTGTACAACAGGTGAAGAGAAACTTTAAAATTAAGTCAAAATATCGAAGAAATACAAATGAATGAACGACAGGATCAAATAACTATGGTTAATGATCTCGTCTGAAGTCAAGTCACCTTTAAAAAGCAACCTTTAATTACTTCTCTTCATGTGCTATAATGATTGTAAAGCCAACACTTATGTCAATCAAACAGCTTGTGAAACTTTTAATTGGGTTGATATAATCTCTCTATATTTGTGACAATATCTTGTATAATTGATCATGCTTAAGTCACACAGACTTCAACATTCAGCATGCAAAACACAACAATAGATACAACTGAATTATATTTAAAGTAAATTATCAAGTACTCTCAGTTATTTTTTGTCACTGGAACTCTTGTGTAAGTGAACTATACTAACTTAGCATTTGTCAGTACAAAATACTATTCCTATTTCACATTCCCTGTTTTTGTAAGGAAATCCATTTTAAGTAAGTCTAACTCATTAGATTTTGCTGTGTTGTGGTATCTTTGACCTACATGATCAAAGTCTCCCCTGCGAACGCAGAAACAAGACTACGGCACAAATATTGCAACATTCAGTCTTTTAATTATTAAAGAGGCGAATGTTTAAAATATTGAGTCGAAAGAATGCCTTAAATAGGATTTACAGTTAAAAGTAAGTAAGACTAATCGTTGCAGACTTGCTATATTTAATAGCCAACTTTTTGTCTGAGGCGTTTAGAATGTCATCTTATTCTCTCAACATCTAAGAAACTATATATATATATATATATATATATATATACACACACTCACCTAAAGGATTATTAGGAACACCTGTTCAATTTCTCATTAATGCAATTATCTAATCAACCAATCACATGGCAGTTGCTTCAATGCATTTAGGGGTGTGGTCCTGGTCAAGACAATCTCCTGAACTCCAAACTGAATGTCAGAATGGGAAAGAAAGGTGATTTAAGCAATTTTGAGCGTGGCATGGTTGTTGGTACCAGACGGGCCGGTCTGAGTATTTCACAATCTGCTCAGTTACTGGTATTTTCACGCACAACCATTTCTAGGGTTTACAAAGAATGGTGTGAAAAGGGAAAAACATCCAGTATGCGGCAGTCCTGTGGGCGAAAATGCCTTGTTGATGCTAGAGGTCAGAGGAGAATGGGCCGACTGATTCAAGCTGATAGAAGAGCAACTTTAACTGAAATAACCACTCGTTACAACCGAGGTATGCGGCAAAGCATTTGTGAAGCCACAACACGCACAACCTTGAGGCGGATGGGCTACAACAGCAGAAGACCCCACCGGGTACCACTCATCTCCACTACAAATAGGAAAAAGAGGCTACAATTTGCACAAGCTCACCAAAATTGGACAGTTGAAGACTGGAAAAATGTTGCTTGGTCTGATGAGTCTCGATTTCTGTTGAGACATTCAGATGGTAGAGTCAGAATTTGGCGTAAACAGAATGAGAACATGGATCCATCATGCCTTGTTACCACTGTGCAGGCTGCTGGTGGTGGTGTAATGGTGTGGGGGATGTTTTCTTGGCACACTTTAGGCCCCTTAGTGCCAATTGGGCATCGTTTAAATGCCACAGCCTACCTGAGCATTGTTTCTGACCATGTCCATCCCTTTATGACCACCATGTACCCATCCTCTGATGGCTACTTCCAGCAGGATAATGCACCATGTCACAAAGCTCAAATCATTTCAAATTGGTTTCTTGAACATGACAATGAGTTCACTGTACTAAAATGGCCCCCACAGTCACCAGATCTCAACCCAATAGAGCATCTTTGGGATGTGGTGGAACGGGAGCTTCGTGCCCTGGATGTGCATCCCACAAATCTCCATCAACTGCAAGATGCTATCCTATCAATATGGGCCAACATTTCTAAAGAATTGTTGAATCAATGCCACCTTGTTGAATCAATGCCACGTAGAATTAAGGCAGTTCTGAAGGCGAAAGGGGGTCAAACACAGTATTAGTATGGTGTTCCTAATAATCCTTTAGGTGAGTGTATATATATATATATATATATATATATATATATCTCAGATATTGAAAACATTTGATAAAGTGAATTATATGGAATTTTATACTTACATCTCTGGTTGAACAAAATTTCGTGTAGAGTCTGTCTGCACTTCCTTGTGCTTCGTTCAAGTGTTTCGCTTTCTCTTAAGGTGTTTCCAGAAATACTTCTTTTTTTGTTGTTGTTCCTTTCGGTCTCGCCCACACTTGAGCGTTCAAGCTTTTAAAAAATCTCCACCTTTTTCCTACGTCCCATAACGCTTTGCACGAATTTTTTGTTGCAAACTGTAAACAATCCTCATTGCTACCCAGTCAACAATTTGATCTCACAGTGATCTCTATTTGTGTCTAAATATCACAGCAGTTCAAATGTTTGTGTCTTATTATTCATTTAAAATCCTTCATAGATGATGATGGCACTGCTGGATCTCATACTGTATAATCACAGGGCAATTATAACTTAAAATATAAAATGAACAACACCACACAAAGACGGCATACTGAATCTAGGTGATGATTATGTTGTTATCATCAATAACAAACCAACATCATCTGGATACATTTGTATCAGGGATGTGCATGTTTTTCTTTCTTCTTCTTTTTTTCTTCAACCCATCATCATTTTAATCGTGATCCACCTGTCTAACTCTAACTCCTCCTCTCTCATAAAAATGGGAGGCTGGGCATATATGAGGAAGTCCTTAACCTTTGCTGTGTCTTGTTTGTTTTGAGGTTTTTTTTTTTTTTTTTATCTCAGGGAATAATGTAATCTTCGTCTTCTGTCTCAGTCTTCATGGCTGCCTCTCTGTTGGGCGACCTGTCGTGTCCCGTGTGCACTGAGCTCTTCACTGACCCTGTGTTATTGAGCTGTGGTCACAGTTTCTGTCGTCAGTGCATTAATGATCACTGGACCTCGAGCAGATCCAGAAACTGTCCCGTCTGTCGACAGGTTTCACCTCAGCCACCGGTGTCCAATCTGAGCCTGAGGAACACCTGTGAGTCTTACCTGAGAGAGAACAACACGAGGAAGGAGAGGGATGGAGAACATGTTTGTCAGATACACGGAGAGAAAATTTTGCTGTTCTGTCAAACGGATGATAAGGCTATATGTTCAGCGTGTAAGGACAATGAACATGAATGGCACGAAATGGCATTATTAACGGAAACGGCATTATTAAATGCTTGGGTATGGCAGCCCAGTTTATTGCCAAGGAAGTTACAAATAGGTATAAACAGATGCATGTATATTTTTGTGCAACATACATGTGTATGTGCAACATACATGTGTATGTGTAATATTTGTGTTTATCTTTAAAGGGTAAGCTGAAAGATGCTCTTCGTTCAGCTGAAAGGGTCATTACAGAACCGAAGGTCACAGGATAGCAAAATCTGCAGGTACATTAAGGTGTAAGGTGTTTAGTATCAACATAATTAAACACAAATTCCATAGATGTTTACTTTACAAAACTTCAGCTTCAAGTTCCACACAACTGAGGACTGTAGGCTGACTGGTTAGACATATAGACTGGAATAATTATTCGGCAAGTATGTCTTGGTTTAACTTGGTTCTTGGGTCCACAGAGTTTAATGAAAAAAGGTAGAAATAAAAATAAAACTGCTATATAAAGTAACAATATTCATAGAAATTGACGTGTATAGATGCCTACATTAAAATGACAAATAGAGCACTAGAGAAAAAATGTCCAACTGTTTTAAAGGGTTATTTACATACATTTTCTCTGATCATTTCACTGTTAATGAAAAATTCATTGTTCTTGTGTCCATTCATTTAAACTTGTTGATTTCATTTGAGTGTGTGTAAAAGCATCTGACCATATATATTTCTGTGAGGGTTTTCTAACAGCTGAAGAAGGGACAGGAAGACAGGGTGATAAAACTTACACCTGAGCACGAGAAAGGATCCAGCCAGGAGAATACAGGGGTCGTTTAACAATAAACAAGGGGTCCCATGCCATCCCCTTAGGGGATAAAGAACAGCAGGAGGTCATGTAGATTGTAAATGAAGGCCTTTTTGGCTTCTCAGGGACAAAGAACAGCATGACCTGCCCAGGGGGGGTAGAACCAGTCCATACTAGCTTGAGATATAAGATGTCTTTAAGGAAATTTACAGAAACTGGAAAGGAGGAGTCAAGAATGTCAGAAACCTGCATAAAATGTCTCTGTTTTATTATGTCAGTAGGCTTTCTGTTTCACATCTGGGTGGCTGCGGTTGCGAAAAGATTCCTCAAAGAATAAAAAGCCTTTTCTTCTTTATTACAATTTTGCCTTTTGAGTGTTCCTTAACCCTGTGATGCTGTTTTTCCCAGTGAGATAAAAAATTGCTATTACAGCTGGTGTCAGAAGTGGGATCCTGTGCGGACGCTTCTTCTCCTGGTCCTGAGAACGGATTTGACGGGAAAG
The DNA here is from genome assembly GCA_021464565.1 of Rutilus rutilus. Taxonomy (NCBI): domain Eukaryota; kingdom Metazoa; phylum Chordata; class Actinopteri; order Cypriniformes; family Leuciscidae; genus Rutilus; species Rutilus rutilus. Next base: position 9,592,838 of record JAJAQA010000002.1, on the reverse strand, counting down.
TGCACAACCTCGGCAGCACTAGGCAGCCGTCTTATACCTCGACGGTTTGAGATAGAAACTCAACAGATTACGAGAGAGAGAGGCAAATACCCCACACTCAGGACCAGTGAAAGAAAAACTCCCACCAGGATTAAAAAAAAATCCGCGACGATTGCGGGAAAAACAGAAAAGCATCTCTGGGTAAGAAACGGCAAAATTGTTTTATTGAAGTTGAGTGTAATTTGATAATTGTGAGTGAACGTGAACCATATTGGCTGAGTTTTGCTTTTGGTACGAGCGAAAAGGTGATTCAGATAATCACACATTTTTTGGGGAAGAAATTGATCTGACAGATTCGGATCGGTATCTACCACACTTAAGCTCGTTGGTGGACGGAAGTGCCACAGGTGATTCAGATAATCACAATTGCTGATTAATTAGTTTTACTCAAAAACTCTGTAACCTGAGGAAATCTCGTACAAGTGGACGGAAGAGCCACATCGTACAAGTGGACGGAAGAGCCACATCAAATCAATTAAGTGAATCAGAAATTAATCGAGCGCTAGAAAGTGCCTATGGGAAGATTGAGTAGAACGTAATTACAGAAACCCGACCGATTTTGGGTAATGCAAAAAAATTGGGTCTGTTGAAGACGTTTGACAGATACTGTAAGACACGTGTCGAAATTGTGAAATCCAGAAGGGAGATTCAGCCAAAATGGGGTCATCTAACAGTAAAGTAGATCATTTTTATACACCAATTTTCTGTCAAAGGAGAAATAATTATGGTGGTAAATGTAAATGTATTTCCCAGAGGCGGGAACCTGAGTAAGATAAGACTCAATGTTGTAAAAGAATCAATAGAAAAGAACGAGGGAAAACAGAATGGTTGTTGTGTGTGTGTTAAACGTGTGTAAAGAATCTTTATGTGTGGCTGATGAAACTTTGAGCAAAGCTATGACTGATGATTTGAGCAGTGTTGTGAATGATGAGCATATGAGATTGTACAAAAGTAGCCTACAGGGTTTTCTGAAATGCTAACTTATCCGTTACTAGTCAGAAAGGGTTGTTGAAGTTTGTTCATGAGTGTAAAACTGTGAACGGACAGTGAATTGTTGGATGGGAAAGAAGCAGATAAAAGAGAACAGAGTCGATGCAGAAGGAACTGACATGTAGGGGAAGATAGGATGTTTTTCCTGATGGAAACAGTGAATTGTTGAATTGAGCAGATGCAGAAGGAACTGACATGTAGGGAACGATAGAGTTCACGGAACTATTAAGTCAAATTAAGTTGAAATGGTACGAAAGGTGAGTTTTAGATGGAAATGGGGCGTTGAGTATGATTAACAGGGATTGATATGTTTATAAGGATAAGGAATGTTTCATTAAGTAAAACGATTGTCTTTTGAACCTAAAGGGTCCAGCTATGCTGGGAGTACAGCAACAGCGCTTGCTTGTTCAAACCAGCTTCTGAATGTTAAATGTATACTTGTTTTGTAATCAGTGTTGTTGATGATAATATCAAATTAGAAAATGTCCAGAGATTGGATATTTTGTTGATATTAAGCCATTTAAGGAAAATATATTGTTTTATAAAGGAAATTATGGGTTGGAGATAATTTCCCTAGACACGTGTGACCAAAGTTAATCAGAAACTTTGTGAAACCCGTTTAGAATATTTAGATTTTCCGTGTCGCTTATGAAAATTAATGTTCTGCCAATAATGACGATGTGAATGCTTTATTGTATTAATGTTATGAAAACAAGGGTATTGAAGAATAGATTGCCATACTTTTGTAACAAGAGTTGAAGGTGCAAGCGGCTAAGATAGCTGTCTGTGTAATTTAGAGACTGAGAAGATTTAGAGAATCTTGTGATTTCTGTGGAACAGTAGAGATAAGTGGGACTGAATAATGATAATATTAAGTTGAATCTGCATACTAATCATTTGAATAAGCTATCAAACCAGTGTTAATGAAATTAATGACATGCTAAATTTCTTTATACTGTATGAAGAGTAACTGAATAGTCCTGATACAAAAGAGAGCTAATGCTGTAAGCATTTTTTTTGTTTTTGTAAAAGTTTGATTCTGATTGGAAAGATAAATAGTAACTTGACTGGCTCCAAACAAAGAAAGTGCCAAACTAACACAAATTTAAAGAAAAGTCTGTGTTAATATGAGTTAGAAAGTAGATCAGTGTTAATATGATGAAGATTGTGATTCGGCTATTGTAATTGAATTTGCAGCTGGGACAGTGGGGGAAAAATGCAGAGAACTTATCAGTGGCTCTGTTTGCATTTCCTGAATAGGAACGCTCTGCTTCAGGGGCGTAAAGTAGGGTGGAGATGTTAAAAAGATCACAGTGATTGTAGGTAGAATAACAGAGAGTGTTTTACTGCGGTCAGCGAGGTCATTCAGTGACTGTAAAATGACAACTGTATAACTGTAAAAGTAGATGAGGGAGAAAAGAAAGTTGATAGATAAACTTTTGAAAGTTGTTAAGAAGATTGAAAGATATTAAGTGTAAGGAATTCCTTTTGAAAGGAAAAGAACTATAAAAAGTACCGGTGGACGTAAAATTACAGATGAGCTAAATGAGTTGCAAAATATTTTAAAAGTACCGGTCACTAAAAGGATGATTGTGTTTTGAATGAAATGCTTTGATAAGGTTTTAGATGATATGGAGAGACAAATCTAATGAATGATTTATAATGATAATCAAAAAAAATGTATCACAAGCAGGGAGCAGCCTCAAAAGTTGAATCATAGAAGCAGATTGATAAACTCCTAGAGAAAACATTGAAGTAAAATTGAAATGAAATTGTTCGTATTATTTCTTTAAGATAAAATAAACAGAAGCAGTGTTACAGGATTAACAGTTGCTAAATGTAAAATGTGTAAAAGGCATTTGATTAAACAAAGGCTTGTTAATGTTGATTTTAAAAGATAAGATTGTGATTTGGCCAAAACAGGTTTGCTTATCTGAATCTGGCATGTGCTGTGACTGAAACTGCCACAGTTTCAGTGCAACAGAGACTCATTCTGAGTGGATATTATGTCTAAATTACAATACATGTAATTCATGGAAAAGATGCCTTAAGATGGGCTACAGTTGAAAAAGATGGTAGATAAAGTCTGAAGTTAAAAGTTTATGAGAATGCAGTGTACCAGTCCTGAATGCCTCAAGAGTCTCTCTCTCATTCAATATCAGCTGAAAGCTGTTGTCTGAGGCTGTGTAAAGCACAGTGTTTCAGTTGAAAAGATTCATAGATGTGGAAAAGCTAAAACAAATCAGATTTGACAAATTTAGAGGACAATTTGTAAATGTTTTAAAAGTAAAACTGAATGATTTTAAAGAAGTCTTTAAAATAATAATGCAGACCTTAAATGATAGAAGTGACATTTTTGACCGCTTCTTTGTCTGATTTTAGCCTCCACCATAAAACAGGGCCGATGGCTCCGGCTACAGAAGTAACAGTACACTGAATGTCAATATTAAATGTTCCAAGTGGATATGATGGTTCTTGATTACCTCGATTAAAAAAAAAAAAAAAAAAAAAAAAAAATTTCATTACCACAAACTATGATAATTTTGCTCAAGTGAAGTAGAGCCATAACTCAGTGTGCAGGAGGCGTAGATCCCAAAGACGGGTAAGATTCTCTGATGGCCATAGATGGGAACAACCTAAGGCAGGGATTATCGCCGCCACTGGGGCACCTGCCCACCAGGTTCGGGAGGTGTTACCTACAAGAAGGGAGTGGTTGTGATGCTACTTGGGGCCAAGAGCATCAAAGAGGGGTCTGTTCCCTACAACTTCCACTCCAATATATATATATCAAAATGTTCCTTCACTTAAAAGAGCTTAATTATCATATAGAGACAATTACATCCAATCTCAGTAATATGCAAATAGAATCACAGAGCACAACCAACAACCATCTTGATTACGGGGACTTCGAATAGCTTGTCACCTTAAACATTTGACCGTTCTGTTTTAACAGAAGATCAAAGATGTGACATAAGGAACATGATGTTGGTTGCCTTATGGGCAAAGAAAAATGTTTGATATTGAACTAGTTCTAACTCCTGAAGGTCATTAGACATGGTGGTGGCTAAAGATGAGAACAGCTTGTGATGAGTCAAGAGAAATTTCTGAAAAACGAAGGTTAGGTGAATTGAGTATTTAAACTAAAAATAACCTTAGAAAAAGATCATAGCATAATGTATTTTAGATTATTGTAACGGTTCTAATTTGAGTCAAACATTTGTATTTTGACATTTGTGAACTATTAAGGATTGACTATGACTATGATTATTTTAGTTACAGTCCTAGGAGGCTGTTGAAAAGATTATTTGCTTATAATGAGAGAGAAAGAGACTGCTTGAGTGGAGGAAGAGGATGGTACTCTGTCTGTCTTTCTGTTATCAGTCAGCCAAAGAAAGCTGGAGCAAAATAAGATAATGCACCAAAACAATCCAGCTGACTTTTCTAAAATCAGATGGATAATGAACAGACATGCTTTGAAACTGGTTAAGAGGCCATAAAAACATTAGATAAAAGATACAGGAAAATGTAAGGTTAAAATGTCATTTAAAATTTAAATCTTTTTAGAGAAAAGATATGAATAAGAAATATGAGCAGTTCATAGTCAGGGATGAGTGTGAGTGTTAATTCATGTTTGTACAGTATGTGTTAGTTTAGGACAACTATTCTGTCTGAATAGTGTGTATAAATTTGTCATTAACCTCTGGAAAGAGTGTTTTAGCATTATAGATGGGTTAAGGCGAATGACAAATTTGAAAAGTAAGCTGAGGATTGTGAGTCAATCTGATGAGAAGGCAACACAGAACAGGATGAGCTTTAAGTTGATTGATCATCGAGCTCTGTCTGTTAATTATTATTTTGGTCATTCATGATGTGCAGTAGATTTGAATTACTTTCTGGACAGGTTTAAGTATTGATAAATTAGAATTGTGAAGTCGTAGATAGCCGTCAGTCATGTGTTGAGAAAAAGTTATAAATTTGACAGCAACAAACACGTACAGTAGGCTAAGTAAATATCAGATTATCCAGAGAGCCCTTAACAGTTATGTATTGTAAAAAGGGGAAGATTGTTATTCGACTGACGTTGACGAAGTGTAGTGACGTTGACAAAGTGTACACGACCTGACCTGACCAATTGATGACCTGGAGAATGTTCGTAGATGACAGCTGATTAAGAGACCAAACAATAGGGTTTAGGGGCCATTGCCTTAAAACAATTTGATAAGAAGATGAAATTGTGGTTTTAAGTAATATTTTTATTTCAGAGGCAGAGAAAGATGTCTAAAAGAAATTTGGCTTAAGGACAACGTTTGGGTTAGCAAACTTTATCCAAACAAATGTTACCAAATAAATATGAACAAATATTGCAGTTTTCTATAGCTCAAACAGTAGAGCGTTAGCGCTTGTAACGCCAAAGTCATGGGTTCAATTTCCGAGGGAAAGCAAGAATTGATAAGAATGTAAATGTGTACCTTGAAATGTAAGTCGCTGTGGATAAAAGCGTCTGATAAAAGTAAGAGAATTTTATTATATTAAATTTATGCACGAGATGGGTGTTGTGCATCAAGAGGAGGATGAATATGCTCATGGCGGGAACAAGAGAACGCACAGTAAAACAAGTGGTCAGATGAGTCTTTGAACTTTTTAGTATGGATAATTTGTATTCAGGCCACAAACAAAGACATTTCGGCCTCACAGGTGGGAAAACAGTAAATCCAGGGGGGAGGGCTAAACCCATTGTCTTCACAGCAGGCTGAGAGGTTATCTAGCTTTGACCTCATCGGTATATGAGGACAGTAAAAGTCCAGGAGGGGTTTATTTGAAGAACTTTATTTGTATTAACCAGCTAGATCTGGTTTACTAAGGGGTTCACATTTGCTGAAAGCCATCGCACAGGTGGGAAGATAAATGTTGGGAGGACATTGGGTTTAATTGTGTGCATTGTTTGTATTTTAAGTGTGCTAATAACAAGAATCGTTTTGACAGGAAACGCCGGAGCAGATGTGGCAGCACAGCAGACAAAAGAAAACTATGTGACAATAACCTCAACATTTGTTTTTCTTTACAGAAGATGCAGACTTTTGCGCATGGCATGAGCAAAGTGAAGAAACAGTGCCTAACCCTGTGTAATGCCTAACTTAAAATTTTCATTTTGCAGGATGTCAGGATGGATTGAACCAAACAGAACTGATTCTGTATTGTTTTGTTAACATGAACAACATGGGTTGAATGTTTTTTTCAGGGGAACAAGGACCCTGAGTGCTATTCAATGAGCAAAAATTATCTGGTGACAATAGTGTTTCAGGCTGTTGAATCCACAGGTCACACCAAAGGGACGACAAGACAAGCGGTCACTAACAAAATCACTTAAGGCCTCCATTCGCAGGTGACAGTAGACAGTAAATGACTCAAGGATATGCGCTAGAACATACCTCTCCTGCCAACGTTGGAAAAAGACCATTTCAACAGCACACAAAGTGTCATATTGGTGAAGATGGAACGTCCATGAGGCAACGAGATGATCAACATATCTGGAGAAAATGTTGACCAATTAATGGTTGAAGAAAAGTTTTGCGATTTTATTTGATTGGATCAAATTAGGGCTTAGTATTGATATACATGAAGGGTATAACTGTTCTTGAATTAAGACTTGAATTAATTCTATTCTTAAAGATTTAATAGTAAAATGGGTTTGATTGATTTTAGAAAATAGAAATGAATTTTTATTATTTTATTGGTTATCAGAGAATGATAAACAGGGGGGAGATGTTAATGAAAAATTCATTGTTCTTGTGTCCATTCATTTAAACTTGTTGATTTCATTTGAGTGTGTGTAAAAGCATCTGACCATATATATTTCTGTGAGGGTTTTCTAACAGCTGAAGAAGGGACAGGAAGACAGGGTGATAAAACTTACACCTGAGCACGAGAAAGGATCCAGCCAGGAGAATACAGGGGTCGTTTAACAATAAACAAGGGGTCCCATGCCATCCCCTTAGGGGATAAAGAACAGCAGGAGGTCATGTAGATTGTAAATGAAGGCCTTTTTGGCTTCTCAGGGACAAAGAACAGCATGACCTGCCCAGGGGGGGTAGAACCAGTCCATACTAGCTTGAGATATAAGATGTCTTTAAGGAAATTTACAGAAACTGGAAAGGAGGAGTCAAGAATGTCAGAAACCTGCATAAAATGTCTCTGTTTTATTATGTCAGTAGGCTTTCTGTTTCACATCTGGGTGGCTGCGGTTGCGAAAAGATTCCTCAAAGAATAAAAAGCCTTTTCTTCTTTATTACAATTTTGCCTTTTGAGTGTTCCTTAACCCTGTGATGCTGTTTTTCCCAGTGAGATAAAAAATTGCTATTACACACATATAAGAAGTCATTGTTCTACAAAACATACTACACGATTCAGGAAACCTTGTTAGTCTAAAAATAAGTCGCCAATATTACAAAAAAACAAGACTGCCTCTACAGAATCAGTTCAACTCCTACTTCTTCATCATCGCCTCTTTGGCTCCGCCCACTGACACGTGAATAGACAAGCAGGAAAAACAAGATCACTGGACAAAAATATGTATGATGGCTTTTGATACCTCCAACTAGGGTTGCCAATGAGGAATCTTTCCAATCTTTCCAAATCTTGGCACCAGTCACAAACGTTGAAGCGGGCTTTACACGATGACGATCGATCTGATTGGTTTTAGATCTATCCAATTCAATTCAATTCAATTCAAATTTATTTGTATAGCGCTTTTCACAATACATATTGTTTCAAAGCAGCTTTACAGAAAGTGCATTTCAGAAATGTACATAGAAAAATACAGTTAGTTAATCATGTATTAATTTAGGGCATAAACATATCGCCAGCGTCGAGTCGTCTCTTCACAGGCTTCGATTGCGCCTAGAGGCATTTGAGCGACGTCTGTTGGTGACGGCCCTTCCCCAGAGAAGGGTCTGCCTGCAGAGCCGGAGAGGCTGCATTTTCAGGACCTGCACTTTTAGGACCGCATTTCTAGGACCCTAGGTTTTTAGTGACAGCGCCACCTACCGAATTAGAGGACCAGCGAAGATGGATGACAATCAGAGTGTGAGTATCAAATGCGAATCAATTTTTACAATTGCGATGCATTTAATTGGAAAGTTAACGTAGCAAACGTGATGGTGATTTGCTAAATAAATAGTCTTGAATGCATAGCCATAGTATTTAGCCTCTAATGCTGTAAAATGAATTGTTAGCACGTTCATTTAACGGAACTGTTGCATGCTAAGCCTGTGTTGACTTATTGACAGGACAATAAACTGTAGCATGTTCGTTCTGAAAACTTGTTAATTACTCATTGTTTTTCCATTTTAATTCAGTTAAAATAATCTTAATGTTTTCACTGTCACATGCTCACAGTCAGCCTGTTTAACGTTACCCACAATACATATTTCAATACTCCATACATCACAATGTGTGCTTTAAATATTACATTATATATATATATATATATATATATATATATATATATATATATATATATATATTTATATATATGGTATATATGGTAATTTATAATACATATATATATATTTATATATATATATATATATTTATATATATATATATATTCTGACCATATATATATATATATATATATATATATATGGTCAGAAAAAAAGTTGTGTCAATGTTATTTCTATTCAGATTTCTTGCATCTCTCTATTTTTTTTCTCAGTTGAGATGGGCTTTATTGACATGAGTGTTTCTAGAACCTTTGTTCCCACAACATCAAAAACTTTTTTTCTTCAAATCTTTGAACAGTATGCAATAATAGTATTATGAACATTAATTGATATTTACATTTATTCATTTAGCTGACGCTTGTATCCAAAGCAACTTACAATTGCTATATATGTCAGAGGTCGCACGCCTCTGGAGCAACTAGGGGTTAAGTGTCTTGCTCAGGGACACATTGGTGTCTCACAGTGGATTCGAACCCAGGCCTCTCACACCAAAGGCATGTGTCTTATCCACTGCGCCACACCACCCTATGATATTTGTGCACTGTTTGGTAACTTTAAAAAAATTAGAGAGTAGAACATGTTCAACTAAATGTTCCTTATTTAATTCACTCTCTCTCTCTCTCTCTCTCTCTCTCTCTCTCTCTCTCTCTCTCTCTCTCTCTCTCTCTCTCTCTCTCTCTCTCTCTCTCTCTCAGGAGTCAGTGATGATGTTTATGCTGTGATGAAACAAATGTGTTTATGTCTGAGAAAATTTTAAACACATACTGTGTGATACAGTACAAATATTTTGAGTGTCCCTTATTTTCCCGTAAAGAACCACGATTGTCCCGCATTTTTCTTTTCTGAAGTTTGCAACCCTACCTGGAGTGTAGTACTTACCCACCGTCTGCCTCTGATGGCTTTCGGTACTACACCAGCCTGCGACCTGGTGTCCCATACTCTGAGTGCTTAAACTCACCGTCTCATTTTCTTACAAATTATATACAAGAAGAGATAAAAAAATCACTTCAGCTCAGCGCGAGCACAAAACTCTATAATCAATGACACTGTTTACACTGCTCAATGAATCTCTTACATCCTGTTTGCATGGTTAGTTATGATGAAAGCATTCGTGAACATAAGAAAATGGCCTTTTAAGTTTTTTAAATTATTACAGCCTTTGTTGTAAAACCCTACTAACATTATAAGTGCAGTTTTGGACAACTTTAAAGCTCTCATTAAGTAGATTTTGTGAGGACAAATCTGACAGATTTGTAGCAAGGTCATTGAGTACAGCTTGATATCTGTTTATAACTCTTGTGAGATTTGTATGGATGATAAGGTTTTCACACATGCTATCCCCACAGTCTCAAACTCATATGACAGAGAGAAGTATCAGGATGGAGTTTGAAGGAAAAAAAAAGGAGGAGAGCAGGATATCAGCTCTAAATGAAGAAGAGAATGAAAAGGAAGCAAATCTGGAAAGAAGAATTCAAGAAGGAAAACAGTCTCTCTCCGACAGAGTCAGAGAACTGGAAAACCTTTCTGAGGACAATGACATCACCTTCCTGAAGGTCGGTTCACACACACACACACACACACACACACACACACACACACACACACACACACTGTGGTAAATCTTGGACTTCACTCCACACTGAGTTCTTACACAGCTTTATTGCCTTGAAAGTTAATTTCCAACCCGCTTCAACTCACTTGCCCGTGCATTTTCAAGCGATCCTGTAGAGCTTGATTAGCTGCTTCAGGTGTGTTTGATTAGCCTAGAAATCTAGACGCACCCTAGCGGCAGCAAAATGTATTTTGCAGCCGGGGCAGTCTAGCAACTCTCCATTGACTTTCGAGCTGCAAAAACCTAAATTGGGTCAGGCCAATCACGTCGTGTATAGAGTAGGCGGGGCGGGCTTAGCATATGACGACAGAGTTGCGACGGTTACCTGCCACTTGAAAACAAAGATTGGCAGCTGCTGGCAAACATCTTTCGAATCGGCTTTGTCCGCGACTCTGGAGGACATGGAGTTAAGTTTTTCTTTGAGAAAAGAGCATAGAACGGCACTTAAGTCATTCTTAAAAAAAGGAAGATGTGTTTGTAGGTTTGCCAAAAGCTGAATCTATCAACTAGCTCTGCTGTTGGGAAAATGCTCTGGTTGGTTGAAGCACTGTCCTATTGCGTGCAGAGGGAATTTGAAAGACGGCCGTTTATCCCGCCCCTCGGATTGAGCCGTGTTGATTCGTGTTGATAGAGCCAGACCTACATCTTGATGTAGGTCTGGCTTGCCAGGCTAGTGTTTGATTAGGCTTGGAACTAAACTCTGCACGACAGGATCAGGGTTGAAAACCTCTTTTTTTTTTTTTTTTATGAAATTTAAAATGATGCGGGACAATCGTGGTAAAAATGACTGAATCTATGTGACTAAATCTAGATGTGGATATACCACCAAAGTGCTTTTAAAGGTCAGATGACACTGTGTGATTTCAGCAATGTTTTTGTTAAAGGAGTCATAACCTGCAATTTTCACTTTTCCACGAGAATCAATGTATGTTATGATCGACTAACGATTATACACTGGCCGGTAAGCCGATATTTAAAAGTGAAGCGTTTGTTTACCTCAGGGTAAATAAACCAGCGCGCGTGCACGCGCACTCAAATACGAGATTTTGATTTCAGCTCCCTCTTGACGTCATGAGGTAGTAGGATATACCATATATGGACACCGCAGCAGGAAGCAAGCCTGCCCTTCCCCTCATAGTCAGTTCAGTCGAGAAAGATGGAGAAACCGAGTGCACACCGGACTTGCTCTGTGGTTGATTGCCATAAAAAACATGTAAATGTGTTTTATCTCCCAAAATCGGACGAAACTATCAGGGACCAGTGGATGAAATTCATTTTTAATGACGCTGTCCCAACAACCCTTTCAGCTGGCGTGCAGAGCCATATAGAGCGTCCACGACAGCCAAAACATCGCATTGATCTCGCGAGACAATAATGCCTTCAGAAATAAGGGTAAAAGTAGGTCTGTGTTTATTTTTTTTCCACTTTTCTTTTTTAGAAGGGCCTGAAAGACTATAATACAGCAGTAGGTATCCAATGTAATACTAGGTTATGACTCCTTTAAGTACAGTAAATCGCATGCAATGTAAAGACAAAGCTCACAATTTATGTGCTCACACTATACACTATATATCGTCGAGCTGTGACTTGACTGCTCACACTATACAGTATATATATATATATATATATTATGGCAAGCCGTTCAGGAAATTATTATATTTATAATATGAAGTCTGAATATATAGAATTAATGTCTGAATATATAAAACGAATGTCTGAATATATATAGAATGAAAGTCTGAATATATAAAATGAAAGTCTGAAAAAAAAAAATATATATATATATATATATATATATATATAGAATGAAAGTCTGAATATATATAGAATGAAAGTCTGAATATATAGAATGAATGTCTGAATATATAGAATGAAAGTCTGAATATATATATATAGAATGAAAGTCTGAATATATATATAGAATGAAAGTCTGAATATATATATAGAATGAAAGTCTGAATGTATATATAGAATGAAAGTCTGAATATATATAGAATGAAAGTCTGAATATATAAAACGAATGTCTGAATATATGGAATGAAAATCTGATGTTATCAGCGCCATCTTGTGTTATTCATCTACTATTTTTTATACACATTTTGAACAATGAGCGAGTCCGCACGAAATTTAGTAGCAGCAATTTTAAGTAACAATCATCTAATTAACACCCTGGCGAATGCGTGTACGGGCCAAAATACTGGCAACCGTACTCAACATCGTTCTACTGATGAAGAAATGAATTCGCTATTTCATCGCGGAAGAGTGAATGCGGTGAATTCATAAGATTCATAAATTCCTTCGAGAATGATGCATAATGTTCTTTCAGCAACGTTTTGTTGAACATGACTGCCCATAAGTGCTAAGAATGTTGCAAGAATGGAAATATGATCCTCGAGATGACGTGATGTAGACTCCAAATTGTTTATGTTGTTTGGAGTATGACCAACTGTTGCAAAAAAGTATTGTAGCTCACCAAAGTATTGGAAAATTTCAGGGAATGACATTTTTAAATGAATCACAATTCAAAAGGCTAAAACAAGCTACACATTATTCAGTGAGAATTGTCAAATGTACACTTTCTTTTCACATATTCACACTTTCACATACATTTAGACTTTCATTCTATATATATTCAGACTTTCATTCTATATATTCAGACTTTCATTCTATATATATATGCAGAATTTCATTCTATATATTCAGACATTCATTTTATATATATTCAGACTTTCATTTTATATATTCAGACATTCATTCTATATATTCAGACTTTCATTCTATATATATATTCAGACTTTCATTCTATATATTCAGACATTCATTCTATATATATATTCAGACTTTCATTTTATATATTCAGACATTCATTCTATATATTCAGACTATCATTCTATATATATTCAGACTTTCATTCTATATATTCAGACTTTCATTCTATATATAGTCAGACTTTCATTCTATATATATATTCAGACTTTCATTCTATATATTCAGACATTCATTCTATATATATTCAGACTTTCATTTTATATATTCAGACATTCATTCTATATATATTCAGACATTCATTATATATATATATTCAGACTTTCATTTTATATATTCAGACATTCATTCTATATATTCAGACTTTCATTCAATATATATTCAGACTTTCATTCTATATCTTTCATTCTATATATATTCAGACTTTCATTCCATATATATTCAGACATTCGTTTTATATATTCAGACTTTCATTCTATATATTCAGACTTCATATTATAAATATAATTATTTCCTGAATATGGCAAGCCATTCAGGAAATTATTATATTTATAATATGAAGTCTGAATATATAGAATGAATGTCTGAATATATAAAACGAATGTCTGAATATATATGGAATGAAAGTCTGAATATATATAGAATGAAAGTCTGAATATATAAAATGAAAGTCTGAATATATATATATAGAATGAAAGTCTGAATATATATAGAATGAAAGTCTGAATATATAGAATGAAAGTCTGAATATATAGAATGAATGTCTGAATATATAAAATGAAAGTCTGAATATATAGAATGAATGTCTGAATATATAGAATGAAAGTCTGAATATATATATATATATATATAGAATGAAAGTCTCTATATATATAGAATGAAAGTCTGAATGTATATATAGAATGAAAGTCTGAATATATAAAACGAATGTCTGAATATATGGAATGAAAATCTGATGCTATCAGCGCCATCTTGTGTTATTCATCTACTATTTTTTATACACATTTTGAACAATGAGCGAGTCCGCACGAAATTTAGTAGCAGCAATTTTAAGTAACGATCATCTAATTAACACCCTGGCGAATGCGTGTACGGGCCAAAATACTGGCAACCATACTCAACATCGTTCTACTGATGAAGAAATGAATTCGCTATTTCATCGCGGAGGAGTGAATGCGGTGAATTCATAAGATTCATAAATTCCTTCGAGAATGATGCATAATGTTCTTTCAGCAACATTTTGTTGAACATGACTGCCCATAAGCGCTAAGAATGTTGCAAGAATGGAAATATGATCCTCGAGATGACGTGATGTAGACTCCAAATTGTTTATGTTGTTTGGAGTATGACCAACTGTTGCAAAAAAGTCTTGTAGCTCACCAAAGTATTGGAAAATTTCAGGGAATGACATTTTTAAATGAATCACAATTCAAAAGGCTAAAACAAGCTACACATTATTCAGTGAGAATTGTCAAATGTACACTTTCTTTTCACATATTCACACTTTCACATACATTTAGACTTTCATTCTATATATATTCAGACTTTCATTCTATATATTCAGACTTTCATTCTATATATATGCAGAATTTCATTCTATATATTCAGACATTCATTTTATATATATTCAGACTTTCATTTTATATTCAGACATTCATTCTATATATTCAGACTTTCATTCTATATATATATATATTCAGACTTTCATTCTATATATATTCAGACTTTCATTCTATATATTCAGACATTCATTCTATATATATATTCAGACTTTCATTTTATATATTCAGACATTCATTCTATATATTCAGACTATCATTCTATATATATTCAGACTTTCATTCTATATATTCAGACTTTCATTCTATATATTCAGACTTTCATTCTATATATATATTCAGACTTTCATTCTATATATTCAGACATTCATTTTATATATATTCAGACTTTCATTTTATATATTCAGACATTCATTCTATATATATTCAGACATTCATTTTATATATTCAGACATTCATTCTATATATTCAGACTATCATTCTATATATATTCAGACTTTCATTCTATATATTCAGACTTTCATTCTATATATTCAGACTTTCATTCTATATATAGTCAGACTTTCATTCTATATATATATTCAGACTTTCATTCTATATATATTCAGACTTTCATTCTATATCTTTCATTCTATATATATTCAGACTTTCATTCCATATATATTCAGACATTCGTTTTATATATTCAGACTTTCATTCTATATATTCAGACTTCATATTATAAATATAATTATTTCCTGAACGGCTTGCCATACCTGAACGGCTTGCCATAATATGTATGTATGTATATATATATATATATATATTTACTGTGTTCTAGGGGTTTCTCAATTTTAGACTAGTTGACCAGCACACATTATATGCAATGCAATTATATAATGCATGTGTGTCAACATCATAATAAAACAAACATTTCAATACCACTTCCTCACTAAGTATATGCTAATTCAAAAAGATACGTTTTTAGCATAGTTTTAAAAACAGATAAGGATGATACAGAGCGAATACACAAAGGTAAAGCATTCCATAATCTGGGGGCAGCTACTGAAAAAGCCCGGTCGCCTCTGCACCTCAGCTTTGACTTTGGGATACATAGCAGTTTCTGGTTAGATGACCGGAGAGAAAGAACAGGACGATACTCAGTAAGTAATTCCGAAAGATACGGAGGGGCCAGACCATTTAATGATTTAAACACCAAAAGAATAATTTTGAAATTTACTCGATACCGCACGGGCAACCAGTGCAAAGAACGTAAAACTGGTGTAATGTGCTCCCGTTTTTTTGTCCTGGTTAAGAGTCTAGCAGCTGCATTTTGAACTATTTGTAACCGGGATAAAGCTGACTGGCTAATCCCAAAATATAGTGAGTTACAGTAATCCAGTCTCGTCGTAATGAAAGCATGGATCAATTGTTCAAAATTTGTACTCGTCAAAATGGTTTTAACTTTAGCTAGTAGTCTAAGGTGAAAGAAACATGATCTGACCACACTATTGATGTGTTTGTCAAATTTCAGCTTATCATCAAAAATCACCCCTAAATTTTTAACCCAAGGTTTTACAGAGGAAGATAACTCACCAAAATTTATTTTTGGTGTACTAACAGAGTCTGAAGGACAGAATACTATTACCTCAGTTTTACTCTCATTAAAATTAAGACAATTTAAAGACAGTCAGGCTTTCACATCAGCCAAACAAGTCATGAGTGCTTCTAAGCCATTGGAACTCTTTTTTAAGGGCAAATATATTTGAGTGTCATCTGCATAGCAGTGAAATGACAGACCATGCTTCCTAAAAATAGAACCCAATGGTAGCATACAAAGAAAAAAGAATCGGAGCTAAGATGGAACCCTGAGGTACACCACATGCTAAAGGAGCTGACTCAGATGAGTGTTCACCCATATTAACATTAAAACGTCTATTTAAAAGATATGAATTGAACCATTCAAGAGCGCTTCCTGTTATGCCTGCGCAGTGCTCCAGGCGAGTAAGAAGGACTGCATGGTCAACAGTGTCAAACGCAGCACTCAAATCTAGGAGCACAAGCACAGAATGGTTTCCAGAGTCGCCAGTAAGTAGAATATCATTTAAAACCTTCAGGAGTGCAGTCTCTGTAGAGTGGAATTTTCGAAAACCTGATTGAAAGACCTCAAATATCTTATTTTCATCTAAAAAACTCTGCAATTGTAAAAGCACTATTTTCTCAAGGATCTTTGTAATAAACGACAAATTTGAAATTGGTCTATAGTTTTCTAAAACAGTAGGATCTAGATTATGTCTCTTGAGCAAAGGATATACTGTAGCATGTTTTAACACATCAGGTACAGAACTAGTTTCAAAGCATCGGTTAATCAAAGTCACAAGATATGGACCCACTGCATCAAAAACTTGTTTCAGGAAATAAGGAGGCAAGATGTCAACGGTAGAGCCTGACGGCTTAAGCCGGCATACTATTTCTTGGAGATATTCAAAAGAAATAGGTTTGAATTGACTAAACTCTGCACAGCAAACAGAGTAGATGGACGGATCAGAATCAGGGTGAGATATCCCCCGCCTGATAGAATTAATTTTGTCAACAAAGAATCTCAGAAAATCCTCACACATTGTTTTTGACGCAGCAGGGTACTTTGAGACCGTTGGGTTGACAACAGTGTTAAAAACAGTAAAAAGAGTTTTGGGCCTATGGAAATTATTATTGATAATGTCTGCAAAATACCTTGATTTTGATTCTTTCATTGCCGTCTGATAATTAAATAGTGAATCTCTAAATAATTCCAGCGAAATCTGGAGCCGGTCCTTTTTCCACTTTCGCTCTGCCCGTCTACAGATCTGCCTCGAGGCACGAACGTTATCGTCAATCCAGGATTCAGATCTAGGTTTGAGTTTTAAAGTCTTTATAGGAGCAATTGAATCCAAGATAATCAAAGAAGTCGAGTTAAATTTAAGTAGGAGCTCATCTGGACTCAGATCACACTGACTTAAGTCAACTGTTTGAACAGCATCACAGAAAGCTAAAGAAAAAGATATGCTAGTAGATGGAATAATTATTCTAGATTTACGGACACATTTAGTAACTTTAGTACAAGTTGGTACCCAGGGAACAGAAAACATAACAGTTTTATGGTCAGAAAACCCGTTTTCAGTTACTTCAAGCTCATAAAGTGAAATGCCATAAGAAAGCACAAGGTCAAGAGTATGTCCCGACTGATGAGTCGGGACATTCACATACTGAATGAAATCAAAGGCATTTATCAGATTAGAAAATTCTTTAGATAATGAGTCCGTGCAACACACATGAATGTTGAAATCACCAAGGATTAACAGTTTATCAAATTTGGGTAAAAATTCCCCCAAGAAGTCTGCAAACTCGTTTAAAAAATGTATATTGTGCTTAGGAGGACGGTATATCAAAGCAACCAGTAGTGGACCATTCAGATCAAATGTAAACAACTGCAGTTCAAAACTCTGATAAGCATGAAACATAATTTGGCTGCAAGAAAATCTGTCTTTAAAAATAGAGATCAGTCCTCCACCACGGCCTGTTATACGTGGTGAATTAAAAAACAAACAGTTTTGTGGCAAAAGATCAGAAAACGGACTTAAGTCCCCATTTGTAAGCCAGCTTTCAGTAATAAATAAAAAATCAAGGTCCCGCGAGGAGAAAAAGTCATTAATAATAACAGTCTTATTAACCACTGATCTGGCATTTAGCAACGCCATCCTTAGACCAGGTAGATTTTCAGTCGACTCCGAATTCCGAATCCGAGAAAAACGTTGAAGATTACTCACACAAACTCCAGCGCGGTGAAAACGAGGCGAGCCGTAGGCAGGTAGCGGAGCAGCTTCAGCCATAGTCACCGAAGTGTTCTTATTCCATTGATACACTGGGTCCAGAGAGCGCCAGCGAATGGAGAAATCGCCGACCAAACCCTTCACATGGAAACCCAGAAAGGATCGACGCGATTCTAGTTGTTGTTGTTGAGCCAGGAAATGCTTCAACTTAACGGCAAAGCCACCCCGTCTTCCGCGTTTTCTCCTACACTTCCTCACCGGTAGAGAACACGGCCAGCGGCGCAGGTAACCAGGTATGGACGTCAGAAACGGAGATGAGTGAGATGAGCCGTTTCGCACTTGATATATCAGATCATTTGTACTAGTTTGCAAACTTAAAAGAGTTAGTCTGTCATATATCAATATTGAGGAAGCGCATTGTGTTAGATAAAAGATCAAACAGCATAAGACAAACAAACTAAGGACAGGACCAGGCGTCCGACGGCAAGCCACACACAACGGCGCCATCATGACATTGAGCAAAGCAAACCAAGCAGTCCAGTGTGCTAGTGTTATGTTAGACCAGGTGAAACAGCGCTGCGTTACCTCACAAGTTTAATTTGTCTAATAAACTGTTTAATGTACTACTTTTGTACTACTAAAGTAGTAATTCTGCGTGTAGTTCGGTAGAATGAAATGTCCATATTACTTTTATATCCGCGGGACTCGCGTCGCGTGTGGAGCTGATAGCGGTCTCTTAGAAATCCCGAACTGCTTCATATCACAGTCATGATAAAAACATCTATGTATTCACTCATCCATAAGCATTATTAGATCGGTCGGCTTGCCGTTGACAACAAGATCCATAGCTCTTAGCAAATGTTGCGTCATCAAACTACGCCTTTGTTACTGTAAAAGGTTAGCGACCCCTAGCGGCGAAATAAATTACATACTGTACGTTTAATTACAGGTATAGGCATTGTTAGATGTGCAAAACAAACATTTCCAATACAAAGATAAGCTGGCATAATTTTAACCCAATAAACTCAAAATACCCCATTTAAACGTGGGACATCCGAACGGGACACAAAGAGGAGGGGGAAAAAAAGATAAAGCGAAAAAGAAAACAAAAATCGATCGACGACTTAACTGCTTTTAACCTAACCTAACAACAACACACAGCTCCGTCTCAACTCGTAATAGTAAGGAAAAAAACTTTGCGTATAAGTAAACGAATGAACATTCTGTATAACGTTACCCATAAACAAACACAAAAGCATACACACATGAACAATCTTCAGACATTACTGACCTGGTCATTTTTTAGTCCTTAATGAGAAAATATAAGGGAGGCCCGATTGATCCGTCAAGAGTTATATATCTAAATATATAAAAAGTCACGCTTAACGAGTCCATGGATTGCGCAGGCCATCAGTAGCTAGGAATAGTGTCTTACCATGATGTACCACAGTAATCTGCTTTGCGATCCATCACCGTGAGAGATTGTTAATGTATGATTCGGCCTCCTGCGGGGACGAAAATATTTTCTTCGTCTTCTCATGAGTGAAGATGAGACGGGCAGGATACAGCAGACCATATTTTATTCCTTTAGCTCTTAGTTTCTCCTGTGCACCGTCAAACTGCTTCCGTTGGGAGGACACCTCTGCTGGAAAATCCGGGAAGATACTGATTCGACCCCCGTCGAAAGAGAGAGGGCTTTGGTTACGGGCAAGCCGCAGTATTGCGGTGAGCTCAGTCAACCTTTACGCCACGCGGAAAGTTAGCTTCGCCCAGCAGTGAAGGTAACAGGCCAGATACAAATTGTGTGGGGGTTGCCCTTCTCAACGTTCTCAGGAAGACCTGCGATCTTGATATTTTGCCTGCGGGATCTGGCCTCTAAATCCGTTACCTTAGACTTCAGAGACGTATTCTCCTGTGATAAATTGGAGCAAAGCTGCTCCAGCTGAGAGATGCGGCGCTCATAGTCAGTGCTAGTCTCCTCCAAGTCAACGATACGGGATGAGTTGGCCGTTAGTGTTGACTTCACTCCTGACAGGGAAGCCTCCAAGTCATTAAATCGGGTAGTCATGGAACAGTCCATCTTTCTAATGGCTGAAAGAATAGCCCTAGGTGAAGGCTCGTCTTCACCCTCCAAAGTTTGAGAAACATCAGAGTCTGTGGTCATATTAACGGAGTTCACGTTACCTTGACCGCGCGTGTTTGTAACGGCCAACTTCGGACTTGCTGGATAGCCTTCCATGGTATCGGCAGCCAGGGACGGAGCCTTATTGATAGCCTTTTTAGATTTATTCATCATTGGCGTGTTAATTATGCACAATTATCAAATTTAGCAGGAATAACAAAGTTTTAGATTATTTATTTCATCAAGTGTGACGGAGCTGAGTGAAAACGCATCCTAATCCAAGTGCTGCTCTCTAGCGTCCCCTTTTTGATGAAGTCTGAGAGATTTCTCCCCCTCCACTGACAGCTGCTGCACAACTACCACTTTGACATTTTGTCACGGTTGATGAATTCATTGACTCTTCCTTGCGTTGTGTTATGTGTGTGGTGTGTGGGCGTGGTCGCTGGTTATCCTCCGGGAGAATCAGCGGCAGGTGATTCTCATTTCCAGTGCCTATTTATACTCACCTTGTGCGTCTTGTGTTTGTCAGATCGTTGTTTGTGGATGTTTCCCTTTCTGTTCCTCCTCGACTCCTCGTGTCTCCAGCATGTGTTTCGTTTGGGAGATTCTTCGTTGCAGTTTGTCTTGTCGTCACGTCTTCACTGGGATTTCACCGTCACTCATCTGACCGTGCATCTTCGAGTTGCCCACGCAAGCCTGCGCTGCCAACGCATCCGTTCCTGAGTTTCTTCCCTCTGATACTGAGAGTCATCGTGAGACCTGCCTGCAATTGACTGAGACTGTTCCTATTATCTTCCTACACCTTCTGAGTCTGGTTTCTCTTATTGTTCAATAAAGGACCAGTTTTACTTGCTATTGTCTCCTCTGTTACTGCACGTCACACATTTCAAAAAGTTTATAAAGAGATTTTAAACCTAAGAATTGAGCGGTTTAGACAAAATTTTCTGAAGTGACTCTATCCATTTGTATGATGAACAGATTTAATTTAGGCTTTTATTCACATTTACAGTGTACAATTATTCACCTTACTACTGTAAGTTGTCATTACTTTTTACATAATTGCAAAATTTGTTTACTTTGTTACAATATACGTTTCTTCTGTCACTGCATGCTTTGGATTCTGTGTTCTCCATTTTTCATGTATGATCTGTAATATTGACTGATGTGTGTAAGATCTGAAAGCATTGTTTGATTTTGCCAGAAGAGTCAGAGATTCTGAATGAGTTTTGAACATTTGGTTTTGTGTTTAAGGTTTTGAGAAAGTGAGTGATGGTTTCAAGAAATGTGTTTTAGCAATTCAGAAAAACTGTAAAAACATGCAACATACACACATTTTTCCATCAAACACTGCAACTTACTTACTTACTTACTTACTTACTTACTTAATACTTTATTGTCAGACCGAGGTCTGAAATTTTTCTTGCATGACAGTATCCATGTTTACCACAGCATTTAACATACATTCAACATTGACATTCACTCTAACCACACAATTATACATTCAATACAACACTTATCCATCAACCCCAGCATCCCAATACTCTTGATCTCTGATTAGGTTTTTTTGTTCAGCGCTAGAATTGCCTGATGCACAAAAGAGTGTTTCAGTTTCACCTTATTAAATTTGGGAACTCTATACCTCCGCTTTGACGGTAGTAGTTCAAACTCTTTGTGCAAAATATGCATGGGATTAGAAACTATATTGTCAGCCAACCTGAGAATATTATTGTGATAAGCTGAGCCATAGAGCTTCTCAAGCGGCTGACCTACTATCTTTGAGCAGATTTTTAATTGATTAAAAACCTTTGTTTTTAACACGACAGACAGACTTTTATACCAACTAGAGTTACAGTATTGCAATAAACTCATTATCACAGACCTAAAAAACAGCAGAAGAATCTGCCTTCTTACTCCAAAAGACCTAAGACGGCGAAGAAAATAGATTCTCTGCTTGGTCTTTTTACATAGGGTCTCAATGTGATCTTTCCAAGATAACATATCATCTATGGTCACTCCCAAATACTTATATGTCTTGACCAGTTTAATTTCCTCCTTATGAATAAAGACAGGCGCTATATCTGCCGTTGACCCAAATACAATCTCCTCAGTTTTACTCGTATTAATGATAAGAGCATTATTCTCACACCACTCAATCAATTTACTTACACCGTTATGATGACCCTCAGAACTATCTAAGTCATTCAACACAGATATTAGGACAGTATCATCAGAGTACTTCAAAATATAATGATTTAACATGTCCGTTCGACAGTCGTCTGTATATAATGTAAAAAGTATGGCGGAACTAACACAACCTTGCGGTACTCCGACATTTGTAATAATTTCAGACGACACGGTTTTATTCACCCTGACTCTCTGAACTCTATCTGTGAGAAACGATGTATACCACTGAATCAAATAAGGGTTCACCCTCAGCTGTACGAGTTTTAACACCAGTCTGTCAACCTGTATGGTGTTAAATGCAGAAGAGAAGTCCAAGAACAGAGTTCTCACAATTGTTCTCGGTTTATCTAGATTTTTAGAGATAATATGCACTAAAGCAGCAACTGCATCTTCAGTACTACAGCCTTTCTTATAGGCAAACTGCCATGGATCTAATCTATCTTTAACTGCCGCAACCAAATACTGAAGTAACAGTCTCTCTAGACATTTCACAATCACAGAAGTGAGAGCTATTGGTCTATAGTCTTTGTATTTTTTTGGACATGATATCTTCGGTAGTGGTTTTATGTCCGCAGTTTTCCATATCACAGGGACAGCATGTGTATCAACTGAAGCTTGAAAAACTGGTTGCCACACAGGTGCTAGTTCCTGTGCGAAATTTTTTAAGAGGCCTGCACTACATCCATCAGGACCCACAGCCTTTTTTGTATTAATAGATTGAAACATTTTCCTAACATCTTCAACCTCAATAACAATTCTATCTGATGGTACTAGAACTCTATGTGTTGTTTCTTTGTTCTTATCTTGTTTGCCTGTTAGTTCAAACCGTGTAAAAAAGGTGTTTAGTTCATTCCCAAACCTAAATTCATCATCAGTTACAATGGATTTATTTGAGGACGACAGTCCAGACATAGTTTTCATAATATCCCAAACCTTTTTAGTGTTGTTAATTTTAAATACTTTCTCCAAACACTTCCTATGAACTTCTTTTGTTTCTTTTAATTTAATTTTTAACTCTCTTTCCGTTTGTTTAAGTACCAGACTATTTTTATCTTTAAAAGCTACTTTCCTCACATTTATCATATCTTTAATATCTTTAGTCACATATGGTTTGTTATTTGGATAAACTTTAATCTCTTTAGTAGGTATGTTCAGCTCCACACAGAAGTTTATATAATCATTTAACACTGTAGTTCTTTCGTCTAATGAGCCTTCATCAAAGATTTCCCAGTTTGTCCAATCAAAACAGGCTTTCAGTTGTTCTACACTTTCATTTGACCATATTCTGATCATTTTCTTTTCTGGTTTACTTTTTTTAAGTTTAGTCCTATACACGGGAATCATAAGCACAACATTGTGGTCAGAATTTAAAATTGGTGGCATACTTTTGGACACATAAGCATTCCTGACATTCACAAAGCACTTATCAAGGATATTATTGTTTCTTGTTTGAGTTTTTACATACTGTTCGAATCCCGGCAACCAAGTCTCCAATTTGCACTGGTTTAAATCACCCAGTACAATCACAGGGGCATCGGAGTAGCTGAGTTGTAGTTCATGAACATAGTCCGCAATCAGGCTTGCTGCCTGAGATGGTTTGCCGCTAGGCGGTACATATACCACGAACACCAAGATACAACCAAATTCTCTAGGCAGATAGAAAGGTCTTAAAGTCATGCCGAGAATTTCCACATTTGGATCACATATCTTATATTTTACTGAATAGTTTCGACACCATTTCTCATTTATATACACACAGATACCTCCCCCTATATTTTTACCTGACGATGTATCTCTATCAGCTCGAACTAAAGTGAAATCAGGGATTTCAAAAATCGAGTCAGGCATTGTAGGCTTCAACCAACTTTCCGTGAAGCAAAGCAAAGATGCTTCACGAAATTCATTACAGTACCTTGTGTGTGATCTTATCATGTCTATTTTGTTATTCAGAGAACGCAGATTACTGAAGACAATTGACGGCAACGGAGGTCGTTTAAATCTCCTTCGCAGTCGGCTCCGAATTCCTCCTCTTTTTCCTCTTTTCTTTCGTTTTGTTCTCACCAGCTCACGTGGAACATTTTCAAACAGATCCTTAGAGTGGCCTGTTTTCGACTCTTGCGTTGTCTTGAAATTTAACTCCAGCAACATCTCCCGAGTATAGGGGCGTACAACCCTCGTGACACCGCATGTGTTTGAAATTCCACGTGCAGTTGGGCATTGCATTGCATTGTGCAGTGTAGTTGGGCATTGCATTGTCAAACATAGTCCATAGCCGCCGATCATCCATAAAATCCAGATCAGGAGTACGTTATTCTCGACCTTCATCTTTCCACTTCTAATCACCGACCGGACTTACTCACTCGTAAACAAACAAACAAACCGTAAACATGGTATACTGAAACGCAGTGCTGCCGCTGAGCAGCGCACCGGAAGCCAACACTTTACTGGTCAAACTTGAGGTCAAATAGATTTATTCTTTCAATCAATCATTACACAATGGACAACAAAATAAAATAAAAGGAAAAGGAAACTTGTAGGTGGAAATATAAAAAAAAAATATATATATATATAAATAAATTAGAGAATTCAATAGCAACTTCTTGACATTTCTTTTACACATTTTCACATTATGTAAGTATAAATTGAAACAACAATCATTTAAATAAAATAAACAAAAAAAGGAACTTAAAATAAAAAAAAATAAAGGGCATCACACATTCATTTATCAGAGATACAGTTTTTTTGATTGGGCTTTTCAGTTTTTAAAATTTACAGATTCTAAATACATTTTAAAGGCTGTTTTTAAAAAACAAAAAATAATAACAAAAATAAATCGATAACACATTTTTCTTTTGGAAAAGTCATATTCATTTGAATGAAGAAAAACAGATGACATTTTTCGCGGACTCATTTCTGATGGAAGTAAATGGCACTGCGTCATTTGAATATCCATTCGGATTGGTCAAACATGAGTGCAACCTTTTACACTGGGATTAAAGATAGATTGGAAAACAGTGTGTGAAAGAATACACAAATAACAACAAAATATTAATTTTGTACATTGTTTGTATAGGAGCAACATTAGTGGGCAATAATTATAAACAACCAACTTTATCAGCTTCAACATTACTAACTTTTTCAGCCTTCCTCCCCTTATTAGATGAAACACATGAGAGAATGTTATCAGATTAAAAACAAGAATAGTTGACCAGTTCTGTCATTCATGGTTTCACAAAACAGGTTTAATCGAAAACATATATCATTTTTAATCTCAACTTTAGTTTCCTGTATATATGTGCACAGGGTTTCCGGTCACAGCTGAACACATTGTGAATAGTTTTGTGTAATAATTTATTTAGTCTATATATATATATATATATATATATATATATTATATAATATGCATATACATTACGTAAAAATATATTATCTTTATATTGTCCATAATTTACACATATGAACATATTTATACATTCTTTGTAACCCATGTTCACATTTTATAACATGGTATTATTGCAATTGTTACAGTAATATATTGATGCTTTTTTAAAGTTATTTTAAAAATAGAGATACAAGTCTTAGGAATTTATAGAAAAATCTATAGTTTTCGGCCACATTTTGGCAGGTGTACACTAGTGTGATTAGAGAGTGAAAGCAACTGCATGAACCAGGAATAACCTCAAAAACACAAAAAAGGAGATTATGTATTTTTTTTTAAAGTGTGTAACCACATTTCCGTCTGTTCTTCGATCAAACGTGATGAGGATAATCTCAAATCGTTTTACACTGGTACTCCAGTGCTTTATTGCTTGCTGGTTCGCGCGCTCAGATGAGGGACGGACAGGATCAAAGAGAAAGTGAAACTCCTAAACTATAAAGCTCAAAGACAGAGACACGAAACTCCTAAACTAAAGCTCAAAGACAGAGACACGAAACTCCTAAACTAAAGCTCAAAGACAGACTCTACAGCAAACTCCGATCAACAGAGACGTGAGTAGAGCATTGTATAATTCACTTTAACCAATTTAAATGCCTGCTATTAGTTTATAGATTTTTTGCCACGAAGCCACTAAAAGGACACGGTGAAGAAAACATATGTGAGCTGGAACGTGGGAGGAAATTCGGACAGGTAATCGCGTTCCTTGCAAATGTTTTGCGTTCCCCCGAGAAACTTTGCTTTCTCTCGCAAAGAACACAAAAGTTTTGCGCGCTAAGTAACGCTAAGTTTTGCGCGCTCTTTTTTTTTTTTTTTTTTTTTTTGGAGAGAATACAAAATATATGCCGAATCATTTTCCACCACCATGTCCAAGTGGCCTTAGGGTTTCCGTATGTAACATACTTCCGTATTGTGGCAGTGCCCTTATATGTACACGTTTGTACCTAAATTAGAAGAACCTTTTTAAAGGGGACCCTCAGTGTCAGTGTTTGTACCTTTTTTTCTGAGAGGGAATGTTCTGACGAACAAGGTCCTGTAGCTTATAGTGAAATATATATAGTATATTTACTCGATTATCATTATTTTGGAGGATGTGTGCTTTACTCAAGTGAAAATTACACAATACTTGTAAATACTCTTATATAAAATGTAATTTTTGCGAAAAAAAAAGTTTTTACAATTTTATATAGTATTTTTATATAGATATTAAATAGTATTTTTGATAGTAAAAAAAAAAATTAATTTTGATATTTTGATATCTTTTTTTGTTTTATATGAAGAAAGTCATTTTCCTCGATGTAATACACTCAAAAAGTAATTATTTGCTCTTAACTTATTTAAAGACATTTTACTCGCAATGTATTTTAGAGTTTATTCTAAATAAATTAGTTTAATTAGTTTAATAAACTTATTTAAAATAAGTTGAATTTAGTTTAAAAGACAGGTGTCAGTACTGAGCTTCATAAATTAATGTTGATTTTCCTAAAAATGTTTTTGTTTGAACTCACTATTATTGTGATCAGTGTTTCTAGCGGCTCCCTTGCAGTGATGCAATAAGAAATCACTGTTATTTGGTTTCAAAGGAAGAGAAGTAATAAACTATATATATATATATATATATATATATATATATATATATATATATATGTGTGTGTGTGTGTGTGTGTGTGTGTGTGTATATATATATATATATATATATATATATATATATATACACACACACACACATACATACATACATACATATATATATATATATATATATATATATACATGAATGATAGATAGAATGATAACATAACTATATTTTATGTAAAATAATGATGTTTTAAAATTATGTTGGCAACACTTCCGTGATAAACACCTTGTAAAACTTGTGTTGATAGATTATCTCTATATTTGTGACAATATCTTGTATAATTGATCATGCTTGAGTCACAGACTTCAACATTTAGCATGCAAAACACAACAATGGTAACAATTGCATTTTATTTAAAGTAAATTATGAAGTTCTCTCAGTTCTTTTTTAGTAACTAGAACTTTTGTGTAAGTGAACTACAGTACACTAAGCATTTGTCATTTCAACATACTATTCCTATTTCACCTTACTTTTTTTTTTAAGGCAATCGGTTTGCATGCTTTTTAAAGTAAGTCTAACTAATTCGATTTTTCAGTGTTGCGACAACTTTGACGACATAGTGATGGTATGGTCACACACACACACACACACACACACACACACACACACACACACACACACACACACACACACACACACACTGATTTTAAGCATGAAAAATGATTTTTTACTTCCATTTATGCTCTCCCACGTCCCCACACCAGAACACTGCAAATAACACAGAACTTTCCCCTAAAGTTCCCATTTGGGTGTTTTTTGGGGGGGAAATAAATGAGAACAGCCTGGAAACGTTCTTTTACTTTTCGTTTTGTTTGTATCTAATAAAGACTTTTATTTCTTTGCCTTTGTCTCCTAGTGACACAAAATGGACGTTATAGAACTGATGATTGATGCACTTGAGAATGTTGGTGATGATGACTTCGAAAACTTTAAATGGTACCTGTGGAACGGTCTGGTAACAGACATCGGCTCTATTCCTAAAGCAAAGCTTGAGAAAGCTCATCGGAGAGGTGTTGTGGAACGCATGGTAGAGACGTACAGTGACGAGGCTGGGAAGATCACTGTACAAACGCTGCGCAAAATCAAACAAAATCATCGTGCAAATATCCTTGAGTCGAAACTTCAGGAAGGTAAAGAATAACAATTTAAGAGAGTAGTAGTCATCAATTAAAAAAAATAAAGAGAAATAAACATGAAATTGTACAGTTATGTAAAAAATTATATAAAAATGTTTGTTTATTATAAATAATAAACTAAAATAACCATGTGAATATTGTGCAATAGATCAAACAGAAAATTAGGTTGAAAAATAGGGTGTGATTCAGTGTCATTATATTGTATTGTACAGTAAAATGGCAGTATTAAGATATGTATAAGATGGGTTGATATTTATGTAAAGTAAAAAAAAAAAAAAAAAAAGTTTATGACCTGAAATCAAGGACCTTGAAAGTGTCTCTTCAAAGTCTTAATGCTGTCGACTTTCATTAATAAACAGCTGTAGCTGCAGACAGATGTAGAGAATGTTCTTCAGGCTGTTGATATATTGTGATGTGTGTTTTCCTGACTTCAGTTCAGCAGCCTGAGCAAGTGGACAGAAGAAATGCTTCAGTGTCTGTGGAGGATCAGCCCATCCAGTCCGACTGGAAGAGACCACACAGCATTACTCAAAGCAGCCAAGAGTTTAAGGACAGAATTCTCACAGAAAAGAGAAATAAAGCAAGTATCTGTTTCTATACTTTTGTGAAAACAGTGCATTCAGGGATTGCTAGTCCAGCTTTCGTAGGGCCGCCGTCCTGCAGAGTTTAAGTCCATCAACAGCTGAAGCAGCAAGCGTTCAGGATTAATGAGGATCTCAGGCAGGAACTGTCACAATAGCAGTGAATAAAGTCCACAGAAGAAGGTCAGATGAAGATTAATTCAAAATAAAAGTATTGAATCAAACAAACTCATCATCCACAGGTAACGTAACAGTGTGTTCTAGTACAAACTCCAAACACAAATTATAACCAACAACAAAGAGAAATGAGGAGCTTATATATACAGATAATGAACTAAAATGACTAGCAGGTGTGACAATTAAATGAGTTACCATAGCAACAAATGAAAGAGAGAAACATGAACAAAGAACACAGGAAATGATGAAATTCAAACTGTAAGTCCATGATAGTGAAATCAACAAAGACTGAACGTCTCTGAGAGGATCTGAACGCTGATGGACTGTGGCCCTCCAGATGCTGGACACATTAATCTGGTTTTAATACCAGAGATATGTCAAATATCAGTTAATAGCTATCGTTAATTAAAAATGTTGGGGTTTATGAAAATTATGTTGTTAAGCATTCTCTATTTATTTATTATAGGCATTGCTTTATGTATTTCTTTTTCTCTCATGATATCTACAAACAAGAAAGGAAAACATTAATTTATGACCTCTAAATATAAATCATATTTTTTATATTATTTTTTTTTTATTGTTAAATTATCTATCGTATTATTTACACAATGCATTTATAATCACTCCTTATTTAGTTTCAGTTCAGGTGACTCTATTAATGTTATAATTCTGCTAATACTGATGTTTTCTCACAGGTTTATATACCGATGGACAAGCCTCAGAGGAAACGTTTAGCTCTGCTGATCACCAACATACGATTCAAGTACTCAAGTCACAGGGCTGGAGCAGAGAGAGACGAGGAGAACATGGAGTGGCTGCTGACAGCTTTGGGTTACAGTGTTGAGAAACACAGAGATCTAACTGGGCAAGTGCGTATAGAGCTAGTGGACTTCTGATGTGGATATAGAGATGTGAACAAATATTTTACAATGCATTATATACTCTGCATTTCTGTAAAAAAATGTTTTTATTGACAGATATATCTGATAAAGTCAGGGACTTCGCTGCACGTACTGAACATAAAGACTCGGACAGCACCTTTGTGGTTCTGATGTCTCATGGGAACATAATCCAAAATAAAGATGCCATTTTAGGTGTCAACTATCATGAGGTGGAAAAACCCAATGATTTCTTCTTTGTTGACGACATCTTCTCCAGTCTTAGCTCAGAGAAATGTCCTGCTCTGATTGATAAACCAAAGGTTATTCTGATTCAAGCCTGCAGAGGAGGTACGACATTACTGATAAAACTCAACTTCTCTTCTCTCATATTTCTGTAACTCTTTTTACTCTGTATTTATCTTTTTCCTGGATTTACTGTAATATTATCATCCACATCATGAACCGTTTCTCTGTCCAGGTCACCCAGGAGCAGTGAAAATACAGCCAGACTCCATTGTGCACAGAGAGAAAGACTTCGTCTGTTTTAAGTCCTGCCTCCCTGGTCAGTAAAACACTGATTTCTGAAATGAGATTGACTTGTAGCCCAGACAGCAACATAGAGTCGGCCCAGATCTGGCCCACACCTGATACACATGGATAGGGTTGGAAAATAAGGGAACAGCGCACAAGGGGTTAAAAAAACATGCAGGTTTACAGCACGTTCACGAGACTCCGTCGCTATGGAAACAAAGCCCCTAAAATGCAATCACGTGAAAATGAGCTTCTCTACTACTTATTGCGAAATTGATTACTTTATATTTAGTATTAGTATTCTGCACACTAAAAAATCCTTATGTTTTTTTTTTTATTTAACTATGTGTGGGCCTATGTAAAATACAGGACAAATCGCATCCCGTATTGATTTGATACGGGACGCATCATTTTACCTGTAAATACGGGACGATTCCGTATTTTAAGGGACAGGTGGCAACCCCACACATGGGTTCCACACGTAATCAGATGTGGGCCGGATCTGGGCAGACACTATTGCCCTGTCCCAAATGGCACCCTGAACACTCGCGGTCTTCAAACGAATCCGCACTTTCGTGGTGTAACACCTGGTAAAGATAAAGCAACTGATTTCCTTTTTTTTAAAGTTACTTTAATATGGATTCACACTGCCATGGTGAACTGATGAAACCACTCGTGTTGGCCAGTGTTTCTTCAATAATGAGCAATGTTTACAATTTTGGGTTACTTTGTGAAGTACCTTAACCTACCAATGGCTTTTCTCCACAGATATCAGCGCGTGGAGGAATGAATCCAACGGAAGTTATTTTATCATGTACATCGTGGATGTGTTCTGTAAATGGGCTCATGTTGATCACATTATGGAGTTGTTCGAGAAGGTAAATGTTGAAAATCCCATTTAAACTGGTCTGATTTATTTAAACCCAAAGTGTAAATAATCTCTTCCAGGTTTTTTTTTTTTTTGATCACCTTCTGTGCATTGCTCACCTAAAATGAATACAGGAGTTTGCATGTCACATCCAAATATGATCTTTTTTTTATAGGTCACCTCAAGCATGGAGAAAGACACAATATTGTCAGCCTATGGTAAACTAATGCCATGTATTGACAGGACCTGCCTTCCAAAGAAACTCTACCTGTTCCCTGGACTCTGATCTGGCAAGACACCACAGGCTAATAGTAAAGATTGGTCTTTTATGCAAAAACGCATTCTAAATATATACAGGCAGTCTATTGCATGTAATTATCAATTATATACATTTATTTTACTTCAATCTCATTACTTTGCTATTATAATATTACTATATTAACCATTTAACCAGTTTTCTCATTTCAAAATAGTGTCAATGTGCACTACTTCTTCCATCAGATAGTTTGTTATAAGAATATTTGCTAATCTTTCTTATATAACTTTGATAAAAGTGCAAATTAATCAATAAAGCTTTTCTAATTTGTTACCATGCCTTTGTCTCTTGCCTCCTGCATCTGCCCAGCCAATATGTCCATGTGGGCCCCATGTGGGTTTTTGATGGGCTGTCACTTGCTGGCACCAACCAGATTGGATAACCCAAATGGTGCCCATAGAAATGTATCCATTGGCTCCAAATGGGCCTCATGTATGTTATCCCATTGTGGCACATGATGGGTCCATAGTGGGCTCTAAGAGAGACCCGTTTAAATGTTCATTATGTGGGCTTACTTGGGTTGCCAATGGGTGCTAATGATGGTTCCGAGGTGGACTACACACAAAACCTTATGGGGCCCACATGGGTGATCACACTGGACCCATAAATGGCCCCATTATGGTTTTATTGTGGGAACACAGTGGGTGAACATTGGGCCCCAATTATTCATTTCTTTAAGGATTCCAGTGGGTCAAATACAAAATAATTTAAAGCTGACTGCCTGATATTTAAGTTTATAAACTAACATTTATAATGTGATAAAAATAAAATAAAAAATAACCTAGTATCATAGTTAAAAAATACCAATCTAATCCAGCACCTAATGATGTTTTATTAACAAGGTTCGGGAGGAGCACGTTCAGATAATTAACACAAGTGGAAAGCACTCAGCAATCAAAGGTAAGACATGTATATACACTCAGCAGTCTCACCTCATTCCATTGACAGTTTTGCAGCATTTAGCCCGGCAGAACCGTCCTAACAGGTCCGAATCGAGCAATTCCCATCTGATGAATAATCTCTCGTCTTTGAGGAACCTCTGCCACAATCCTCTGGTGTAATCTCGCGGGCGTCAGGCTTAATAAACGGGATCATAACCGCCGGCGAAACATCCACGATCTCCTTCCGCGTATTTCTCTACACCGGTCCATACAATAATTCCCGCCATAGAGAAATGGTTTGTAAGGCAATGCCGGCCTCTTCACGCGAGGGAAAGGGTCTTCCTTCTTCATCAGGCCGCCTCAGCAGGCCCTAAAGTAAGCCGGTCCGCGCCGCAGATTCAGTCCCGGCCAGTCCATACTCAACGTCTGCCGGGTCAACTCAGTGAGTGCTCAGCTCGGCCCTTCTCGTGTCTGTCCTTAGTTGAGCTTGGCATTGCTTCAGTTGTTTGAGTCACGAGCCAGTTATGCCATCTGTATACAATTTTTTTGATCAGGGGAACGCACGTTTGAAATTGTTTCTGTACAAATGATTTACCGTCATACATAAACAGCACGTTACGTACAGATTGCTCACAGAATCATTAAGAACCTATCGTTAACACTGTCCTGCAATTTATCTTCAAAATCGCGTAGAATCTTAAATTTATAGCATAAATATTTTTTTAAAAGTGTATATATACAAGCAGTCCCACATAGACACATTGTGTCGGCCCAGATCCGGCCCACATCTGGCACCCGTGGAAAGATGATCTGGCCCACATGCAGCGTGGAATTACGGCACTTGGGTGGGCCACTCCTGTTTGCCAGATCTGGGCCACAAGCAGGCCATAGCAATGCCACATGTCAGCCAAGAGCAAAGAAATAAACCAGAACTGGACCTTATCTGAGCCACAAAATCTGTGTATATTAAAGGAGAACTTGGTAACTTTTTTAACGTAATAAAACTGTCTAGAAATCATTTGGATGGTTAAACAACCTGTTCTGGTGATATTGGTGACTTTCCCCGCTCCCCCCAGCGTTCCCAGGCGGAAAACCAACCTTGCAACTTGGGGACTACCGTCCCGGCAAGATAGAAATTGGAAGTCTCGTGAGAAGCGAGAACGAGAACGAGCGCGAAACACAAATTGCTTTACGGCAATTCGACATAAACAAACACGCATGTATGATGTATTACCAGATTACCCACCTCGGTAGACATAGCTCCACATGATACAGTTGGCTTGCTCCGATCAAAACAAACGCACATGAGCAGCGGTAGAGAGGGGGAGGAGGAGCCGCAAGTGAGTTTTTTACGACCGTGTTGTGAAATATACGCCCCCCCCCACAGCTGTAGGGGGAGCTCGTGGGGAAAACATGCGACAACAAAAGGGAAAATCAGCGAAGAAGTGAGTAGAGTTCGCTAGAGTTACCGAGTTCTCCTTTACATATGAAGTCATCTCAGCCTTAATAAGCCTGTTAACAAGCAGAATCACTGAAGGAAAGAAGAGAACAGAAAAAGAGACGAGCAGAAACACAAGAACTACAGCTGACTTCAGACACAGCCTCAGATGAAATCAACTGAAGAGAAAAGAAGACATTAAATCTGTGAAGATCTCAGCAGAGGAGGATTAAACAACTCTACAGACAGCATTACCAGCTTCACTTATTACTAACCAGACTGACTTTATTTCTGTCAGACGTCTACAGAAGTTTTATTGAGAATTACCAGAGGTTTAACTCTAATGTGTTTCATTTGAAGTCACCATAACCATGATTAGTGTTTCCATTAGTTGGGCTCTTAACTCGTATTATATATTTTGTCTTCTTTGGCTGTTGTGACAGTGTGTTTGTCAAAAACATTTGCAGCAGCAAAGAATGTTAAAGTGAATTGAGATCAGGTGATGATGGTTTCCTGTTGATGGTTTTATAATCATCATGAAATAGACTGCTTCACTGAGGTAATTTGAATCTAACAATTGTGTTGTACCATTAATATATTCTCATTACAAACCCTGTGTTACTGCAGCGTGAGGTCCAACAATATTATAACAATCAGTTCGAAGATTTTAACAAACATGAGCACAAAAAATGAATCCACCGTGACACACAGAGATATCAAAAATCAGCACATGAATCTCAACAAGGGTGACAATATTTTTTTAATTTTTTTTTAGATAAACAGATTAATTCAGAACATCACTGAAAAGCTACTAAATGTCACAACAAAACCAACAGCAAAAAAGCACATATTTAGAATTAAACAAAATAATAGGACAATTCAGCTGCATAATTTATTCATGTTGCAATGCATGCTTGGAGTTTTGTATACAATGATGGTACCCAGCATGCATTGCAGCAAGGTACTTTAGATTGTCACCATTGTTGAGATTCATACGTTGATTATTGATGTCTGTGTTTGTCATTGAACAATAATGTTTTGTGCTCATGTTTGTTAAAGTCTTCTAACTGATTGTTTTAATATTGCTGGACCTCACGCTGCAGTAACAGTAAAGATATTAATGGAATAACACAATTGTTAGACTCCAAAGACATCAGTGAAAGAGTTTTTTTTAATGATGATTATAAATCCATCAACAGGTAACCATCATCACCTGATCTCATTTCACTTTAGCGTTCTTTGCTGCTGCAAATGTGTTTAACAAACACTGTCAGAGCAGCCAAATAAGACAAAATATATAATAAGAGTTAAGAGCCCAACTAATGGAAACACAAATCACTCTTATGGTGACTTCAAATGAAACACATTAGAGTTAAACCTCTGTTAATTCTCAATAAAACTTCTGTAGACGTCTGACAGAAATAAAGTCAGTCTGGTTAGTAATAAGTGAAGCTGGTAATGCTGTTTGTGGAGTTGTTTAATCCTCCTCTGCTGAGATCTTCACAGATTTAATGTCTTCTTTTCTCTTCAGTTGATTTCATCTGAGGCTGTGGCTGAAGTCAGTTGTAGTTCTTGTTTTTCTGCTCGTCTCTTTTTCTGTTCTCTTCTTTCCTTCAGTGATTCTGCTTGTTAACAGGCTTATTAAGGCTGAGATGACTCCATGTTTAATATACACAGATTTTGTGGCTCAGATAAGGTCCAGTTCTGGTTTATTTCTTTGCTCTTGGCTGACATGTGGCATTGCTATGGCCAGCTTGTGGCCCAGATCTGGCAAACAGGAGCGGCCCACCCAAGTGCCAACATGACACATCTATGATCTCACCACAGTGTGCACCTCTAGAGCATTATTCCATTAAGGTTTACAAGAATACAAAACCACATTCACATAGAAGAACAATCATG
Source organism: Rutilus rutilus (assembly GCA_021464565.1). Classification (NCBI taxonomy): domain Eukaryota; kingdom Metazoa; phylum Chordata; class Actinopteri; order Cypriniformes; family Leuciscidae; genus Rutilus; species Rutilus rutilus. Next base: position 9,556,490 of record JAJAQA010000002.1, on the reverse strand, counting down.
AAAAGGGGAAATTACATTCAGGTTTACATATTTCTTCAGTGGTTATACATATAAAATAGGATGAACACGTTAATTCTGCTCTTCTGCCAGAATCTCAGTGAGATTCCTGGCTTGCTGACATTCCGTTAGGACCATAAAATGTTATGGTCTGGCGGGAGGTATGAGTACAAGACAAATATAGTGTACACAGCAAAAACTCCAGTGTTAAATTAACACTCCTGGGAGTATATATGAGTCCACACTCAAGAGTGTAAAGTGTTAAAATATGAGTGTTAAATTAACACTCAAGAGTGTTAAAGTTAATGAGATCATTAAGTGATTAATTTAGTGATGATTGAGCATTATTGAAGACACCTGATGTTAGCAAGCAGAATCACTGAAGGAGAAAATCTCAAATTGTAAGTTACCATTAAGGTGATGGGTGTTTGCTTTAGTTGGGCTCTTGACCATTACATGTTTACTTTAAGTTTTACTGTTGTTTGACTGCTGTTATTGATTTATAACAGTTAAATTAACTCAGTAAAGTGTGATCTGATAGTGTTGGTTATGTTATGACATAATCATGTTATGAATCGAAAAACGAAACTTACTGAGATGGTTCCTCTGTGATTCTACAGCATATGATTTTCAGTATTTTTCATATAATCCAAAAATATTTCATAAACATTTTTCTGATCAAAATAATTTCAAATAAATTTATTTAGACACACAGACATCAATAATCAGCCTGTGAATGTCAACAATGGTGACAATAATAAAGCATGTTGCAGTGGCTGCCACCAATCACAACTCATTAATGGCTCCCATCATGCATTGCGCTATGAATAAATTATGATCTGAATTGTCTATGTAATTTACTTTTCCTATTTGAATATTCTGCTCGTCACCATTGTTGAGATGCATAGACTGAATCTTGATGGTTGTGTGTGCCTAAAAGAAAGGTTTTTTTTTTTTTTTTAAATGGCGATTTACTACTAATCATGGAACCGGCTTTACTGACGAGATGCGCATAACAATATCGCGATTTAAATCGCCCAGCCCTAATATATATATATATATATATATATATATATATATATATATATATATATATATATATATATATATATATAAAATCCAAGGGCCAAGTGCATAACCAATTGAACACTAATGACCATAACGCTGACTTCAGACTAATTAAATTAGTTAAGAATTAGTATTAATTTAAACATTCAACCAATATTTCAAAGTCTACATACTTGTTAGAAACAAAAAACATAGTAATTTAATGGGAATTGAAGAACTTAAACCACAATAACTTGTGTTTTATGCACAGTTGTGCGCAGAATAGAAACCTTCAGTCACACCACTGGAGATCACTGTTGGGCCACTTATCACTCATACTCTATTTCATTTTCTTTATTTTTCATGTTCATTGAGTAACTACAAAGACAAATGACCAATACAGGTGATTACACAATCCAGTTTTGACTTAAAACATTTCAAAAAATGTAAAAGCAAGCTAAATGGTTTTACATTTGAATACATAGATACTGTATGCATTTTTTGCATTTGACTTGACAAACCAATACTTCCATGCAGGTTTTGAACATGCATTTCTTATATCGTGGATTTGGATGAAATCCTTGCTAGGGCTGCACAAAGGTCAGACGCAACTTTCCACAAATTTCCAAAACATCGACATTCTCCAGCTCAGTGTAACGATGTTTGTAAGTGTGAGCTTGATTGCCATTGACAAACACCATGTAATGATCATGACTGCAATAAATGGTGACCTGAAATGCACATACAAGACATTAGATAGTGATATTATTTATCATCATGTCACAAACAAGTAAAACAAGTCCCACTAATGTCAATGATCTTATTCTAACTCAAAAGACTTGCCTAGTCAGTCAAAACTTAGTCAAACATTAAACAGTGTAGAAGGAACACAAAGTTGTATGCCTACATGAAAAGGTTGCCCTCTTTTAAACGGCATGCCTTCAGATCGCTCTTCATCACCCCAAATCCCCTCCTCATATGTGTTTTGCACAACCATATTCTCATCAAAATGTGCACTGTAGAAGAATGCAATTCCAGTTTTGTGACGCAAATTAATCTCTAATCTGTTGAGAGGAGCAGAGAAAACTGCATCTTAAAAATGAAAAAGAAACAAATGTCTTTGACACTTCAAGGGTATTAGAGAAAACATGAAACCAGAATTCCATTCACAAACCTTTTCACATCATGATCTATAATTCCTTGGATGATGATAGCTTTGCCAGACTGTAGTCCACCGTTGATGATGCTTTTGTATGGGACACTCTGATATTGGGTAATTAGATGTAAATAATTACATATATTTATAATATTCTGTAATGTGGTATCATACAGCATTTTTGTTCAACCCATTAAATCATTATTTACAATAGTTTTTTTTATGTTTAAATATTGAAGTACAATGCTATAAATAATAAAATGTCTTATGATACTTTAAATAATGTATATACCTATGTATTCAAAACATGTTGGGCTATGTATAAAATGTGACTAATAACAAGATTTTTTAGCATTGTCCGCTATGCTAATATAAATATAATCAGCACAATACAGTAGCAATGATGGCATTATTAGATAATAAACTTATATCAGGTTATAAATGAATAGTTCCATCACATTAGGCAAGGGGTGCTCAATCCTTTTCCCAGAGATCTACCAAACTGCAGATTTCAGACCCAACTTTGCTCCCACACACCTGTCTGTAATGATCAAGTGCTCCTGCAGATCTTCATTAGCTGCATTAGTTAATCAGGGTTGGAGATAAACTTTGCAGGAAGGCAGATCTCCAGAACAGGATTGGATTAGATTATTGTTTGGGTCATGAACGTTTATGAGTGCCAAACTGGGGTGTGTTTCCCAAAAGCATTGTTAGCCTATGTTCGCAGTTTCTGTCATTTTCAGCAGTTCAACGAGTCAGTGTTTCCCTAAACCAGTGGTTCCCAATTCCAGTCCTCGTGACCCACTGCTCTGCACATTTTGTATGTCTCCCTTATTTAACACACTTGAACCAGATCATCAGCTCATTAGGAGAGACTCCATGAACTGAACTGAGTGTGTCAGATAAGAGAGACCTACAAAATGTGCAGAGCAGTGGGTCACGAGGACTGGAATTGGGAACCACTGCCCTAAACCATCGTTCTAAGGAACATTTGCAAACAGCAAAATCTATATATTTCATTTCTAATATATGGGTCAAAGACAAAAAAGGGTTTTCAAGCATCAAAACAATAATTGTAATACAGCTTTGATTTGTTGTTGTTGTTTTTCAATACATGTTTTTTAATGTGTACTTAAAGGTACAATATGCAAGAATTTTGCATTAAAATAACCCATAATCTCAAGGCCAGTGTTATATATTTTGTTAAGCTGATTACTTACAATATCCCAAATGTTTCCAACTATTTTTAAATCGTGAGAAAATTGCGATTTTAACCAAGGAAACGGGGCGTTAGAGCAGGGGGGAGCTGGGAGTCGCCAGTCAATTGCGTCATATCCGCGTTAACCCTCGGTTTCCGCTCGTACTGCGTGGAGTCCTGAACAAATGCGGAAGTTGTAGTTGTAGCGTCTATCAAGCAACAAACGTTAGCTTCTTGCAGTCGTTATGGAACACAATTATTCTTTACCGATTGCAGCTGGTTCTGTCGACAAAGCATGCTTAATTTTATATTTTCCAAATGTAGAATTTGGTAATAGTTATGTTTATGTAAGCGAAGTATTATATGGAGATAGAATTGTGTCTTTATTACATGCGAGAAAATAAATGATCTGAGAGAAAAAAAAAAAGTTTGGGAGAAAAAGTTATCACACTGATAGCAAAAAAAGCATTTCATGAGAGAAAAAAATATATATTTGAGAGAAAAAGTTCTCATACCAATAGCAAAAAATAATAATATTTGAGACTAAAAAAAGTTTTGAGAGAAAGTATTTTCTCATAGAACATAACATTTTTTTTTTCCATTTTTAAAAATTATTTCTGAGAAAAAAAATCTCTCAAAATACTTTTAAAAAAACTCTCAAATATATATTTTTTGCTATCAGTGTGAAAACATTTTCTCTAAAAAAAAGTGTTTCTCTCAAAACGCTTTTCTTTGCTCTCGAAGCAATTTCTTGCTCTCGTGTCAGGATTTTGCTTTTGCTGTGAAAATTGCACTGTAAAAAAAAATCCTAATTTTACAGAAAATAACTGTGATTTTTTGACGATCATTTTCTTTCATTTTAAATTGTACTCAAAACACTGTAAAATTACAAATAATATCTGTAAAATAAAAATTCAGCTGTTATTTTAGGTATTATGACATTAACGACAAATTATAGTAATTCACATTTTTTATACAGAAAATTGATCGTATTTTTAATACAGTATTTTTTCTGTTTTCTTAAATTACATAAAAATGTATGTAAAATTACAAATATAATCTGTAAATAAACAGTAACAAAACAGTTAAATGATAAAATGGTCAAATGACTGTCAGCCCCCCAAAAAACTGTAAAACATCCTAAATTAAATAAATTGAAAAACACTGTTATTTTACAGGTATTTCCTGCATTATTATGATCATATACCTTCATTGTAAAAAAAATCATAAAAAAGGGTCAAATGACTGGCAGCTGCGGCTGCCAAACAAAAACCATAAAAATAAAGTCAAATATTCTAATTTAAATAAACCGAAAAAACACTGTTATTTCACAGGTATTTCCTGCATTATTATGGTCAAACACCTTCATTGTAAAAAAATCGTTAAAAAAGGGTCAAATGACTGGCAGCTGCGGCTGCCAAACAAAAAACATAAAATTAAAGTAAAATATGCTAATTTAAATAAAGTGTAAAAAACTTTAAAATAAATTTGATGTCACCATGATTGAGATCAGTGTCTGCTTTAGTTGGGCTCATGGCCCTTGAGTTTTTAACATTGGTTTTCTCTGGCTGCTTTAACAGTGTATTTGATACATATTTGTTATAGCAATAAATGCCAGAAAAAAATATCAGATGATCTTGGTCTTTCATTGGTGATGTTATAATCATCATATGATGATCTGATTCACTGATATGATAGTAAAATATCTGAATTAATTAGCTTAGATTAAATAATATGGAGATGGAATTAAGCTTTATACAAAGTCTATTGTTATTCTAAAGAGTCCTTTGAAATATTGTGGCATCAGTATTATAACAATCTGAAATTTAAAAAAAAAATGTCATACAAAAAAAGTTTTGAGCTGGTTCATTTTTTTAGTAGTATAGAGACATCAAGAATCAACATATGAATCTCAACAATGGTGACAACCAACAAAGCCTTTTTGTGAGTTTATAGTAGTTCAGATTTTTTTTTCATTGTCACCATTGTTGCGATTCATACGCTGATTCTTAATGTCTGAGTGAGTCTATATGATCCTGTCAAAACATTTTCTGTATAATGACTTCATAAACTCTGAGTACTAAAATCACGGCACTGCAGAATCTTAAATAGTTTTGGCATGCAAAATTAACAACTAACATTTAATGATTTAATCAGATATTACACTTCAGATAGTATCAATAAAGCACTATTATCACTAAAAAGTGACCATCATCATCTGGTCTGAGTTTCTCTTGGACTTCCATCATAACAAATATGCATCAGAGACACAAAGTAAAAGCAGACAGAGAAATACTTAAGTTAAACACTAAAAGGTCAAGAGCCCAACTAAAGCAAACACTGATCTCCATCATGGTGACATCAAACTTTATTCTTTTCAATAAAACTTCAACTTCTAAACTTCTGTTAATTCTCAATGAGAATGTTAGTATGAAAGAAATAAAGTCTGGATTGTAATAAGTGAAGATGCTGAGATCCTGAGAGATCTGTTAGTGTTTAATGTTCTGTTGGGGTTTAAAGTGTTTCTGTATGGTGTGTTTCGTGTGTCACCATTGTGTTGAAGAGTAGAGCCTGAGCTTCAGTCCAGAATGAGCAGAGAAACACTGATGAAATGCTGCATGTTGCTTTAATTAACAGACAGTAACTGTGTAGTTGCTGATGCAGTGATGTATAGTCACAGCAAATCATGCATGTAGTTAACTGCATGTTTATCAGTAAAAAAAAAATCAGAAAGTAAATGTGAAATAACTGTGTTTTAACTGTGTGTTTCTGTTAAAAAAGATTAATGGAGATTTCTGTAAAAGTATTTTGCACTTATTTAAATTAGGATATTTTACAGTAATTTTACGTTTTTTTTGGATGGCAGCCATTGCTGACAGTCATTTGACTGTTTTTTAATGGGATTTTTTTACAGTGAAGGTGTTTGATCGTAATAATTCAGGAAATAGCTGTAAAATAACAGTGTTTTTCTGTAAAACATTTACGGAAAATATCTGTACAAGGTTTTTGCACTTCGTTTAAATTAGGATTTTTTACTTTATTTTTACGGTTTTTGTTTGGCAGCCGCAGCTGACAGTCATTGACCGTTTTTTTAAGATATTTTTTTTTTTTAAGTGTGTGTCATGGGCGGGGCCAGGTTCCTATTGGCCAGTCGGATGAGCATCGTCTTGTCTTGGGAGTCCAACTGAATCATTATACCATTGTTCGGCTCACCGGCATAGATGCCGCCTCTGCCTTAGTTGAGCACGGACATTCCAATGTTTGGGTAAGATGATTCACGGTGATCTTAGATGATCACGGACGTATCGCCTGCGATAAATTAATTAATGCGATATTGCTCAGCTTGTCAGTTAACTACGGCTCTGTGTAGTAAATGCCGCTTCATCTGAAAGCAGGTGATGGCGATTTACTTCTAATCAAGGAACCGGCATTACTGATGAGATGCGCATAACAATGTCATCAGATATATCGCCCAGGCCCAGCCCTAGTTCGTCATATAGGCTACAACCTCCTGTACAGTTTTACTCAATGGACTCAGAATAAACTATTTTGTTTTAAGGTCAATATGATACATTTCCTGTTTGAACCTATAACTGAACTATAACCTAAAATGATGGTTATTAATGTGTTTAGCATCTGTAGCTCTCACTATAGGTAGGCTATAGAGCACTATCAGTGTTGTGCCTGAACTCGTTCATATTTTGGGTGAACTGAAAGTAGCCTACTGTACACTGTAAAAAAAAAAAATCTTTTTTGACGATCATTTTCTTTAATTTTAAATTGTAGTCAAAACACTGTACAATTACAAATAATATCTGTAAAATAAAAATTCAGCTGTTATTTTAGGTATTGTGACATTAATGGCAAATTCCAGTAATTCACATTTTTTATACAGAAAATTTATCGTATTTTTAATACAGTATTTTTTCTGTTTTCTTAAATTACATAAAAATGTATGTAAAATTACAAATATAATCTGTAATTACACAGTAACAAAACAGATAAATGATAAAATGGTCAAATGACTGTCAGCTCCCCAAAAAACTGTAAAACATCCTAAATTAATTAAACTGAAAAACACTGTTATTTTACAGGTATTTCCTGCATTATTATGATCATAAACCTTCATTGTAAAATAAATAGTAAAAAAGGGTCAAATGACTGGCAGCTGCGGCTGCCAAACAAAAACCATAAAAATAAAGTCAAATATTCTAATTTAAATAAACCGAAAAAACACTGTTATTTCACAGGTATTTCCTGCATTATTATGGTCAAACACCTTAATTGTAAAAAAATCGTAAAAAAAAAGGTCAAATGACTGGCAGCTGCGGCTGCCAAACAAAAACCATAAAATTAAAGTAAAATATGCTAATTTAAATAAAGTGTAAAAAACTTTAAAATAAATTTGATGTCACCATGATTGAGATCAGTGTCTGCTTTAGTTGGGCTCATGACCCGTCAGTTTTTAATTTTAGTTTTCTCTGGCTGCTTTAACTGTGTATTTGATACACATTTGTTATAACAATAAATGCAGGAGAAAATATCAGATGATCTTGACTATTCATTGGTGATGTTAAAATCATCATATGATGATATGAGTCACTGATATAACTGTCAAATCTCAGAATGTAATAGCCTAGATTGTTTAAAAAGTAGATGGAATTTAGCTTTATATAAAGTCCATAATGTCGTAATTTTTCACATGACCCTTGAAATATTGTGGTATCAGTTAGTGATGGGAAGTCCGGTTCTTTTCCGCGAACCGGTTCTTTCGGACAGTTCGTTTCAATGAACCGGTTCAAAAAACCGGTTCACCAGTTCTTTTACGTCATCACGTAATGACGTCAATTCTATTATCCCGGCGTATAAATATACATTCAAATAAAGGCATTTGTAATCATAACTTCAGTACTCATCGTCATAATCATCTTGGATAGGTTTCTTACATTTACGTTTTGAAAATGAACCCTGTACTAGGCCTAAGGCAATGCGCAAACGCGGATGTTTTACATGTCTTAAAGTGAATAAACTGGTCTTCATCATTTTTATTTTATTTGCAATTAAATAAACTTACATTTCGCCGAATTCGGCCCCTCATTCAAGTCATTGGTTCACCCGTGCTCATGTAACAGCAGCACAGCACATAGACAGTATATAAACACAGCATCAGTTGGCCAAAAGAAAGTTCGGTTCAGAGACGGTGCGATCACGCATGCGCAGTCTCTCCAGCTCATCGGTTCTCCGTATCGAACGTGTCCGAAAGAAACAGTTCTCGGTTCTGTGCTGGTGATCCGAGAACTGCTGCAACAACCAGTTCTTGACTCGAGAACCGTAGCATGCCTGTGTGTGAGCTGAAAACTACTGAAACCTTACTAGGCTAAATCAGTCGACAAAACTAAAAACTCGATGCATGTCTCCAGTATGTTTAATACGTTATGTTTTGATTAACACATTATAAACATTTGCACCCTTTAAAACCTTGGAAAGAGTTTAGGCTACGTCAAAAACGTATATCACCTTACTTAGAAATTAAATGATCTGTTCCTGAAAATAATGTTTTAGTATAATAATAATGTTTAGTTTTATAATCCATTCATTGTTTCCAATCTTTAAAATAATACAGTGAAAAGGCAGTAGCCTATGTGATAAACATGTTTCTAACATGTTTTATTTTGTTACACTTATTGATGTTCAATAAAATACTTAAGAAACATGCATTTCGTCCCTCTGAAAAAATTGCACGCATGCTCAGCTCATCAGCTCATCGGTTCTCCGTATCGAACGCGTCCGAAAGAAACAGTTCACAGTTCTGTACTGGTGATCCGAGAACCGCTGTACCTGTACGTTCGGTAGTGCGCGCATGCTCAGTATCTGCTCGTGCTCATCACTTCTCTCAGCACAACATATCTCAGTTCAGTGAACTGTTGGATTTACTGGAGTAATATATATGCCTACTCCGGGATATTGGTTTATTTTGAGTCGAAGGGACTGTCAGGACTCATGTCCGAAAGTGAGTAACTTAACTTGTGGATCAGCGCTGACGCAAGACGCGAACTGTTTCGAACGATTCAGTCCGATTTAGTGTACTGGTTCGACCAGTTCACTAAAAAGAATCGGTTCAAAAGAACGATTCGTTCACGAACCGGCCATCACTAGTATCAGTATTATAACAATTTAAAATTAAATAATAATAGTATACAAATAAAGTTTTGAACTGGTTCATTTTTTTTAGTAGAATAGAGAGAGACATCAAGAATCAACATATGAATCTCAACAATGGTGACAACCAACAAAGCATTTTGTAACTTTATAGTAATTCAGATTTTTTTTATCATTGTCACCATTGTTGCGATTCATACGCTGATTCTTGATGTCTGAGTGAGTCTATATGATCCTGTCAAAACATTTTCTGTATAATGACTTCATAAAATCTGAATACTATAATCACGGCACTGCAGGACCTTATATAGCAGTTTTGTCATGCAAAATTAACAATTAATATTTGATGATTTAATCAGATATTTCACTTCAGATGGCACCAATGAAGCAGGCAACTACCACATGATGTCTATTATCACTAAAAAGTGACCAACATCATCTTATCTGAGTTTCTCTTGGGTTCCCACCATAACTAATATGCATCAAAGACACACAGTCAAAGCAGCCAGAGATAAATTAATGCTAATAACTAAAAGGTCAAGAGCCCAACTAAAGCAAACACTGATCTCCATCATGGTGACACCAAACTTTATTATTTTCAATAAAACTTCAACTTCTAAACCTCTGTTAATTCTCAATAAGAATGTTAGTATGAAAGAAATAAAGTCTGGATTGTAATAAGTGAAGATGCTGAGATCCTGAGAGATCTGGTAGTGTTTAATGTTCTGTTGGGTTTAAAGTGTTTCTGTATGGTGTGTTTCGTGTGTCACCATTGTGTTGAAGAGTAGAGCCTGAGCTTCAGTCCAGGATGAGCAGAGAAATACTGATGATGTGCTGCATGTTGCTTTATTTAACTGACAGTAACTGTGTAGTTGCTGATGCAGTGACGTATATATTATATTTATGCATTTGGCAGACGCTTTTATCCAAAGCGACTTACATTGCATTTCAAGGTACACATTTACATTCTTATCAGTTCTTGTCTGACGTATAGTCACAGCAAATCATGTATGTAGTTAACTGCATGTTTTTCAGTAAAAATTTCAGAAAATAAATGTGAAATAACTGTGTTTCTGTTAAAAGTATTTTGCACTTAATTAAAATTAGGATATTTTATATTAATTTTACGGGTTTTGTATGGTAGCCATTGCTGACAGTCATTTGACTGTTTTGTTTATGGGATTTGTTTACAATGAAGGTGTTTGATCGTAATAATTCAGGAAATAGCTGTAAAATAACAGTGTTTTTCTGTAAAACATTTAAGGAAAATTTCTGTAAAAGTTTTTTTGCACTTCATTTAAATTAGGATATTTTACTTTATTTTTACGGTTTTTGTTTGGCAGCCGTAGCTGACAGTCATTGACCGTTTTTTTACGATTTAATTTTTTACAGTGTATTACTGCCTGATGAACGTTACTGTTAACTCGTTCATTCTGGTGTCTGTGAACGTCACACTCTCTCAGTTTAACTTCATTCAACAGAGTGCCAGATTTCTAGAGCTTTCCAGGTGAAAACCCGGCTTAACGGTCCTCCACGACGGGTTCCGTCAAGAGTGAGTATGTGAGCTAGAGTGAGTGTGCGCGAGTGAGAGTACGAGCAACAGCGAGTGTGTGTGTGTGCGCGAGTGAGTGACAGTGACTGTGTGTGCACGCGTGCGAGTGAGCGATTTGTGTGTGAGTGAGTGAGCTACAGTGTGTGTGTGTGTGTGTGTGTGTGTGCGCGCGAGTGAGTGAGCGACAGTGAGTGTGTGTGTATGTGAGTGAGTGCGTGTATGTGCAAGTGAATGTGTGTGTGAGACGGCTCGCGGTGACTGGTCGGAAAGCAACGTGTAGTCTGACATATTTCTTGTCCACGACATGATAAGATTTTGAGGGGTCAAAATCGTGTATTCTGACCACAGTGACTATCGTAACAGACACAAAAATCTTGTAATCTGAACCAGGTATTTGATCACCGTGAATCATCTTACCCAAACACTGGAGTGTCCGTGCTCAACTAAGGCAGAGGTGAATGCGGTTCACTATGCCGGTGAACCGAACAATGGTATAATGATTCAGTTGGACGCCCAAGACAAGACGATGCTCACCCGACTGGCCAATAGGAACGTGGCCCTGCCCATGACACAATTTTCACAGCAAAAGCAAAATCCTGACACGAGAGCAAGAAATTGCATCAAGAGCAAAAAAAGCGTTTTGAGAGAAACACTTTTTTTTTAGAGAAAATGTTTTCACACTGATAGTAACACATATATATTTGAGAGTTTTTTTCAAAGTATTTTGAGAGATTTTTTTTCTTCTCAGAAATAATTTAAAAAAATTAAAATTTATATTTTTTATGTTCTATGAGAAAATACTTTCTCTCAAAACTTTTTTTAGTCTCAAATATTATTATTTTTTGCTATTGGTATGAAAACTTTTTCTCTCAAACATTTTTTCTCTCTCAGATCATTTATTTTCTCGCATGTAATAAAGACACAATTCTAGCTCCATAGTATTATTGCTTTAGATTTGTGTTTAGTTTATTGACATTGTTTATCACATCTGGTGTTTATGGCCATAAACATAGCATGTGTTATACATAAAGATTAGGCTAATCAGTATTTTGGCAAATGATGTGGGTATGTTCGAATGTACTTTTACAACAATTGTTTAGAACACGTTAAACTGCGCCGCGTTATCACAACAATGAATTCGACATACAGTAACATCTATGATAACCAATGTAGTATTAAACCTTACTTTTCTTGCGGTTAATTCATTTTAATTAAATAAAAGTGTGATGAGGTTCAAGAGTCAGGAAGGAAGAAGACAGGGGTCGGCGTGACTGGGACTCGTACTTTATTAAAATAAAGCAAAACAAACAAAAGTCGCGCACAACGCGCATTCACCGTGGCAACCGCGACGGCACAAAACAGTTCAAAAATGAGAGCTCGGATCCACCTGTTTTCTTTCTGTGCGTCCAGTTTTCTCTTCAGTCTCTCTCTCACGTTCCAGCGCGCAGCTTATAAGCGGTCTCTCCACGCCGATCACAGCAATAATTAGACACAGGTGTTCATCATTTGCACTTGACCTACTTGCTCGTCTCGTTTCTCTCTCCCATTACAGACCGCGCTGAACCACGCCCCCCTCGCCACAAAAAGCATGTCATTATAAAAAAAGAACTTAGCCTCATCCATGAACATGAAATTTTCGATTCCTGTCTGACTGATTTACATCCACGGTGGAGTTTAAAACGGCAGTTCCCATCATTCCACGCTCCTTCACATCGTCATCAAGCTACGCCGTTGTTGTTGTTTGGAATGTAGCGCCCTCTAGCGGCAAAAAATTAAATAGTTTAATTTTAACTAAACTTACTTTAACTAAATAGTTTTTTTTTTCTGAGCAATAATTAAATATTATACATTTTGAACATGATTTACAGAAGACACCCACTAAAATTTCATTGTCATGTCATATCTTGTCAGGCATATTTGCAACAAAAATCTATTTATGCCATATTAAAAGCTTAATTATTTTTGCCCCAAATACTAATTACTTGTAATTTTACATTTTAAACTTTGCCACTATCCTAGGTTTTGCCCATTCGTCAACAAAAACATTTTACTAAATAAAATACAATACAATTTAGTATTGATCACTTACTCTTTTTCATATTTAAATACGTACAGGTCAGAAGAAGTATGTTGTTTACATTTTTACAGAAATATAAGTGTTACAATAAATGACAATGGAACACTATTTCACCCACTTATTGTTATTTTACTCTCCCATTACTTATTTGAAACCCTAAAAGTAAACACTTTACTTGCATTTAATGTGCTTTCTATGTATAGACAATACATTTTGTACATTTCTATTGTTACGGCCAGAGTTATGTTTGTTTGTGTGTGTCTTTTTCGTTGATCCGGTTCTCTCTTTCCTAATAGGCTCCGCCCCTGCGCACCTGCAGCCGGTTTTGTATTTGGGCTGGATAGCCTATTTAACATCGGAGTGAAGAGAGAAGGGTGCGGAATTGAATGGATACGTTTGTCTTCCACAGCGGCGTGATCGTTGCGATCACTGTTTTAGCTCTGTGAAGAGCTTGACGTTCACTGAGGGAGAAGGGCTTGAGAGGATTGACGAGGAGTCCTGTGTGCGTCGTGAGGTTTCCGCCAGCCGCTGTTCAGCTGTGTTTGAATGTTGTTTGTTTATATGTTGCGTTGGTCTACGTCTGTCTATCTTTGTTCTTTATCAGTTGCCTGCTGATACGCGAGTTTTGATTCCATAATAAACTATTTCAAATTGCTATTTTGTTATCGCATGTGTTTATGTTGCTTACCCCTTCTAACGAGCACTTTAATAACGGGGTTCGTAACACTATTGATGCGGACAGACATCTAAATGTCACTGACTCATATAAATTCCATTAAGTAGTTCAGTTTTTCAAGAGATTTAAAGCGTCGTTTTTGAAGAGTGTCGAACGTGCTCTAGTAGCCTACGTTAGAATGAGCTTATATGATTGAATCTGGAAATAAAGCAAAATAACTGAGAAAAATTAGAAATAGTCCTCAGATGCCATGTCTGTAATTTATATCAAAACATAGTGTTAATCGATCTAAAATTCATTTCTTTAAAGCAGTTATTACTCCAGCACCTGCGTGACATCATTTACCAACGTGGTTGAAAGACACATTTCGGGAAACAGTCGTGAGTATTTCAACAACGACGCATAGTAGGCTAATTCGGTATTTAAAGGGTTAGTTCGCCCATTTAAGACATGAAGTTGTATGCAATCCTTACCAGCACTATAGTGCATACACACTGACCCACTCTGTGGTAACCTCCCTGGTCAGAGTTCTGGCCGCTCGAAGTTTTTCAAGAAAGTATTCCCGGTTACTTTCCGGGGCCTCAAAACTGTGCGTTATTACGTGAAAAAAATATATGCGTTTCAAAGCTTGATTAATTTACATCACAAAAAACACTCCGGGCAAAATTCATACCTCAGTTTTAATCGGCACTATTTTCTTTCCATTTCTATCAATCCGCGCTGCTGTCAACGTCAACAGTGCGCACGTTCCGATCAGCAGTTCCATAGTGTAAACACAATCGAATGACAACGACGTAAAAAGTACAAAATTAACAGTGGTGCGAACTTGTAAATTCCCAGGTTGTGACCACAAGAATGTGCCGGGATCACCGTTCAGATTCCATCGTTTTCCTGTTTCGGATATAGCTATAAGACAGCTTTGGCTGGTTGCCATCGGCTACTCTGCGGCAGAGGTGGAGAGTCCAGGGGTCAGAAAGTAAAAGTCCTGCCATATATTTATTCCACCCATGAACTCACACAGCAAACACTCCAGTGTTAAATTAACTCTCCTGTGAGTTTATTTGGCTCCAGACTCAAGAGTGTTAAAGTTAATGAGATAATTAAGTAATTGTTTGAGTGATGATTGAGCATTATTGAAAACACTTGATGTTAACAAGCAGAATAACTGAAGGAGAAAATCTCTTTTTTAAGTTGCCATTATGGTGATCAGTGTTTGCTTTAGTTGGGCTCTTGATCCTTAAACTAATACCTTTAGATTTTGTTTCGCTGTTGTATTTGGGTTATAACTCTCAGATGAACAAAGAGAAACGTTGATCAGGTGGTATTGGTTATGTTTTGACATAATCATAATTTGACTTGAATCACAAAACTCATTTAAGCCGCGTTTCCACCGCAGGAACTTTCCCCAGGAACTAGGAACTTTGGGCTGGTACTCGATGTGTTTACACCGCAGGAACCAGGGTCTAAATGAAGTTCCGGGTAAATATTTCCCCCTCCGATAGTCCCTGCTCACGAGGTAGTACTTTTTCAAAGTTCAGGAACTTTCAGGGGTGGGACTTGTGCGCTGCACAAGCTGATTGGTTGTGTTCACGCCGCATTTTGGTTGGATGACTCCACGCAGCATTTTCTTTATTTTTAACCTCCCTTTTAAAAAGTGGCTTCATGCAGTAAAGTTGTCTGTCTGCAAATATGGAATTTAATAAAAAAAAAACTGGTGGACTGGCGACGAGTTTCAGGCTTTATTATTTGGGTATTTGTGGAAGAGGAAACTTTCTGCGCGTTCGTCACAGCCATCTCACGGCCAATGTCCGCAATAGCTGATAACATACAATTTTATATCTAACGTTAGCATTACGAGCTCTGAACACGCTTTATCAGTGCTCGTCTCTTTTCTGCCACAGCTTTTAATATTAAGTCATTATGTTTACACATTGTCATCTATTGCAAGGCAAACCATGTTACAAATTTACTATAACAGGATTGAAATAGCGCTTTGAGGTTGGTAACAAACAACTATTTACAAGACACTATTTCTGATGGATAGACGGGGTTCAGGCTTTTTTTAAGCGTATTTGCGCAAAAGGAAATTTTTGCGCGTTCGTCCCAGTCATCTCACAACATACCTTTAGTCTAATTTTATACGCATACGAGCTTTCTGAACACGCTTTAGTATCAGTGCTCGTCTATTTTGTTATGTTAATTACCTCGTTAGTAAACCAATAACTGCAGCACAGTTTGAATCTCCTCCATACTTATAAATGTGGCGCTCAAAACTGATTACTGTCCGTCGCAGACTGGGAGGAGCAGTTGCGCGCAGTTTACCTTCCCGGTACTTTAGACCGCGGTGTAAACGCAGAAAGCAACCGGTCTGGGGCAAAAAAGGTTCCTGGGAAAAAAGTTCCTGGGACAAATTGTTCCGGGTAATTTCGGTGGAAAAGCGGCTTTAGAGAGTTAAGTTTACTTTGTTGATTATAGCTGCCTGTGATTCTAATATTATGCCATGTTAACGTAATCCGAAAGATTTCTTGAAAGTTGTTCTGATCAAAGGACTTTGAAAAATTATATTTTTTTGGACACACTGACACCAAGAATCAGCCTGTGATTCTCAACAATGGTGACAATAATAAAGCATGTTGCAGTGCATTCTGGGTGCCACCAATCAAAACTCATCCATGGCTCCCATCATGCATTGCGGTATGAATAAATTATGATCTGAATTGTCTTGTTTTCCTAATTGAATATTCTTTTTGTCACCATTGTTGAGATTCATACGCTGAATCTTGATGTCTGTCTGTGCCTTAAAGAAAGATTTTCCTTTTCTTTATCAGAACAACTTTTAAGAAATAATTTGAATTATATTGAAAAATCTGGAACTTAATCTGTAGAATAACTGTGATGTTGTAATGACCAATATACATTTAAGTCAGAGATTAGGCTCTAATTGAGTTCAGTGATTCAGATCAAATTATGATTATGTTCAAATATAACCAACACCACCTGATCAACTTTTCTTTTTGTTCATCTGGCTGTAATAACTCAGATCAACAGCCAAACAAAATCTAAAGATAATCATTTGAAGGTCAACTGCCCAACTAAATCGAACACTAATCTCCATAACGGTGTCTAAAATTGTGATTTTTCTCCTTCAGTGATTCTGCTTGTTAACATCAGGTGTCTTCAATAATGCTCAATCATCACTCACTCAATCAATCACTTAATTAGCTCATTAACCTTAACACTCTTGAGTCTGGAGCCAAATAAAGTCCCAGGAGAGTTCATTTAACACTGGAGTGTTTGCTGTGTGAGTTCATGGGTGGAATAAACATATGGCAGGACTTTTACTTTCTGACCCCTGGAATCTCCACCTCTGCTCTGCGGGAGCTAAAATATCCAAAATAAAGGATTTTCGTGTGTGCAGTGCTCACTTCAGCGAAGACGATTACATCCCCAACCAAGGAGGAAAAATAAAAAAAAATATTTTAAAGAGTTTTGCTGTACCAGTACCACAGGTAAGCTCTATTTACTAACTTTATAATTACATGTCTGAACTGTACGGTTAAAAAAGCTGATGTTTAGACTCCAGTGGAAATCACGTGAAAAGAGGTCTAATATAAAAACAGTTTATAGGGATATAGGTACAATTTTGCGGGTAAGCTCTATTTACTAACTTTATGATCCCATGTCTAAACTGTACAGTAAACAAGCTGATGTTTAGACTCCAGTGGAAATCACGTGAAAAGAGGTCTAATATAAAAACAGTATATAGGGATATAGCTTCATCTCTGTTCTCTCGCTCTCTCTCTTCCCGTTCTATCTCCATCTGATGAAGTTCGGCATCGGTATACTCCGGTTCATAAAGGTATCCCTTTGGTGTTGTGCTAAAATTACTTTCATCCTCATCTGTTCCGTCTGACATTATGCTAAAATTTGTTTCATCATCAGAACTTTCGTAGTCAGACATGTTGTCAACGAGTCGCGCTATCAACAGCTGATCGGAACGTGCGCACGCACTGTTGACGTTGACAGCAGCGCGGATTGATAGAAATGGAAAGAAAATAGTGCCGATTAAAACTGAGGTATGAATTTTGCCCGGAGTGTTTTTTGTGATGTAAATTAATCAAGCTTTGAAACGCATATATTTTTTTCACGTAATAACGCACAGTTTTGAGGCCCCGGAAAGTAACCGGGAATACTTTCTTGAAAAACTTCGAGCGGCCAGTACTCTGACCAGGGAGGTTACCACAGAGTGGGTCAGTGTGTATGCACTATAGTGCTGGTAAGGATTGCATACAACTTCATGTCTTAAATGGGCGAACTAACCCTTTAAGCAGCGAGTCACATTGTTGTATGGGAAACACACCCCAGGGCATATAATTTGTATAAATATACAAAAACAAACACTTCTTGTGTTACCATAATGTTATCTAATGATTTATGTGACCTCAAGTGTTTATTCATGCAGCAAAATCACTGATATATTAAAATATTTAAGATAACTTACAAAAGATCCTGGAGCTGCAGTATGATAGGGCTGTAAATGAAATAAATTGAATTAATCTATTACAGGAACACATGAATCAAAGTAAATAAATAAAAGTCAAAACTTATGTTTTTGTCAGTATTTAACATAATAGAGGTGCAATGTTGACAGTGTAATGGTTCTGAAAACGTTTGTCGTGCACATCATGGCAATTATTATGTTCCTTCTTTGTAAAGTAGCAATATGTTTGATGCACCCTCAAAACCAGCAAACAAGGCTTATATATTGCCAATTAAATAAAAAGGACACCACATTACCGCAATATTCTGGAAGGCAACCAAATTCACTTCCACCGTTCCACTCACACAGATGCTGTTCACATGTGAGAATGGGATACGGTGCTTGTACTCTGAGAAGGGTTTCCCATTGGTACTTATCTTAAAAAACACAGAAATACTGCTGTCATTCTTCTAGTCATTTTATTTCTAAAAACAAATCAGAGACTATTCAGACAGAAAAGCAGAACTGAACTGAAACAAAGTCAATTACCTTGTATGACTCATGGGTGACAAGGATCTGGACAGAAAAAAGCAGGTCTCTAGGAAATGGAGTTTCATACTTGCGTTCCTCAGAACCCCATTTGCCATTGTGGCGGGTGTTGTGCACTACACACCTACTGTCATAGCGAGGGTTAACATGCAGGGCGATATCAGACGCACACTGGAGGTCCACCTGGAATCTGGGGAAGACAGTTAGAGAAAGGAAGAGTCAGGCCCGGTTCCAGAATAAAATCAGTGAGGATGCTCTAATAAAGTACAGATATTGTGTAAACAACCGCTTAATATGAATGGCAATGTACGGTGAGAGATTTACAAGATTACCAGATTTACAAGTCATAACTTTTAAGAAATAATTGCAGCAGCATTTCAAAAATATGAAAATTTAAATATATATTTTTTACATTTTTATTTCCTGTTATTAGTTTGCATTTACATTGCTTAATGACACTAGCTAACATACACTCATTGCTTAACCACTGAAATTTCAAGAGTGAATCCTGCATTTGTATGTGGATGTCATTATCAGAGGTGGGTAATCCAGGGCCAAAGAGTAAAAGTCCTTGCCATATGTTTATTCCACCCATAAACTCAGTCAGCTGATTTCACTAATTAGTTCTCTCTCCTGCTGAATTAATAAATCCAGGTGATTGGAACAAAATACTGAGGAGGACTTTTACTTTCTGAACCTGGACTTTACACCTCTGCATAGCAATGTCACATGTCAGCCAAGAGTAAAGAAATAAACCAGAACTGGACCTTATCGTAGCCAAAATAATCTGTGTATATTAAATATGGAGTAATTTCAGCCACAGCCTCAGATGAAATCAACTGAAGAGAAAAGAAGACATTAAATCTGTGAAGATCTCAGCAGAGGAGGATTAAACAACTCCACAAACAGCATTACCAGCTTCACTTATTACTAACCAGACTGACTTTATTTCTGTCACACGTCTACAGGAGTTTTTATTGAGAATTAACAGAGGTTTAACTCTAATGTGTTTCATTTGAAGTCACCATAACAGTGAATAGTGTTTCCATTAGTTGAGCTCTTAACTCGTATTATATCTTTTGCCTTTTTCTTTCACTTTTGCTCTGACAGTGTGTTTGTCAAACACATTTGCAGCAGCAAAGAAAGCTAAAGTGAAATGAAATCAGTTGATGATGGTTTATAGTCATCATGAAATAGATTGATTCACTGATGTCTTTTGAATTTAACAATTATGTTATCACATTACTATTTTTTTCACAGCACAAACCCTGTGTTACTGCAGCATGAGATCCAGCAATATTATAACAGTGAGTTAGAAGACTTTAACAAACATGAGCACAAAAAAGTCAGTTTAATATGACACACACAGACATCAACTATCAGCGTATGAATCTCAACAATGGTGACAATCAAAAGTACTTTGCTGCAATGCATGCTGGGTACCATCATTGTACAGAACTCCCAGCATGCATTGCAACATGAATAAATTATGCAGCTGAATTGACCTATAATTTTGTTTGATTCTAAATATTTGGTTTTATTTTTTGCTGTTGGTTTTGTTGTGAATTAGTAGCTTTTCAGTGATGTTCTGAATTAATCTGTTTATCTAAATATTTGTGATTGTCACCATTGTTGAGATTCATACACTGATTGTTGATATCTGTGTGTGTCAGCAAACGCCAATTTTTAAATTTCATGTTTGTAAATAGACTTAAACAGATTGTTATATTGCTGGATCTCATGCTGCAGTAACACAGGGTTTGTGATGTGAAAATATTAATTTGTTAGATTATAAAAACCTCAGTGAATAAGACTATTTCATGATGATTATAAAACCATCAACAGGTCACCATCATCACCTGATATCATTTCACTTTAGCTTTCTTTGCTGCTGCAAATGTGTTTGACAAACACACTGTCACAGCGGACAAAAAAGACAATACATATAATAAGAGCTAAGAGCCCAACGCAGATGGGAGTTTTACTTACTCAAACATGTTCTGAGGGCAGAAAGGAAAATGATTGGTTTACAGTTTCAACCAATGAAACTGAAGCAAGGGCGGGGTTTAGACGTTTGAATTTGAGATGCGCTGCGGAGGGATTTCTTGAGGAATAGTCGGAAGAAAAGACAGATGTTCGTGGGAGAACGCATTTATTGCAAGGTAAGTGAATTTACAACTATATTTTGTTAATTCAACATCCTCTAACGTTTACTAAGATAATAAGCGAACATTTAAAAATGCACAGAACTAATCATCGTCTAAATATCGTATTGTATGCATTTTGATTTGACTGTTTCATCAGTCGACCAAAACAAAGCTGCTTATGGGGTAACTAGTGTAAAACATGCTTTTCCAATGCTTCCTCGCTGTCTGTTAAATTGATATGCGAGAACAGAACTCGTTCAAATTTTCCGCGATATTTCAACGGTCAAAATTATACATCTCCCGCCTTCGCGCTGCTCTCAGGGCAGGAGTACTCGATAGATTCAAACTGCTGTTATTTTAGTGTATTACGAGCTGCTCTCAGGGCAGGAGTAGCCTACTCAATAGATTCAAATCACTGTTATTTTAGTGTATTACGCGCTGCTCTCAGGGCAGGAGTACTCAATAGATTCAAACTGCTGTTATTTTAGTGTTTTACTCGCTGCTCTCAGGGCAGGAGTACTCAATAGATTCAAACTGCTGTTATTTTAGTGTATTACGAGCTGCTCTCGGGGCAGGAGTACTCAATAGATTCAAACTGCTGTTATTTTAGTGTTTTACTCGCTGCTCTCAGGGCAGGAGTACTCGATAGATTCAAACTGCTGTTATTTTAGTGTATTACTCGCTGCTCTCGGGGCAGGAGTACTCAATAGATTCAAACTGCTGTTATTTTAGTGTTTTACTCGCTGCTCTCAGGGCAGGAGTACTCGATAGATTCAAACTGCTGTTATTTTAGTGTATTACTCGCTGCTCTCGGGGCAGGAGTACTCAATAGATTCAAACTGCTGTTATTTAGTGTAATACGCGCTGCTCTCAGGGCACAAGTACTCAATAGATTCAAACTGCTGTTATTTTAGTGTATTACTCGCTGCTCTCAGGGCAGGAGTACTCAATAGATTCAAACTGCTGTTATTTAGTGTAATACGCGCTGCTCTCAGGGCACAAGTACTCAATAGATTCAAACTGCTGTTATTTTAGTGTATTACTCGCTGCTCTCAGGGCAGGAGTACTCAATAGATTCAAACTGCTGTTATTTTAGTGTATTACTCGCTGCTCTCAGGGCAGGAGTACTCAATAGATTCAAACTGCTGTTATTTTAGTGTATTACTCGCTGCTCTCAGGGCAGGAGTACTCAATAGATTCAAACTGCTGTTATTTTAGTGTATTACGCGCTGCTCTCAGGGCAGGAGTACTCAATAGATTCAAATCGCTGTTATTTTAGTGTATTATGCGCTGCTCTCAGGGCAGGAGTACTCAATAGATTCAAACTGCTGTTATTTTAGTGTATTACTCGCTGCTCTTAGGGCAGGAGTACTCAATAGATTCAAACTGCTGTTATTTTAGTGTATTACTCGCTGCTCTCAGGGCAGGAGTACTCAATAGATTCAAACTGCTGTTATTTTAGAGTATTATGCGCTGCTCTCAGGGCAGGAGTACTCAATAGATTCAAATCGCTGTTATTTTCAGTGTATTACGCGCTGCTCTCAGGGCAGGTGTACTCAATAGATTCAAATCGCTGTTATTTTTAGTGTATTACGCACTGCTCTCAGGGCAGGTGTACTCAATAGATTCAAATTGCTGTTATTTTAGTGTATTACGCGCTGCTCTCAGGGCAGAAGTACTCAATAGATTCAAATCGCTGTTATTTTCAGTGTATTATGCGCTGCTCTCAGGGCAGGTGTACTCAATAGATTCAAATCGCTGTTATTTTTAGTGTATTACGAGCTGCTCTCAGGGCAGGAGTACTCAATAGATTCAAATCGCTTTTATTTTAGTGTATTACGCTCTGCTCTCAGGGCAGGAGTACTCAATAGATTCAAATCGCTTTTATTTTAGTGTATTACGCGCTGCTCTCAGGGCAGGAGTACTCAATAGATTCAAATCGCTTTTATTTTAGTGTATTACGCGCTGCTCTCAGGGCAGGAGTACTCAATAGATTCAAATCACTTTTATTTTAGTGTATTACGCGCTGCTCTCAGGGCAGGAGTTCTCGATAGATTCAAACTGCTGTTATTTTAGTGTATTACTCGCTGCTCTCAGGGCAGGAGTACTCGATAGATTCAAACTGCTGTTATTTTAGTGTATTACTCGCTGCTCTCAGGGCAGGAGTACTCAATAGATTCAAACTGCTGTTATTTTAGTGTATTACGCGCTGCTCTCAGGGCAGGAGTACTAAATAGATTCAAATCGCTGTTATTTTCAGTGTATTACGAGCTGCTCTCAGGGCAGGAGTACTCAATAGATTCAAATTGCTGTTATTTTAGTGTATTACGAGCTGCTCTCAGGGCAGGAGTACTCAATAGATTCAATTTGCTGTTATTTTCAGTGTATTACGCGCTGCTCTCAGGGCAGGAGTACTCAATAGATTCAAATCGCTGTTATTTTAGTGTATTACGCGCTGCTCTCAGGGCAGGAGTACTCAATAGATTCAAATTGCTGTTATTTTAGTGTATTACGAGCTGCTCTCAGGGCAGGAGTACTCAATAGATTCAAATTGCTGTTATTTTCAGTGTATTACGAGCTGCTCTCAGGGCAGGAGTACTCAATAGATTCAAACTGCTGTTATTTTAGTGTATTACGCGCTGCTCTCAGGGCAGGAGTACTCAATAGATTCAAATTGCTGTTATTTTCAGTGTATTACGAGCTGCTCTCAGGGCAGGAGTACTCAATAGATTCAAATCGCTGTTATTTTAGTGTATTACGCGCTGCTCTCAGGGCAGGAGTACTCAATAGATTCAAACTGCTGTTATTTTCAGTGTATTACGAGCTGCTCTCAGGGCAGGAGTACTCAATAGATTCAAACTGCTGTTATTTTAGTGTATTACGCGCTGCTCTCAGGGCAGGAGTACTCAATAGATTCAAATTGCTGTTATTTTCAGTGTATTACGCGCTGCTCTCAGGGCAGGAGTACTCAATAGATTCAAACTGCTGTTATTTTAGTGTATTACGCGCTGCTCTCAGGGCAGGAGTACTAAATAGATTCAAACTGCTGTTATTTTCAGTGTATTACGAGCTGCTCTCAGGGCAGGAGTACTCAATAGATTCAAATTGCTGTTATTTTAGTGTATTACGAGCTGCTCTCAGGGCAGGAGTACTCAATAGATTCAAATTGCTGTTATTTTAGTGTATTACGCGCTGCTCTCAGGGCAGGAGTACTCGATAGATTCAAACTGCTGTTATTTTAGTGTATTACTCGCTGCTCTCAGGGCAGGAGTACTCGATAGATTCAAATTGCTGTTATTTTAGTGTATTACGCGCTGCTCTCAGGGCAGGAGTACTCAATAGATTCAAACTGCTGTTATTTTAGTGTATTACGCGCTGCTCTCAGGGCAGGAGTACTCAATAGATTCAAACTGCTGTTATTTTAGTGTATTACGCGCTGCTCTCAGGGCAGGAGTACTCAATAGATTCAAATCACTTTTATTTTAGTGTATTACGCGCTGCTCTCAGGGCAGGAGTACTCGATAGATTCAAACTGCTGTTATTTTAGTGTATTACGCGCTGCTCTCAGGGCAGGAGTACTCGATAGATTCAAATTGCTGTTATTTTAGTGTATTACGCGCTGCTCTCAGGGCAGGAGTACTCAATAGATTCAAACTGCTGTTATTTTAGTGTATTACGCGCTGCTCTCAGGGCAGGAGTACTCAATAGATTCAAATCACTTTTATTTTAGTGTATTACGCGCTGCTCTCAGGGCAGGAGTACTCGATAGATTCAACCTGCTGTTATTTTAGTGTATTACGCGCTGCTCTCAGGGCAGGAGTACTCGATAGATTCAAATTGCTGTTATTTTAGTGTATTACGCGCTGCTCTCAGGGCAGGAGTACTCAATAGATTCAAACTGCTGTTATTTTAGTGTATTACGCGCTGCTCTCAGGGCAGGAGTACTCAATAGATTCAAACTGCTGTTATTTTAGTGTATTACGCGCTGCTCTCAGGGCAGGAGTACTCAATAGATTCAAATCACTTTTATTTTAGTGTATTACGCGCTGCTCTCAGGGCAGGAGTACTCAATAGATTCAAATCACTTTTATTTTAGTGTATTACGCGCTGCTCTGAGGGCAGGAGTACTCAATAGATTCAAACTGCTGTTATTTTAGTGTATTACGCGCTGCTCTTAGGGCAGGAGTACTCTATAGATTCAAACTGCTGTTATTTTAGTGTATTACGCGCTGCTCTCAGGGCAGGAGTACTCGATAGATTAAAATCGCTGTTCTTTTAGCGCAGTACTCCAAGCTGTCAGTGAAGGAGTACTTAAGAGATTCTAATTGCTTTGCATTTTCCTAGAAATGAAGTCCTGTAATATTCCTGTATTGCAGGAATATACAGTAGTATTGATACTATGTGCTCTAATAATTTGATACACTAAGCTCAGTTCTAGAATAATTATATTTTTCTCTATAACTAATCATTGTTAATTCTTAAAAAAAAAAAAAAAAAACATCAGTCATAAAAACATTCAGTAAACATGGCTGTCAGCTCCCAGGGCATTACTTTTGTAAAACTAAACCAAAGTTGTCCCACAATACCAAAATATACGGTACAAAATACTCTTTTTTTTCTGTTTATATTTTTGCTGGTTTTATAGTCTAGTAAATCTATAGCCCTACACATTTTTAAGGGTATATTTGATTATTTTTAATCATTTTTTTGTGACATAAGTAGACCATTTCTTTTTGGTCTATTATTAACTTGTTCTTTTATCTCATTCTTCAGTTACCTGAAACAGCTGGCAGAAACTGGATGAATAAAAGGAGCCAACACTGAAGATGCCTGATGTTACCCAGTCTATGATTAACACCTGGATGCAAAGATGGGGAGCGTTTGGTTCCACCTGATACAAGCACTCAATCTCAGTGTTGACTTTGTGATGCATAAATGTGATTGCAAAATGTGGATCTATGTTCAAATACTTAATTTTCCACTGAGTATTGCAGAGAAACAAAGACACTTAATTTCAGGGTTCCTACGCAATTTGGAAAAGTTTGGCATTTGATTTGAGTAATTTCCAAGTATAGAAAAATATTTTTGTTTCCATATTTTTCCCACCATTCTGTTTGCCAAAATATAAAATTAAGATTTTCTAAAAATACATTTATCAAAAGCCGATTGAATACATGGCAAAAGTTTAGTGATCATTTAGAGATTGTTTGTCTTTATCATAAGCGAGTCTCTTTTGAATGTCACTAAATGAATGTGCATTTACCCCTCTACCAGCAACAGATAAAGGAGCAGACTACCATTTAACTCATGCAACATCAAACCACACAGGTTATAAAGCATTTTAGGTTTCTTCTCATCCTGTTAGTGCTTATCACTTCCAGAAAACATTTGTACTGTATACCAAAGATGTAATGTTTTATGAAACATTAATGTTTAATATGGTTAGAAAAAACTAGAGAGAGGATTGCAATTTTAAGTCTGTGTGGAAAAGTGTAAGATTAAAAATAATTAAAGATATTTGAAAATGAACAAAAACATTTTCTTTTACTGTTTCAATTCCCCTTTCTTACCACAGGGTACCATTTGGAGTTCCTAAAGGCAGAGGTGCTGATAGTGCTCAAGGCCTGTAGGTCAAAATGTGTGTACTTCGGGGGTCAACGAATTGTCACACCTTTTACAATGGGGGAAATTGTAATTATCTGATTAGTCGATTTGAACGTCTCACATTTGGGTTACAGACACATGGTCAAGGAAGGCATCAAAGATTATAACAGTTTCTCTGTCCCTTTTATTTTCTGGCTCTCTTTGTCTCTTTCTGCACCCTCTCCCTCTCTTTATATCTCTCATGAAACACTTTACATATATGGGGGTACAATTAATGGTATTTTGGGATGGGATAAGTTTTTATCATCACATCTATTTTGTAACTTTAAGTGTAACCATATATAGTGTCATTAGACCCTTTCAATTACATATAATGTGCTAACTAGTTTTGATTAGGTATTGTCTTTGAAGTGCTACCTATTGCAAAACAATATCGTCACTCTATAGCAGCAATCTGCCACATATTTAGCTGTTGTTACAACTTGTAACTGCACTTATTTCCGTTGTTGATTTAAGTAGCAGTGGGTGGTAATGGACAAGAAATCTACAGTTTTCCACCATCTTACTGATAACATTTCTTTAGTAATTCGGCAGTCTAGCAGCCTGAACCCCTGTAGGAAATCCATCCTTACAAAAGTATGGAATTTTGATTTCATTTAATGACTGAACAAAAATTTATTGTAAATAACTAGTTTACTAATTATATTTTTATTGAACTGTCTTTTGGTCCAATTTTGCAAAATAACCAATTCAAGCATAATCATGACTTTCCTTTTTTATAGTATTACAAAACATTTCCAGTGAATTAAATGTATAAAACAGAAACATATCACAAAAAAATGCAGAGCAAAGATGTAGCCTATCATTAAACTGTTGTCCTTTTAACTAGCTCATATCATTATTCTTAGAGGTTTTTAATTGCTTTATTATTTTTCTTTTAGATGGGTGTCATTGAACTTGAATGGGCTTCCCGTTAAACCAGGCCCAACGCTACGGGTCGCCTGGTCAAATGTCTGTCAGTTCCTCCTTAAATTCTCCAGATCTGTAGGTCTTCCTGCAAATGAATTACATAAAGATGTTGGTTTCAATGTAAGCTGATAGTCATAAAAAAACAAAACGTAAAATGTATTTCACCTGAAAGCTTCAGTTTCATCCTCATTTTAAAATATTTCCTGGACTATTTCTTTTGTGGAGTAAACTTGGTGCAAGGGACATTAATGAAACCTTATTGTAACGTGGTACCAATGTAAGCAAATAAAATTACTTGTAAAAATCTTAAGATCTTTAAGCTAAAATACATTTATAATGCCCTCAAAACAGCACTAAAGACACAGTTATATTGTGCTTATCACAGTTAGTGCATGTTGAAGTCAATTTGAATCGGAGTACTCCTGCCCTGAGAGCAGCGCATAATACACTAAAATAAAAGTGATTTGAATCTATTGAGTACTCCTGCCCTGAGAGCAGCGCGTAATACACTAAAATAAAAGTGATTTGAATCTATTGAGTACTCCTGCCCTGAGAGCAGCGCGTAATACACTAAAATAAAAGTGATTTTAATCTATTGAGTACTCCTGCCCTGAGAGCAGCGCGTAATACACTAAAATAACAGCAATTTGAATCTATTGAGTACTCCTGCCCTGAGAGCAGCGCGTAATACACTAAAATAACAGCAATTTGAATCTATTGAGTACTCCTGCCCTGAGAGCAGCGCGTAATACACTAAAATAACTGCGATTTGAATCTATTGAGTACTCCTGCCCTGAGAGCAGCGCGTAATACACTAAAAATAACTGCGATTTGAATCTATTGAGTACTCCTGCCCTGAGAGCAGCGCGTAATACACTAAAATAACAGCAGTTTGAATCTATTGAGTACTCCTGCCCTGAGAGCAGCGCGTAATACACTAAAAATAACAGCGATTTGAATCTATTGAGTACTCCTGCCCTGAGAGCAGCGCGTAATACACTAAAATAAAAGCGATTTGAATCTATTGAGTACTCCTGCCCTGAGAGCAGCTCGTAATACACTAAAAATAACAGCGATTTGAATCTATTGAGTACTCCTGCCCTGAGAGCAGCTCGTAATACACTAAAATAACAGCGATTTGAATCTATTGAGTACTCCTGCCCTGAGAGCAGCGCGTAATACACTAAAATAAAAGTGATTTAAATCTATTGAGTACTCCTGCCCTGAGAGCAGCGCGTAATACACTAAAATAACAGCAATTTGAATCTATACTCCTGCCCTGAGAGCAGCGTTTAATATACTAAAATAACAGCAATTTGAATCTATACTCCTGCCCTGAGAGCAGCTCGTAATATAAGTTACTAAAATAACAGTGATTTGAATCTATTGAGTACTCCTGCCCTGAGAGCAGCGCGTAATACACTAAAAAATAACCGCGATTTGAATCTATTGAGTACTCCTGCCCTGAGAGCAGCTCGTAATACACTAAAAATAACAGCGATTTGAATCTATTGAGTACTCCTGCCCTGAGAGCAGCGCGTAATACACTAAAATAACAGCAGTTTGAATCTATTGAGTACTCCTGCCCTGAGAGCAGCGCGTAATACACTAAAATAACAGCGATTTGAATCTATTGAGTACTCCTGCCCTGAGAGCAGCGCGTAATACACTAAAATAAAAGTGATTTGAATTCATTGAGTACTCCTGCCCTGAGAGCAGCGCGTAATACACTAAAAATAACAGCGATTTGAATCTATTGAGTACTCCTGCCCTGAGAGCAGCGCGTAATACACTAAAATAAAAGTGATTTGAATCTATTGAGTACTCCTGCCCTGAGAGCAGCGCGTAATACACTAAAAATAACAGCAATTTGAATCTATACTCCTGCCCTGAGAGCAGCGTTTAATATACTAAAATAACAGCAATTTGAATCTATACTCCTGCCCTGAGAGCAGCTCGTAATATAAGTTACTAAAATAACAGTGATTTGAATCTATTGAGTACTCCTGCCCTGAGAGCAGCGCGTAATACAGTAAAATAAAAGCGATTTGAATCTATTGAGTACTCCTGCCCCGAGAGCAGCGCGTAATACAATAAAAATAACAGCAGTTTGAATCTATTGAGTACTCCTGCCCTGAGAGCAGCGCGTAATACACTAAAAATAACAGCAGTTTGAATCTATTGAGTACTCCTGCCCCGAGAGCAGCGCGTAATACACTAAAAATAACAGCAGTTTGAATCTATTGAGTACTCCTGCCCCGAGAGCAGCGCGTAATACACTAAAATAACAGCAGTTTGATTCTATCGAGTACTCCTGCCCTGAGAGCAGCGCGTAATACACTGAAAATAACTGTGATTTGAATCTATCGAGTACTCCTGCCCTGAGAGCAGCACGTAATACACTAAAATAACAGCAATTTGAATCTATTGAGTACTCCTGCCCTGAGAGCAGCGCGTAATACACTGAAAATAACTGTGATTTGAATCTATCGAGTACTCCTGCCCTGAGAGCAGCGCGTAATACACTAAAATAACAGCAGTTTGATTCTATCGAGTACTCCTGCCCTGAGAGCAGCGCGTAATACACTGAAAATAACTGTGATTTGAATCTATCGAGTACTCCTGCCCTGAGAGCAGCGCGTAATACACTAAAATAACAGCAGTTTGAATCTATCGAGTACTCCTGCCCTGAGAGCAGCGCGTAATACACTAAAATAACAGCGCTTTGAATCTATTGAGTACTCCTGCCCTGAGAGCAGCGCGTAATACACTAAAATAACAGCAGTTTGAATCTATCGAGTACTCCTGCCCTGAGAGCAGCGCATAATACACTAAAATAACAGCAGTTTGAATCTATCGAGTACTCCTGCCCTGAGAGCAGCGCGTAATACACTAAAATAACAGCAGTTTGAATCTATCGAGTACTCCTGCGTCCTGCCCTGAGAGCAGCGCATAATACACTAAAATAACAGCAGTTTGAATCTATCGAGTACTCCTGCCCTGAGAGCAGCGCATAATACACTAAAATAACAGCAGTTTGAATCTATCGAGTACTCCTGCCCTGAGAGCAGCGCATAATACACTAAAATAACAGCAGTTTGAATCTATCGAGTACTCCTGCCCTGAGAGCAGCGCGTAATACACTAAAATAACAGCAGTTTGAATCTATCGAGTACTCCTGCGTCCTGCCCTGAGAGCAGCGCGTAATACACTAAAATAACAGCAATTTGAATCTATTGAGTACTCCTGCCCTGAGAGCAGCGAGTAATACACTAAAATAACAGTGATTTGAATCTATTGAGTACTCCTGCCCTGAGAGCAGCGCGTAATACACTAAAATAACAGCAGTTTGAATCTATCGAGTACTCCTGCCCTGAGAGCAGCGCGAAGGCGGGAGATGTATAATTTTGACCGTTGAAATATCGCGGAAAATTTGAACGAGTTCTGTTCTCGCATATCAATTTAACAGACAGCGAGGAAGCATTGGAAAAGCATGTTTTACACTAGTTACCCCATAAGCAGCTTTGTTTTGGTCGACTGATGAAACAGTCAAATCAAAATGCATACAATACGATATTTAGACGATGATTAGTTCTGTGCATTTTTAAATGTTCGCTTATTATCTTAGTAAACGTTAGAGGATGTTGAATTAACAAAATATAGTTGTAAATTCACTTACCTTGCAATAAATGCGTTCTCCCACGAACATCTGTCTTTTCTTCCGACTATTCCTCAAGAAATCCCTCCGCAGCGCATCTCAAATTCAAACGTCTAAACCCCGCCCTTGCTTCAGTTTCATTGGTTGAAACTGTAAACCAATCATTTTCCTTTCTGCCCTCAGAACATGTTTGAGTAAGTAAAACTCCCATCTGCGAGCCCAACTAATGGAAACACTAATCACTGTTACGGTGACTTCAAATGAAACACATTAGAGTTAAACCTCTGTTAATTCTCAAGAAGAACTTCTGTAGACGTCTGACAGAAATAAAGTCAGTCTGGTTAGTAATAAGTGAAGCTGGTAATGCTGTTTGTGGAGTTGTTTAATCCTCCTCTGCTGAGATCTTCACAGATTTAATGTCTTCTTTTCTCATCAGATTTCATCTGATGCTGTGGCTGAAATTACTCCATATTTAATATACACAGATTTTTTGGCTACGATAAGGTCCAGTTCTGGTTTATTTCTTTACTCTTGGCTGACATATGGTCAGAAGTGGAAAGTCCAGGTTCAGAAAGTATAAGTCCTCCTCAGTATTTTGTTCCAATCACCTGGATTTGCTAATTCAGACAGGAGAGAGAACTAATTAGTGAAATCAGCTGACTGAATTTATGGGTGGAATAAACATGTGGCAGGACTTTTACTCTTTGGCCCCTGGATTACCCACCTCTGGTCATTATAACCAGAGACAATTTATATAAAGGACTTTGTTATAACTCAGCTAACAGTTATAAGAACATTCTTCAAATATTCAGTGTTGGTTCTGGGAATGTTAAAATGCCCAATAACTTAAGTAACTTAACAAAAGTCAAGCATCAAGAACCCAACCAAAGCAAATGCTGATTGTAACATAAAAAAATAAAAAAAATAATACAATACAATACAATATCTAAACCTCTGTTAATCTCAATTCAAGTCAATCTGGTTAGTAATAAGTGAAGCTGGTAATGCTGTTTGTGGAGTTGTTTAATCCACCTCTGCTGAGATCTTCACAGATTTAATGTCTTCTTTTCGCTTCAGTTGATTTCATCTGAGGCTGTGGCTGAAGTCAGTTGTAGTTTGTGTTCTTATTTCTCTTTCTTTCAGTGCTTGTTCACAGCAGGTGTTTGAATGATTGAAATAATGTTTCAGGAACATCACTAACCTTTAAATAACATTTTAGTAACATTAAGGAAACAACATTTTTATGTTCTTGAAATATTAGAAATCAACGTTCCTATAATGTTGAATTGTTAATCAAAATTAAGTTGAAAGAATGTTTGAAGAACATCATACCTTTTAAAACACGTTCCTCTAACGTCGAAGAAAACTGGACAATTTTCCCCAGTTGGTTCCCAGAACCAACACTGAATATTTAGAGAAAGCTCTTATAAGAAATATATGTGAGCTGGCTTGCAGCATGAACAACAAAACTTTTATTCAAATTATAATTGGATTACATAGCCTGTAGCCTAGAAAGCGTGCAAAAATTGCTCCATTTATATCCACTACATGTTGTAATCAATACATGTCAGACATGCCGTGACTTGCTAGCTCAACACTGCAAAAACTCATTGTAAATAGAAAAAACAAATATACATTGTTTTGCCAATATGACAATTACAGTATCAACTGAGGGGACTCTTGCTTTCATTTGGGGGTGCTTAACACTCTCTACAACTGGGCCTGTGAAAAGCAAGAGGCAACAGTAATCTAAAGTTTAGCAAATCTGGGACACAACAATACTGGTGTCTGCACATTAGTTAGTCACAAACAAAACAATTATGCGTATGATATTACAAAGTTTAGCTGCATTGTACTAAGAGGTATTATATTTATTAATCTAAAAGCAATACATATGTAATATTACACAAAGCAAATGTTATGTTTTCAATTCTTAGTATTAAATTCTATTAAAATTATTTTAAACTGAGTAAATTGTTACTTACCTGTTGGAATCAAGGGGAACCCGTCCACAAACAGTAATAATCATTCCATCAATCAATCCTCCCTGAACTTGACAAGTGAATGGCACATTCTGTATGAAAGGATTTCATATACCAGACATTTCATTAAATGGGTGCTTGTCCGTCTTCTTACTTGTATAGCATGTTTTCATCCAAATCATTAATTTGGTTGAGACTGACATAATCAGTGATTAAAGTATGTTGAATCAGCACTGACGTTTTGATGAATGCCAAAAGCACACGTGGCAAAAAAAAAAAAAAAAAAAAAAAAACCACACCGTTTTTTGAAATAGGGCTTATTTACCTTCTTTCCTACATTTAGATAGGTGGGCAAATGCTTTTTTGTCTCAGTGCATGGATTGTTTTAGTTTGGCAATGCCGCTGATAGCTTAGATTAGCATAATGAATGGAATCCTTTGTTGCCAGCTAGCATGTCCTGAGTAAAAGTGATAAAAAAAAACAATAAAAAAAAACACCTAATTACTTCTTGTGGCCTGCGTATTCACAACGAGTACAAATAGCGATGCAGATTAACACTAGGCGATTTCCTAGGCAGATATTGACTTGGGACTATATTATCAAAATCATGTAACACTGATTCAATGACACTGCCAATTCAACATTGTTTCAACATCAGATTTTGAACCAGCATCACTTTGTAACATTAATTCAATGCAATTAACTTTGACACATCAACATCGGCTTAACTGTGGTCTCTGGGGAGAATTAAAATAAACATCCATATAAAGCCTAGTTATGAAATTTTATTTCAAAGATCGCAATAATTTAGGCAATGCTGTGGTTAAAAAAAAGTCTTCATTAGTTACACTCAACATCAATTCAGAGAAAAAAACAAACAAATTTCATTAAAAATCGCCTTAATCCTAAACTGTGTAAATTTGTGCAAAGTGATATTGCAAGCAATTGTATCTAAACAATGGGGTGAGCAACGGAAAAAGGATAAGGGCAAAAAAGGACATTTTATTCATTTTAATTAGCCTAATCCAGTAAACACATACCAACAAAACAAATAAATTGGTAAACTAACAAGCTACAGAAAAAAGGTAAATAAATAAATAAATAAGGCATTTCCCACTTTTCAAACCACGATGGGCTTTTTTCAACAACTTTACCAGACATGCTAAAATCATGAACTTTCATCCTCAAGATCAAGAATTCGAAAGTGAAAGTGATTTGTGCACATTCACTGCGGCAAATCTTAGCATTTTTTGTCTAGACTATAGCCTAAGCTACGTTGGAGCGATATGCCCATAAATCTAGTATTATAAAATATGAAGCTGAAGATAAAAAGCTTGTGTTTAAAATAAACTGGATCATGATGATCCAGTCTAATTATATTTTAACGTCCAATAAAAAAATAAATAAAAAAATACTCTAACAAAACGGTTGTTACTTTATTACATCCATTTAAACCTTTTTTTGCACACAGATTTTAACGTGTTATATAGGTCTAATATCGCCCCTGCAGTGCATTTCTGATTAGTTTAAAAACGAATTGGTTAATAAATTCGTGTCACGCCCTGTTTACAAAAGACACCACAGTATGGGTTACATTTGTTTAATGGATGTTGTGTTTGCGGGCCAAATTCAGATAATCAATATGCTAAGGGTTATTAAAACTCAAAAGAAGAACAGTTAAAAAGACAAAATATTAACACAGATAAATTGTTAATCTGTCTATAATGACACAACAAGATAAATCATAATTTTTAAATAATTGGTAACTTACTTGGTTGAAAAACAGCATTTGTTCCTCCATTCTTCCAGTTTCTAAAGTCCAAGTTTATTTTCTTCAGTTTAGATGAAGCTGGACCACCATGAAAACTGTGCATGCATCTACCATGGACAGTAAGGATGGGGTGAGTTCACTTCCGGGTGTTATTACAGGATGATCGATGGTCACGAGTCACGACTCACATCAAACAGATGTTAAATGCCATCACGTTCTCACTCCAAACGCGTCCAAACTGAAGCCACACTAATCACTGAATTTGATTACCTTGATTATTTAGTGATTATTTGATCATGCTTTTAACTAATAACTTGGATGCAAGCAACATTCGCCAATAATTCAGTGTGCTACTACATCATTTTTGATTGCAGAATGGTCGTGGTCTATGAAGTGGAAGTCGTCTTCAGATTGAGGAGCTGATTTAAAGTTGAAATTGAAGTTGTTTATATTGTAGTTAACTAATGACAGTAACATGTAAATATATATATATATATATGAATCAGAATTTCACAAAAAGCATGTTAATCATTTGTCAGACGCTGGCGACTCCTGCTGGTCAAAACAGTGGAAATGCAGCAAAAACACTGGTTAAAACATGCAAAAAACATCTTTTACAAATTGCAAATGTTTTATTGAAATTAAAATCTATCAAATGCAGTTAATAAATGATCTAATACCATTAAATATGAAGGATCGTTATAATATTTTATGAAATAGTCATTTTGTTTTCTGGAGGGCATGGTTAATCAGACCAATAATAAAAAAAGTCCTTTTTATTATAAAAATGTGTCATTAAATGTCTACCCTTACGAAAATTAACCATGGTTTTATTATAGTAAAAGTACAACCAAGGTTTTTTTTTTTTTTTTTTTTTTTTGCTAAGTGTAAAACCACACAAATACCATAGTTAAACCAGGGGCGTAGCCAGAATTTTATTTTTAGGGGGTCCCATCTTAAAATGAGGGGGCAACTCATTATATATATATAGGCATAGCTTAACACCTATAAATAAAACAGCTTAACACCTGTACACATTTAAAACAGCATATTTACTTCACCGTTTCAGCAGAACAGACATAACAGCCCACAACATAGCTCGGTGATTATTACCTTTTACATGAGTTTACGAGGGTGATTATTAAAAGTGTCAATGTTTCAGCAGCATAACAGCATACAACATAGCTCAGCAGCTATAATTCAAACCATGGGATTACCTTTTACATGACAAGGCGGAGTCTACGGGGGCGATTATTAAAAATGTCAATGATGTCATCATAGTCCAAAGAATCCACCAGTTCCCGTTCAAAAGACAGCAGGGAAAGATTATTTAAAAGTTGTCATGTGTGATCTCAAAGATGATTTGACTCTTCCAACTGTTGAGAAAAGTCTTTCGACACTACAAGAAGTCATTGGCAGTGTGATCATTATCTTCAAGAGTCTATTTATGTTTGGGAAGACATCAGAGGGGCAGATGTCCAAAACCTCCATGAGGGAAGAGAAAGAGTGGCCATCGTCTATTTTCCTGCACATAAGTTGAAAGAAAATGCTTAGTTCGGCTTCTTCAAATGAAACGCCATACCCAGTGGGCATTTGATGTCAATTTAACATCAATATGACATCAAATTGATGTCAAAATTACGTCAAGAAATTGGTCAAAAATGAAAGTCAAATTGACGTCAAAGTGTTGATGTCAAGATTTTGACCTCTGCTGATGTCATTTTGCCAAACAAAAAGGTGAAACGCATGGCCGTACACTTATTACCAGCTTCACTTAAAACTAACCAGATTTACTTTATTTAATTTCCAGTTTAATGAAATCATATTTTGTATTTTAAAGTCACCATGATGGTGGTTAGCATTTGCTTTAGTTGTGCTCTTGACCCTTCACTCTTTAATATAAAAATTTCTCTGGCTGCTTTAACTGTGTGTTTATAAAGCACAATTGTTGTAGCTAAAAAAGCCATGAGAAACTGAGATCAGGAGATGTTGGCTGTTTATTGATGATATCATCATGTAACTGCCTGAATCCCTGATCATGTTCAGTGTCTAATGCTTTGATTATATGGGACTTGTGGTTTAAAAGCGGTTTTATTCATAACAGAAGTCATTTGATTCTACAGCATATCTAGCAGTGTTGTTTATCAAATAATGTACTTGGTTTTTAATAACTATTTAGTGCACAAAACCCTGTCATCTATGGCATTACTTAGACGCACACAGACATCAAGAAACAGCGTATGAATCTCAACAATGGTGACAATCAAACAAAATATCCAGATAATCAGATCAACTCCAGCTGCATAATTTATTAAAGCCGCAATGCATGCTGGGAGATATGGGTGAGTTTTGATTGGTGGTACCCAGCATGGGTACTTTTAAATGTTTTTAAAAATCCTTTATTAATTAAAAAAAACATTATTCTCATGCTGTTAAATTAAATGGCTTATATTATAATACAACATTAAAATCACAAGTCCTATATAATCAAACATTAGACACTGAATAAGATCAGCGATTCAGGCAATTACATGATGATATTGTCATCATCTTCAATAAACCGCCAACATCTCCTGATCTCATGGCTTTTTTAGCTACAACAGTTGTGCTTTATAAACACACAGTTATAGCAGCCAGAGAAAAATTTATATTAAAGAGTCAAGGGTCAAGAGCACAACTAAAGCAAACGCTAACCACCATCATGGTTTCATCAAAATATGTTTAATATATTTTAAACTATGTAAATATTATATTTATTTAAACCGGAAATTAACTAAAGTAAATCTGGTTAGTTTTAAGTGAAGCTGGTGATAAGTGTACGGCCATGCGTTTCACCTTTTTGTTTGGCAAAATGACATCAGCAGAGGTCAAATCTTGACATCAAATTGACATCAACACTTTGACGTCAATATGACTTTCATTTTTGACCTATTTCTTGACGTAATTTTGACATCAAGATGCCCGCTGGGTAGTGTTCGCAGGGCATCCTCAGTAGCTCGCCTTTTGAAAAAAAATCAGAGCCGGGCAAACATGCAGCAGCTGCACGCATTAATCCGCATTGATCCTCTTGAAAGCGGCTGTTCAGTTCAGTGATTTGTCGGCCTAAAATATCAATCCTTTATGGCTGTGGATTTGCCTAAACTACATGAAACCAGAGACTCTTTCAGTCGGGCCGGTAGCTTTCTTACTCTGGTGTTGGTGACATCCCAGTTGGAAATGGAATTCTTTTCCATCAGTTCATCAGTCAATTTTAAAACTTTGTCGAAATCATTTTGCACATTTTCTCGGAACTGTACATACATATCCCTTAGATTTTTGATCAGCGATAGGCAGTCGGTGACTGATATTGTGCTGCTCTGTAAACCCCTGGTAGCAACATCGCTGGTCTCAAATAATTTCCCAAATGTCACCAACAGAAATACAAATTGTTTTGTCTGAATTTGATGCATGAGTGAATCAGCTTCTAGTTTTGTTTGGCCACCTGTTTCGGAGAACTCCGCCAGCGTTTCTAAAATTACATCAAATAACGTCAGTACTTTGCCGATGGAGCCAGATCACAGTTCACAGTATCAAAAAAAGTATTGACATGGCCAGATACCTTCGTTGCAGTGCAGAGAACTAAATTCAGCCTGTGCGAGTTGCAATGCACGTACAAGGCATTTGGAAAAAAGTACGCTTTAGAATCAAGTGCACCCCACCCTTGTTACCTGACATAACAGAAGCCCCATCAAAGCCAAAGCCAACGCAAAGAGATGGATCCAACTGTAATGGCTCAATGACTTGCAAAATCTTAGCAGAAATCCCATTAGCACTCATATCTCCCGTTTCAACGAATCCAACCGCTCTCTCTTTAACTTTGCCTGCATGAACGTATCTTACACACACAGCCACCAGCTCACGTTTTGAAATGTCCTTGCATTCATCCGCCATAATTGCGTAGTAGGTGTATGGTGTCTCATGCAACTCAGACTTGATCTTTCGTAGAAGTAGCGAGGCTGCACATTCAAGTAACTCGTTCTGCCATTTTTTGGTATCTCCTGGAGACGATTTTGCACGTTTGGGTCATGCTTGGCAATTAAGCTAAACAGTTCCAAAAAATTGCCCTTATTTAAGGCCTCTTCATTTTCCCTGTGGCCACGTAAAGCAATGCCTTGTTTTGCACAGAACATAATAATGTCAATGTTTTTATTTATTTTTTGCCACTTTTACGTGTTCGCGGTTTTTCTCCACAAACGTGCGGTCATCCCGAAAGAGCTGGTTTATGCTTTATATGACTCACATTTACAAATGGAAAGGGAATGAGATTTGCTGGCTTGGTGTCTGATGCATGATCTGCGGAGGTGTTTCCAGTCTGTGAATCCATCGCAGATGAATGCTTTTTCTGCGCATGGATCGGGAAAATGCCGACATGCTTTGCAAAACACAGCATTATTTGTTGAACTATATTCAAGCCATGCGAACTCATTGTACCATTTTGGGGAAAAGCAACGATTCTTTCCGGCAAACTCAGTGTAAGGAAATGTGGGCTGCGTTCAGCCCCGACAAAACGTTGCACAACGTTTTTTAAACAGAAACGTGATGCGTTGAACACACTGTTCTGATGACGCAAGAGTTGCAATTATGGCAGCTGAGAAGGCCATTCTTTGTGTTCTTTGTGAAGAATTTTCAGAGCCTGATGAAGTCGGTATAAATATGTGTTTAATACTACAAAATATGCCCGATGTCACAGTTACTGCACTTGCCGCCCAGAACAAAAGAGAACATCCCAATCGAGTGAAGGGATTGCTGAAACTGAAATGGAAGCACACATCTTACCTAATTCCAGAGGCGGCCTTAGCTATGTTTCACCCGTTTCAATTGAAACGGGCCCCGCCCTCCAAGGGGGCCCCCAACAGAACAGAAAATCCCATTCATTTTCTCCCTAGCCTAGGATATTTATTTTCAGACATAATGTCTAAAGTGGTCTCCAACACGTCGCTCGCGAGAGTAGCTCGTGGCCTGATTGGAGGTAGCTCGCCAAGGGCCGTTCACATATCGCGTCTTTTGCGCGCTCAAGTTCGTTATTTCAAATAATTGAAGCGACGCGCTCATTTTTTCCAGGCGCAACGAGTCAATATGAAGGATGGGGGTGCACCCAAACTACGGGTGTTTTTTTCTTCCCCGTAAATAAATATTCTAGCAGAGCTACAGCAAGCGTTTATCGGTAGTGGAAATCCATTAGATATTAAAACTTCTCTGTCGTTGTGGAGAGCGCATGGTACATAGCAACGAACGACGCCACGGGAAAATCGGACCGAATTTTACTATTAATAATAAAAGATAAGCTAATGTGCATTGTAAATGTCAGTATTTTGTATTTTTTGAATCATTCTTTTTATAAAAATGATTTAAAGGCTGAAATATGCGAGGTTTATCTTTTTATAAAAACTTTTTTGCCAAAACTTTATTTGAACTTGTACATGTTAGTAGATAACATGTTGCAAGACACTCCTTTCAAATTTGGCCATCATTTTTAATGTTTATGTAAACAAAAAGTGCATATTGATGGTAAGTTTATTTGTTATTTGCTGGTTTTCGACATAAAACTTGGTGAATTGATTTTATTGTGTAGTATTAGTACTTTTTGAACAGGATTATGTGATAACCATGCTCATTTTGGTCACTATAATCATGAAATTACATTTTCATACCATTTCATCTCTAGTTATGATGCACTATAAAATCAACAATAATTATGTGTTTTTACAGTATAATAATTTTTTTTATATGTCAATTAAGGGTGACATATATAGGCCTACAATAACTCGTTTAGGTCTAAAACAGTTAGCATAGTTGTTAATATGAGAGTTATGAGACATTATTTAAGATATTTAATTATTGCATATAGCTCTCGGCCACTTTCATTTTTAAAAAGTAGCTAAAAAAGGTTGGAGACCCCTAAACCATCCAAGTTAGATTGACCACGAGCTACGAGGTTGTGAAACGAAAGTTTCAAAGTATAAAAATCAACCTTGTTATTTGCGATCTTCTGGAGAAATACTACACTACCCATAATTCTAAGCAAAACACTGACGTCTCTGATTGGTCGAGTCGCGCCGCGGTTACCATGGCGATGTTTACCGCCTCCGCGAACGGTGATCTGAAGTAAATAAATACCGGTAGTTTGCGTTGTTTTTTTTGAGCAGGGAAATAATTTGAATAGGAAATGAAACGTACATATGCCAGTGGTGCCTGTTCATGAAGCTGAAAGTGCGCGTAATAAAATAATATGATGCAAACCAACAAGAATCCTTGCTTTTTCTGCTCATGTTTACATTTTATGTGGGCAGGGCCCCATATTAGTTATTGAAACGGGCCCCCAGATGCTTAAGGCCGCCCCTGCCTAATTCAGACTAGTAAAACACATCTATTTAGCCTCACATACTGATTTTATTTGTAGTTCATACTGTTTTAATACCCTGTATTTTCTTTCTCATTTTTAGGAAAAGCACTTAATTACCATTGTTTATTTCTATACCAAATGTCATACACTTGCAATGAAGCTAAAAATATAAACAACTACATCATTATGTTGATATCCTATATTTTTACAATAAAACTTACGACAAACATGTCTTCTAATATCCTCAGTTGTTGCGCATACCGAGCTGCATCGAACACATTTGTAAATTACTTTCCTTGAACCCATTGTGCGAGTTCACTTTAATGCGAGTGCTTTATATACATGTTGCTGCTGATTGGACTGCAGTTCTGACACACCCACCAAACAAGAGAAAACGTATCTCAAACCCTTTTGCACACCGGTGCACGCCGTTTCCAGGAAACATGACATTCAACCTGGAAACCATAGCAAAACGTTGCGCACCGTTTTGAACTTGAACGTGCCCGTGGTCATCACTGGTTGTGAAGGCGGTTCATCAATTGCAGACAAATCATTGGGCATTATGCCGATCTGTGTCGTGGAAGTCTCACCGCTACACTCCTGTGATGAAATAGGCGTTTCTGTGTCCTGAGAAGCCTCAGGTGCCACTTCACTCG
The DNA here is from genome assembly GCA_021464565.1 of Rutilus rutilus. Lineage (NCBI taxonomy): Eukaryota > Metazoa > Chordata > Actinopteri > Cypriniformes > Leuciscidae > Rutilus > Rutilus rutilus. The sequence goes on along the minus strand of JAJAQA010000002.1, from coordinate 9,514,430 downwards.
TTGTCGCATGAAATACGTTCTGAGGAAACTATTTTGCAAATCGCAATTACGTTACATGCCAACATATAAGCAGTGCTATTACGTTGGTCCTTAACCTAATATAAGCAGTGCTATTACGTTGGTCCTTAACCTAATATAGCCAATCTATTGCAGTGCTATTACGTTTGTCCTGAACATAATACATCCAAAGCAGGTTTCTTTTCACACGTAGCAGCTAATGCTGTTCATTTTGTTTTAATTATTTACTCCCTTTTTTCTCATTGGGCTACAAAATATTATCTATGCCAGGGCGAGTCGAATGGCGGCACCCAGATAATTTTTATCTGGCCCTCAAACTGGTTTTTGATGTTTAAAACCCCTCGCAATCTGATATCAAAGTCCCCGCAAAGGTTTAGCGCGTTCAGCGGTGAGTTTAACAACGCACGTGATCATTCAGCGGTGAGTTTAACAACGCAACCCAGTTTTACGGCAGTTCGTGATATGGTCACGTAATTTAATATATTGATTCGTGCCACATACACGTTTATTTCAATACCAGCACGTTTTTTAAACTAATGTATTTTCAATGGGAAGCGTCTTTCGTGATAACAGCACGATTCTTTCTGCCTGTCTGCTGCAGCAGAGAAGCTGTTTAATCAACATTTATTCACGAGATCTTATGTATTTTTATGTATTTTTTTTTAATGTTATTATTTTGGTCTTATTGCCAGGGAAGCTGGATTGCTTTGCTGTTTATTGATATTTTTAAAATGATATTTTATCAGTAGGAAATCGCGCTGAAGAAGTCTCGTTCCGAACACATCGCGATATTTGGCATCAGTTCACGTGTGTCAGATGTTGGTAAGTAATAAATACCTAAATACGCTGTCCTAACAATGTGTGATATCATGTCTTTTCTGTTTGTCGATATTAATCTGCCATTATATCTGCCATCTCCACGGAGACTTTGCGTTTCATTGCTTTCTAATTCAAAACAGGGTGATTAACACTGCCTGTCACGTGACGTGCTATAGGCCTAGATATTCATATCAGATTAAAAATAGTACAATTAGTTCCAAAGTTGTATTTGTAGTAGAAGCACAGTAAAAACAACACTTACCATGCTTTTACCACAGTAACATTAGTTTTACTGTGATAAGTGTAGTAAAAAGACAGTAATCACAAAACTTACCATGCTTTTACCACACTATTTGTAGTTTTAATGTGGTACTTATTGTAAATGCACAGTAACCACAACACTTACCATGCTTTTACCACAGTAACCATAGTTTTACTGTGATAGGTGTGGTAAAAGGACAGTAACCACAAAACTTACCATGCTTTAAACCTCAGTAACCTTAGTTTTACTGTGATTGGTTTAGCAAGGACAGTAATCACACAACTTACCATGCTTTTACCTCAGTATTGATAGTTTTAAAGTGATATTTGTTGTAAATGCATATTAACCACAACACTTGCCATGCTTGTAAGGCTTTATAATGTAACATCCAATATTTGTAAGGTAAATAAGTATTTTTTCCTTTAAATAATCCTATATATTATATATAATAATATTTTCTTTTCTCTTTTTTCAGCTGAAAACACCAAAAGGGCCTTTCGGACTCGGTCATCCCATTATTGTTGGAGGAGAAGTAAACGGAGGATATGGACAGCTGCAAAGGCAAATATTCGCAATGGTATGTATGTGTTGGTTTTAACCCTAAATCAAACATTTTATCAAGCATTTGTTGTTTCTTAAACCTTTTCTCACAAAACCCATAGCCCAATCAGTACAAACATAGACTGAAAGTCTTAATAATTCACAAGATTTAACAAGTTGTCAAATTCGTACGATACTCGTACATATTTGTATACTCGTGCACAATCCTGCAGCTTTTACTCCTAGTGCTGTCATTGGTTACTGCCTCAATTCCTGTACATATTTATCGCGATATTTGTAAATCAGTTGCGCCACTTCTTGGAAAGTTGTCGGATGTCACACACACTGTCAGAAAGTTTATATTAATAATTGCAAATTGGACCCTGTCTGTTTATGTTCCAGTGATACATGATGTCTCTCCACACCTCATAACCTACCTGGAAAAGCTTATCTGACTTGTCACATGACATCAGATAGTCGATTATTTTGTCATAATCAGATCAGTTACACTGCTGATAACGTTTGCATGTAAATCATTTTCATGATTATTGCTTGCTATTAAAGACATACTTTTATTCATAGAAATGTCCACATATCAGTGAACTTATTACATAAAAATGCTTTTAACATTTAATTATGCAACACTCTTTACAGAAAACATATCCTACAGTTATAAACTCAGTATTTGCAAGTAATGTATTAAAATTACCTTCCTTTCTGTTTTGCAGGATTACTTAGTCCTTTTTTTTAAAGCTCTACCAATATCAAACTCAACCCTCACAAGAGCTACCAGTGAGTCGCAGCGAATCTTGCCGTGATCAGCCCTTCCCAGGTGAAGTTTCTAGAATATTGCAATCAGTTTTTACTCATCAAATGTTCTCTCCTGAATCATATGGTAAATTAACTTATTTATAACTGTCTTAATTTGTGTTTCAAGAACAATAGTAATTGCACATAGAGTAAGTCGAGACTATCTTGTTTTACAGTAGAGAAGGAAGACCAGTCCTTATATCAACGCAAGCTAATCGAATAAGTCCTTTGTTTCGGGTGAGGAAGGAACATCTGATGCCCAAAGAAGACAGAAAAGTGCGCGAGTCCATTGGTATGTCTTGTATTGAAACAATGCTGTAATATGTAATACATAATTTGATGTTGACAATTTTACATTGTACAGATTATCACTTGGTTTTTGACCAAGTGAAGCTCTTGAAACAATTGACAGAAGATTATGTTGTCTGGAAAGAAATCAAGCATCACTGGCAAAGGCTCAAAAGAGACCATGCCTTTCTTAAAAATCTTTTAAAATATGTTGCTGTTGATATGGGTAAAACTGTTTTTGTTCAGTACTTAGCTTATTTTGTACTGCAATATTTATTTATATATATATATATATATATATATATATATATATATATATATATATATATATATATATATATATGTATGTATATATATATGTATGTATATATATATATATATATATATATATATATATATATATATATATATGTATATATGTGTGTGTGTATATATATATATATATATATATATATATATATATATATATATATATATATAATGTGTATATTTATAATATACTGTAATACTTCAATGTGTATATTATATAACGTACTGACTGCTGCTTTGTAAATTTATGTAAGGAACAGGCAACTCTGGCCCTTTGCATTCTACTTTTTGAGGTTAATTAAGAGTTAACCTCCAACCCTAATCGAGCACATCTGAAAATTTTAACCAAAGTCTTCAGGTTTATTTCTAGACAATAGGCTGGAGGGTTTGAGGTCGGAGCTAAATGTGCAGGACAGTGGACGCTGAGGGCCAGAGTAGACCATCACTGCTTTAAATAACGCAGAACATAAGCTGATTTGAATGGTTTCTGTTTTTTGTTTTACTTTCAGACCAGGACAGGAGAACGCCTGACAATGGGATGTTGAGACTTCTTCCTCTGGTTGAGAAAAAGCTTCACCACATCAGTGATCACATCTTCTGTTCTTCTGTTCTTCAACTGAACAAACTGTTTAGACGAGGAAGAAGAACACTAACACGATCGAGACGTACAGGGAGGAGCAAGAAACCAGTTTAGCTGTAATAATGAATCATTATTTTCCAACACAATATCAAATCTGTTTTCTGTAGGTGACTGAATATGATTATCTGGCACTCGTTTTATGGCTTCAGCAGCTGTGAATGGATTCATATGATGTTAACGTGTTTTTGAAGACACATTTTTATTTATCTTGAATCTCATTTGTATTTATGCTACTTTATCAACTTTATGCTTTGTTCTCCAATAAAGTGTTGTTTAATAAAGTATGGTGACTATTGTGTATTGAAAGTGGTGTTTGGTACAGTAAATAGAAATTTTCTTTTGAGAAATTTTAATTTCTTATTTCTTTAAAAATAACTACATAATGAATAACTTATAAATAACTAAATATAATTAATTACCATGATTCTTTTACTTGGGACATACAAATTTTGATCTGGTTAATGATATTTGGGACAACAATGCAACAAAAGTTGCACATACTTGCATGTATGCCAGTTTGCAGTGAAATAAAAGGAAGCTATGTGAATAACAAGAGGCTGCAGTGGGCTATCTTGCTATAAATACTTAAAGCTTAATTGAAGATGATCCATGTTGATCATTCTATACTCTATATAGTATACTCTATATATCACTGATGTCAGGAATATAAGCAGCAATCAGAGGGGGTGAAAAGGAAATGTTGGCACTATTTTTTTGTTGTTTTACTGAATGGTGCATTATCCTTGTGTAATAGTAATAGTGTGTGTAGATCTGTGTAGATTATACTGTCCTTCCACCCCCAGGGCCCCAGCAATGGCCCCCAGAAGAGCAAACAAATGCACATTTCAAATGGCTGTAACTCAAAGTCTGGTTAGTGTATCAAAGAGAAAATCGGCTGGACAACTGCTTATACTATGTTTAATAAATAATGTTGGCCACAGTTTTCAGACATATATGGAAAGCTGGCATAAAGGTTATTTTTAAAGTGCTCACAGTAAAATATCAAATTTCAGCCTGTCCCTCATATATGTCATAAAGGTTTGCACAATGAACAAATTTAGATATCCAGTTGTCCATTAAATATATTATTTATTTAACATTTATTGTTTTATTACTAAACGTTTTAAACTACATTACCCATATATCTATGTCATTCTATCAGTGGAGCAGGAAGCATTGTGCTGTAGTTCATTGAAATGTGCAGACATGCTTAGGGTTAGGGTTAGGATCTCGGTAAAGGAGTAATTTCTCACAACATAGAGACACTTTATAGTTAGCTTAATGTATAACTAACGTAATAATAACACCAAAACATACTTTGTAACATGAAGCGCCGTTTTATATGGGTTAAACGATTGTCCAATCACAGCGAGTTCAGCGATAAAGTCACAGCCAATAACAACCCAGCTGAACAGATGCGTCACACTAACATGCCCATTTATGGTATTTTTTTTTTTATTATTTTATTATACCTTTATTTAACCAGGAGGTCCCATTGAGATTCAGAATCTCTTTTACAAGAGAGACCTGGCCAAGGTAGCAGCCAAATCACACAAATGCATACATAACAAACACCAAATTACATTTTCACGATAAAAGAAGTACAAATTGTTAAAAAATAAAAATATAAAAACACAATGAGACTCTTAAGAAAAACAAGAACATGTCTCCATCACAACACTCTTTACAGTAGTTTTAAATTCATTTATGGACATAAGGGTTTCTAACTTTAGCTCTTTTTGTAGATTATTCCACCCCCAAGGTGCTAAATAAGAAAAAGCAGTTTTTCCCAATTCGGTTGTAACTCGTGGCACCTTAAAAAGCAACCACTTTGAGGAGCGTAGCTGATAGGTACCAGAGCAAACAGAGAGGAGGTTACAGAGGTACAGTGGAAATTTGCCAAGTATAGCTTTATAAATAAAGATATACCAGTGCTGTTGTCTACGAATTTTAAGTGATGTCCAACCAACTAAATCATAAAGAATGCAGTGATGGGTAAGGGACTTTGTATTTGTTATAAATCGTAGTGATGCATGGTAAACTGAATCAACATGACGCAGGATGGAAAATGCAGCATGCATGTACAATATATCTCCATAATCAATTACAGGCAGAAAAGTAGCTTCCACAAGTTTCTTCTTAGCACTAAAAGTAAAGCAAGATTTGTTTCTGTAATAGAAGCCGAGCTTGACTTTAAGTTTCTTAACTAGAGCAGTAATATGTTCATTGAAGGAAAGCTTATCATCTATCCATATCCCCAAGTACTTGTATGAAGACACTCTCTCAATTGAGTTCCCATCTAATGAAAAAAGGCCACAATTGTCGAGTAGCTGTGCTCGAGCTTTAGAGAAGACCATAAACTTTGTTTTCTGTGTATTTAAAACCAGTTTTAAACTCAATAATGTGTATTGCAGTGCCTGAAATGCAGTCTGAAGTTCCTGCACTGCTACTGAAATGGTGGAAGCCTGGGTGTAAACCACTGTATCATCAGCGTATAAATGTAATTTGGCTTGAACATCTCTATCCAAATCATTTATAAAAATTGAAAACAGAATGGGTCCTAAGATTGATCCTTGAGGGACACCTTTAGTTATTTCAAGAAAATCCGATTTATAACCTTCAGCATAAACACATTGAGTACGATCTACCAAATAATTCTGGAACCATGCAACAGCCTTCTCACTTAAACCAACTGAACGTAGTTTGGTCAATAGCAATTCATGATCAACTGAATCAAATGCCTTAGACAGATCAACAAATAATGCTGCAGAATGTTGCTTCTTATCTAAGGCCCCGATAATATCATTTGTCACTAATGTAGCAGCAGTGATAGTGCTATGGCCACTTCTGAACCCTGACTGAAAATTATTTAAAATATTTTTATCAGTCAAATACTGTTTTAACTGTACATTCACAAATGATTCTAAGATCTTTGACAAAACAGAAAGTTTTGATATTGGACGGTAATTATTCAATTCTGATGGGTCTCCACCTTTATGTAAAGGTAGAACATAGGCTGCTTTCCAACTTTTAGGAATGGAGTTAGAAAGAAGACTCAAATTAAAAATATGCGCTATGGGCTCAGCAATAATATCAGCTGCCACTTTTAACAGAAAGGGATCCAGATTATCTATACCTGCTGACTTTTTGTGATCAATATCTCTGAGGGCTTTATGAACTTCTGAAACTGAAATCGGTTTAAAATTAAACAATTCCCGATTTACATTTTCAGATGCTGACATGGCAGGACATGGGCCAGATCTATTCACGGTTTGATTAAATATGAATCCAGCCTGAATAAAGTGTTTATTAAACTGATTGACTATGACTGCTTTGTCTTTTACTTCATCTGAACCAATAAGAATCTGTTCTGGAAGGTTTGAGGTCACACGTGCACCCGACAAAGATTTAATTGATTTCCAAAACTTTAAAGGATTGTTTAAGTTTTCTGTGGTTGACTTCAAATAAAACTCAGATTTGGACTTTCTAATCATCAAAGTACACTTGTTTCTTACAGTTCTAAATGCAGTCCAATCAGCAGAAGAGTCGGAAAATCTGGCTTGTGCCCACATTTTATTTCTTAAACATAATAGCTCTGATAGGCTGTCTGAAAACCAATGATTGTCCTTACCACTGATCCTAAACTTTTTGATTGGTACATATTTATTTACAATGGAAATAAAATTTGAATGAAAAAAATCCCATGCCATTTCAGCATCCGAAAACAAAGACACCCTGTTGAGTTCACTATGATACAGATCATGCAGAAAAGCCTGTTGTTCAAAACTTTTAAAGTGTCTTTTTAGGATCATGCGCGGTTTTACCTTTGGGATTTTCGTATTTCTTACACAAGCGACTGCACAGTGGTCACTGACGTCATTACAAAATACGGCAGTTGAGGTGTATTTATGAACTGAAAACGATGACAGATCTCTTCTGGTTCCGGCTGCGGGGATAGATACCTTAAATATTTTATATTTAGGCTGTTAAACATGCATTCCTTCTAATTAAATGATAAAACTCATATTTAATTAAAAACAAAAGACTCCTTGTGTGGTTACCATCCAAAAACGAGGTCACATGATCAATGACACAAATTTGCTTAGACTGATGCATAAATACATTTGAAAGAGAAACTTTTTTTCTAAGCAATGTCCTACACAGCAGGAGTAGTTTTGCAGTATTTTAATTAAAGATAATTACATGTACTAAAGTGCTTCTAACATTTACAGTGTATGTATAGTATATTAAAGGTATATAAATTATATTCAAATAAATGTAACAAAAGCACAATGAATGGACAATATTTTGAAAGCTTATTCCAATATTTAATGTCAAACTGTTTAAAGACAAATGTAGTGCCAAAACTACTGCACAACAGTATAAAAATCAGTTAATTAAAAATATCCAGATACAGGAGCAATCTATTATAGTGACACATACATTAACGTTAAAAAAATTGCTATGATGAAGTTATATATTTACAAACCAAGAGATGAGATTCATGTTTGTTATGTGAACATACATTTGTTTCTTCGCTTTAAAGAACAAATAGGCAAAAACATAAGCACAACATTTTACATTCTCAACTTTCATTCTATATCCTTGTGATTATTGGTCACTTTTATTGTAACTATGCAATGAATATGTCCTTTAGCAAAACACCTGATGAGCACTGACACTTTTTTGAAAAAGGCATTAGGCAGAAATCAAGTACAGTTTATGAAGCTGAAAAGAGAAAACAAAATGCTTTAACAATATTGAAAAAGATAAATCACTATTTTCAATATTGGTTCTGCATATATCAAAGAGATCCTGAGGAGGAGTGGGACTTCACATGAAGACTTTCAGAAACTGTGACAGAGTCAGTGTCCCATGGGAAGATGTGGAGAACTTGGCCACGGATCGAATACGTTGGAGGACACTTGTTGCCCAATGTGCCCAGCACAGCACTTGATGATGACGTTGTGAGTTTATCCATAACTGTAGGATATGCTTTCTGTAAAGAGTGTTGCATAATTAAATGTTAAAAGCATTTTTATGTAATAAGTTCACTGATATGTGGGCATTTCTATGAATAAAAGTATGTCTTTAATAGCAAGCAATAATCATGAAAATGATTTACATGCAAACGTTATCAGCAGTGTAACTGATCTGATTATGACAAAATAATCGACTATCTGATGTCATGTGACAAGTCAGATAAGCTTTTCCACTCTTGCAAACAGAGGTAGGTTATGAGGTGTGGAGAGACATCATGTATCACTGGAACATAAACAGACAGGGTCCAATTTGCAATTAATATAAACTTTCTGACAGTGTGTGTGACATCCGACAACTTTCCAAGAAGTGGCGCAACTGATTTACAAATATCGCGATAAATATGTACAGGAATTGAGGCAGTAGCCAATGACAGCACTAGGAGTAAAAGCTGCAGGATTGTGCACGAGTATACAAATATGTACAGTATCGTACGAATTTGACAACTTGTTAAATCTTGTGAATTATTAAGACTTTCAGTCTATGTTTGTACTGATTGGGCTATGGGTTTTGTGAGAAAAGTTTTAAGAAACAACAAATGCTTGATAAAATGTTTGATTTAGGGTTAAAACCAACACATACATACCATTGCGAATATTTGCCTTTGCAGCTGTCCATATCCTCCGTTTACTTCTCCTCCAACAATAATGGGATGACGAGTCCGAAAGGCCCTTTTGGTGTTTTCAGCTGAAAAAAGAGAAAAGAAAATATCATTATATATAATATATAGGATTATTTAAAGGAAAAAGTACTGATTTACCTTACAAATATTGGATGTTACATTATAAAGCCTTACAAGCATGGCAAGTGTTGTGGTTAATATGCATTTACAACAAATATAACTTTAAAACTATCAATACTGAGGTAAAAGCATGGTAAGTTTTGTGATTACTGTCCTTACTAAACCAATCACAGTAAAACTAAGGTTACTGAGGTTTAAAGCATGGTAAGTTTTGTGGTTACTGTCCTTTTACCACACCTATCACAGTAAAACTATGGTTACTGTGGTAAAAGCATGGTAAGTGTTGTGGTTACTGTGCATTTACAATAAGTACCACATTAAAACTACACATAGTGTGGTAAAAGCATGGTAAGTTTTGTGATTACTGTCTTTTTACTACACTTATCACAGTAAAACTAATGTTACTGTGGTAAAAGCATGGTAAGTGTTGTTTTTACTGTGCTTCTACTACAAATACAACTTTGGAACTAATTGTACTATTTTTAATCTGATATGAATATCTAGGCCTATAGCACGTCACGTGACAGGCTGTGTTAATCACCCTGTTTTGAATTAGAAAGCAATGAAACGCAAAGTCTCCGTGGAGATGGCAGATATAATGGCAGATTAATATCGACAAACAGAAAAGACATGATATCACACATTGTTAGGACAGCGTATTTAGGTATTTACTTACCAATATCTGACACACGTGAACTGATGCCAAATATCGCGATGTGTTCGGAACGAGACTTCTTCAGCGCGATTTCCTACTGATAAAATATAATTTTAAAATAATCAATAAACAGCAAAGCAATCCAGCTTCCCTGGCAATAAGACCGAAATAATAACATAAAAAAAATACATAAAAATACATAAGATCTCGTGAATAAATGTTGATTAAACAGCTTCTCTGTTGCAGCCGACAGGCAGAAAGAATCGTGCTGTTATCACGAAAGACGCTTCCCATTGAAAATACATTAGTTTAAAAAACGTGCTGGTATTACGAAAATAACGAAATAAACGTGTCCGTGGCACGAATCAATATATTAAATTACGTGACCATATCACGAACTGCCGTGAGACTGGGTTGCGTTGTTAAACTCACCGCTGAATGATCACGTGCGTTGTTAAACTCACCGCTGAATGATCACGTGCGTTGTTAAACTCACCGCTGAACCACAGTCTATGCGCTGAACGCGCTAAACCTTTGCGGGGACTTTGATATCAGATTGCGAGGGGTTTTAAACATCAAAAACCAGTTGGAGGGCCAGATAAAAATTATCTGGGTGCCGCCATTTGACTCGCCCTGGCATAGATAATATTTTGTAGCCCAATGAGAAAAAAGGGAGTAAATAATTAAAACAAAATGAACAGCATTAGCTGCTACGTGTGAAAAGAAACCTGCTTTGGATGTATTATGTTCAGGACAAACGTAATAACACTGCAATAGATTGGCTATATTAGGTTAAGGACCAACGTAATAGCACTGCTTATATTAGGTTAAGGACCAACGTAATAGCACTGCTTATATGTTGGCATGTAACGTAATTGCGATTTGCAAAATAGTTTCCTCAGAACGTATTTCATGTGATACAGGGTTGTCGCAGAAATGAACTCAGATGATGTAGATGGCACATTTTCTCCTTCTCGCTCATCTTTCCATGCTTTTAAAACTTGTAATTTAAAGCTCGTTAGTCTTCTGTTGTTAATGGACTATTATTGCAATCATTGGGATTTCAACTACTCTATAAATGTGTCTACATATAATTTAAAATCAAACTTAGCTATATTACTATATAGTATTATCAATATTACGTTGATTTTTGTTGATATCTGCCTAGGAAATTGCCTAGTGTTAATCTGCATCGCTATTTGTACTCGTTGTGAATACGCAGGCCACAAGAAGTAATTAGGTGTTTTGTTGTTGTTGTTTTTTTATCACTTTTACTCAGGACATGCTAGCTGGCAACAAAGGATTCCATTCATTAAGCTAAGCTAAGCTAGCGCCGACCCTGTCAAACTAAAACAATGCATGCATTGAGACAAAAAAGCATTTGCCCACCTATCTAAATGTAGGAAAGAAGGTGAATAAGCCCTATTTCAAAAAACGGTGGAGTGTTCCTTTAAGACTGTATTTAGTCAATAGCAGGTTAAGCTCAACTGCTCTGTGCCCAGTGTTGCCAACTTAGCGCCTTAGCGCCTCCTATCAAATTGGATCAGATAAACATGTGAAGACCTTAAGCCGAAACGTGAGTATCGTCAATTTTATTTAGCGAATCATACTCATTCGATTTCTTTTTTAATCAAACTACTTAATAGCTCATCGATACTCCAACATATGAATAGTCCATTTAATATTTGTAAGATAGTTTCTAACAAAATTTGAGCCGTTAATGTATGTTTTTTTGCCTTTTTTCCCCGAAAATATTTTGATAGCTAACGTTAGCCTTTAACCTTGGACTTTTTGTAGACAAGCCATTGTAAAAAATTTTATTTGACATTAAAGTAGACCAATTAAATACATTAAGTGTGTTAATATCAAAGAATGTCATCATTTATTATGTAATCAGATTTAGGCTACCGTTTGACCTTTTCTTTTTTTTATTACCGGACCTTTTCTCCTATTAATTGAATTATTCATTTAGCAGACGCTTTTATCCAAACCGACTTATAGGCTAAATGAGGAGTTTTTTTAATGCAACTGAAGACGAAAAGTAAAGTCACAAACACAATTCTTTCTTCCTTTTTTCTATGCTTTGTCCTGTTTACAGCAAGATGATGTTTAGGTGATCGTTAAATAAAGTACAGAATTGTTTATTATCTGTGTTTTGTCTATTCTTATTTGAGTTTTGCTTTGCATTCAAAATATCAAAAAACAGGTTTTGTAATGTTAGCATGGTATAATGTTAATTAGACCATTATAGGTTGAACTGAAAGAAAAATTGGAATAAAAAAATAAAATAAAAAACATTGTAGCAATATAATATCACATAATATTTTTCAGAAGATAGTTCAATCTGTAATTGTATCCCTTCCATCAGTAATTTTCTTTCAATTACACCCACGCTCAAAAAATATCTAGCCTACTGGGTAATTTGTTAGTCAGAGAACTGTTTTTTTTTTTTTGTCACATGCATTAAGCAGGGAACGCAAATATTTATTTGGATAACTTTAAATAAAACGAGACCGTAATATTGCATCCTATTGTTTTCAATGGCATTTGGATATGGGTGTTATACGATCTTCTGAACAGCAGGAGGCGCTGTCTCGAAAAACGAGGGGTCTGAGGATGCGGGACTGTAGCTGCAGGCTCCAAGTCTGCAGCTTCATAATATTGCTGCGTTCAGTGAATGGCTGAGAGAGGAGAGCAGCAGCACGGAACAGACGTGAATGAGCAGTGTTTTTTTTTTTTTTTTATTGCTCCATGGTAAAACACAAAACATTTCATTTTCTTCTTTAGATAGTTTAAATTCCCATGTGCAAAAGGGAACAGAAAGAAGATAAAATCTTAATATCTGTCCCCTATTCCAACAAACAAAATAACCTAGCTTTCTTAAGCAGCTTACAGCCAAAATTACATTGACAACAAACAATGTTGGTTTAAATATCAGCATTCATGCAATATAATAAATCAGGCAACCCCAGGGGGTTAATTGTCTATAAGAACTTCTGTAGACGTCTGCCAGAAATAAAGTCAGTCTGGTTAGTAATAAGTAGGGCTGTCAATCGATTAAAAATTTTAATCGATTAATCGCATGATTGTCATGAGTTAACTCGTGATTAATCGCACATTTTTTATTTGTTCTAAATGTACCTTAAATTTATACTTTTCAAGTTTGTAATACTCTAATCAACGTGGGCATGGATAAATATGGATGCTTTATGCAAATGTGTGTTTTATTATTGAAACCATAGTCAACATAGAGCATGAAGACGAGACATGTTTCAAAGGTCATAGATGTTTTTCAAAGAACTTGTTCATGTCTATTAGACACATGTAGAAAGAACAAAGAAATACCAGGATCCCATTACTTCTCTTTCTTTGCACTGAGCAATTAAACTAACACAAACATGTTTAGATTTTTGCATGACAGGGCAGCTCTTCTGAAAATGCTAAATGTACATTTATTATTTATTATTAGGCTACATTATAGTTTGTCTCTCTCTGTGCCCATTTTGATGAAGCTAAATTCTCAATAAAACTGTTTTCATTGGTATATTTTACTGTTTCTGTTGTCAAACAACGGAATGAATATGAAATGGTGACTGAAACGCGACCCATACGCTGATTGCACGCAGCCGTTATTTTGAAATCGAAAGCGAGGCTCCGGTGGGAAGAAAACCGGAAGTGTCGCCTTTAATCATAGGAGATTCGTGAATGCGATGGCGTATTGTTGTGTTTAATGATGTTGTGTCAATTCTAAAACTGTACATACATTTCTTTCATACTTTAGACTATATACAGTGAAATTTATTTATAAATAAAATATTTTTTTTATATATAATTCAGAGAGTAAAAAATGAAGCAGGAATGAACTATATACATATCCTATATTAGATATTATCTTCCAATAGTGTAAATCGCGGCTGCAGCTTCAGGTTGGTAGTCCAAGGCATTGTTGTTTATCTGTACTTCCGGGGTTCTTCCCACCGGAGCCTCACTTTCAAGTTCAAAATGGCGGCTGCGTGAAATCAGCGTATTAAGACATAACCAGCTCTCCCTTCCAAGATGTTAATCTGCACAAAAATCCTGATAATCGAGCCGTCGTCTGATGAAATCAAATACACATAAGATAAACACAATATCTGTTTTGCGATTTCGGCTATACTTGCATGTAAAATTAGAGAAGCAGCATCATATCTGTGTTTAACTGAATTAAAGCGCTGCTCCTCTCTCCAGCGAGAGACGCAGAGAGAGAGAGCGAGAGAGAGAGAGGCGCGCGCGCGCGCGTGCTGGGAGAGCAGTACCGGCGGTACCGGTAGATTCTCAGAAACTAAATAAGGTTTGGGCGCTTTGTTGAAGGGAAAAAAAAATCGCTAAATGGGTCTGCAATGTCGCTAAGTTGGCAATGTCACGGGTGACAAAAGCGCTTAGCGAGCGGAACCCTTCCTCTGAATCACGAGTTTCCTGAGGGAGCGATTAGTATGCAACACATCCGACTCCGGTTCCGGGTGTGGCAGGAATTATGCCCGGCCTGATTGGCGCTGATGCACTGCAGGTGCGAGAGAGAGAGAGAGAGCCTTCACATAGGCTTTCCGCTTTACAAATCAAACATAAAAGAGCCATTGAGAGAAGCGTTGGGTGTGGATGGTGGTCGTGTTGATGGTGGGTGGGAGCTGGTTCTCTCGGAGCAGTTTTGGGCACAAGTTGGCACGGGGAAGCTGTCTGGGTGGGAAGGTCTCCTGTTGAAATTGTCCGCATTGGGAGTTGTAATGGGCTGTGGGGAAGCCTCGTTGGGGTGCAAGCTGCTCATTGAAGTCTGCTGGATCAGAGTTCGTCTGTGGGAATCTGCTGGACTGATTTATCGATTGGATCTGCGCCGTGAAGGGAGAGAGAAAGATAAGTGAATTGATTTCATCTTACAAACATTTGAAAAGCTTGAAGAGGATACAGTGAATGTAAATCTGACTGTTGGGGAAGCTATGTGTTTAAGAGTGTGCTGAAGAGGAACTGAGGATTGAATATCCCCCCATGGGAGTGTAATGAATGGATTGAGACCTCTGATCAGCCCTATCGTGTGAGTGAATTGCAGTGCTTTTGCCTTATTGATACACATTGATTCATCGCTGTGGATTTGAAGTGAACACGAGTGTGGTGTTTTTGCTGAGAAGCGGCCCCAACCCTTGCTTACACGTTATGGAAAGTTATGATACCTGCTCTCCATTAGAAGCCCTGTGAGTACAGCTATGCTGGTGAAGGACTATTAACCTCTTCTTTGCCTGAGCCCTGTGAGTATACAGCTACGCTGGTGAAATACTATTAACCTCTTCCCTGCCTGAGTCCTGTGAGTACAGCTACGCTGGTGAAATACTATTAACCTCTTCTCTGCCTGAGCCCTGAAGGGACATATTGCTGTGGAAGGATCTTTATCTTTCGACTCAATGTTTGAGTCTGGAAGTACGCAGCATCGCTGGTGAAGTAAGCTTTTAAGCCACTGACTCACTATTGTGCACAGACGAAAGTATCCTGTACTGAGAAGAACCCTTACCTTTCTACTCAATGTCTGAGTTTGGAAGTACGCAGCATCGCTGGTGAAGTAAGCTTTTAAGCCACTGTCTCACTACTGTGCACTGACGAAAGTAACCTGTACTGAGAAGAACCCTTACCTTTCTACTCAATGTCTGAGTCTGGAAGTATGCAGCATTGCTGATGAAGTAAGCTTTTAAGCCACTGACTCACTATTGTGCACCAACGAAAGTATCCTGTACTGAGAAGAACCCTTACCTTTCTACTCAATGTCTGAGTCTGGAAGTATGCAGCATTGCTGATGAAGTAAGCTTTTAAGCCACTGACTCACTATTGTGCACCAACGAAAGTATCCTGTACTGAGAAGAACCCTTACCTTTCTACTCAATGTCTGAGTCTGGAAGTATGCAGCATCGCTGATGAAATAGGCTTTTAAATCACTGTTTTACTACTGTGCACTGACGAAAGTATCCTGTACTGAGAAGAACCTTACCTTCCTACTTACCGTCTGAGTCCTGAAGTATGCAGCATTGCTGATGAAGTAAGCTCTTGAGTCATCGTTTCATTACTGTGCACCGACGAAAGTACCTACCTGTAGTTGAAGAAGACCTGGAGGACACTGAAGTCTACTAAGTTGGTGATCATTGATAAATTGTGTTCAATAAAGATTGTCATTCTTTGGAACTTATCTTGTGTCTGTGTCGTCCATCCGTTGCGGGCCTGTGGTGTCGGCTCCTCGCGGTGGTGGTGTGTTTCAAGTCCGGGGCGGCGGGTCATCCGAGGTCCGCCCCGGTGACAGCAACACTGTGTATCTCCATTTCTCCAACTAGGTTTTGGGCCACGGGTCAAACAGAAAATACGCGCTGCGTTAAGCGAGCGTTAAAAAAAATAGTGCCGTTAATATGATTTTGCATTAACGCGCTAACTTTGACAGCCCTAGTAATAAGTGAAGCTGGTAATGCTGTTTGTGGAGTTGTTTAATCCTCCTCTGCTGAGATCTTCACAGATTTAATGTCTTATTTTCCCCTCTGTTGATTTCATCTAAGGCTGTGGCTGAAGTCAGTTGTAGTTCTTGTGTTTCTGCTTGGCTTTTTTTCTGTTCTCTTCAGAGGTGTAAAGTCCTGGTTCAGAAAGTAAAAGTCCTCCTCAGTATTTTGTTCCAATCACCTGGATTTAATTCAGCAGGAGAGAGAACTAATTAGTGAAATCAGCTGGATGAGTTCATGAGTGGAATAAACATGTGGCAGAACTTTTACTTTCTGACTCCTGCACTATACACCTTTGAGTGTTCTCTCCCTCACGGCTCACAGCGGTCAGATGATCCAGAAAGAACAGGGACAGGCTCCGCTGTGTCCCACAGAGAGATGACTGTCCTGGACACACAGACTCACAGAGACCCCCGTCCAACACATCCATTCAGGACATGAGAAAGGAACCAATGAAGATGAAGAATGAAAACAGACTGAGAATCAGAAAGACACATGAAATAGAGGAGAGCAGACAGTGTGTGAGTGTGTGACGTCTGCTTTAAACACACACTAATCACTGCATCATCTCAATGTTGAGTGTCTGAATCTCTGTCCTCAATCTCAACTTTACAGATGTAACATCACACACAGTCAATGTGATTCATTATGTGCAAAGATTTATTGAAGAAAATCAGTAACCCAGTGTTCACCTGATCTGACACTTAAAAGTTACTTTCACTGCTGCAACATATTGAAATCAGATTGATTCCCCTGTAATATTAATTTATATATTGTAATTTATGTTGATTTGAATGAAACCTGGAGGTTCAATTTAGATTTTTCCACATGAAGCACATTAGTTACCTGACCAAATGTTTTGACAAAATCAGTACAAAACACTGGGAAAAAAACTGAAACATATGAACAGTAACATAAAATGTTGAGGTAGCAAATAAATAAATACATTTTATCTGCCTATTGTCCACTGAAACGAAAGAGAAAACCCCATGACCGAACAGTTTGTGACAATCCAGCAGGATGAAACTTAGCCTGTTGATCCACATACAGTACACGTATACACACACTCAAACATTGTATATCTCCACATCCAGAATTTGTGAAAGTGCAAAGCATTGAAAGTATGATATTATTATTATAATTTATAATTTATTGTTTATACATAAATAAATAAATAAAAACCTTGATTAACATGTAAAATATGTATTTTATATCATGTCAAGGGGCGTTTCTAGTTAGGAAAAGGTGTCAGTCTCCATTAGACACTCCATAGACATGTCCTTGGATGTGTACACACACACACACACATTGATTTCTAACATGGTATTGTATAGTATTTTTTTTAAATGTATATATCTTGTAAAAAAAAAAGATTTCATCAGTGCTTAGATGTAGCTAGCAGCAGATCCTGATTTCGCCAAGTGCAACATGTTCTTGGATCAACATCTTTTTTGATCCTGGAACAACACTACAATCAACCAATCAGATTTGAGGAACAAGTTTAAAGTTTGTCAAGTTTTCTACATCAGTGCTCTTCGCCTATCATTCCCTCTGATTTTAGGGATAACTTATGGGTAGGGTTAGGTTTAGGGGTAGGGATATGATTAGGACTACATTTTTGGACAGGAATGTAGTTCCAGGATCAACAAAATATGTTGACCCAGGAACGCGTCTAACTCTGCAAAATCAGGACATGCACACTAGAATGTATATGACCTAATAGCTAATAGACTAACAGCAACAAAATAGTTTGTTTGTGCGTCTCAGTTGTTTCTCTTAGCAGGTTGTTTAATCTGACAAAGAGACACTGAGGAATCATAAGCCTTAAATCCAGCATAGAGGGGTTCAGTGAATGTAGTGTTGAATGTGTGTAAGTGTGTGAGTGTGTGTCTGTCAGAGACGCTGTAGAAGGACAGAGTGCCGGCCGACACATCCACATACACTCCTACTGTATTAGAGGGTGGTGAAGGAGCTGGTACATATGTGCTCTTATTAATATGCCAGACTTGTAATCCATTACCAGTGCAGAAGAGACTCCAAGATATGTCACTGCAACCAAACCAACTGTCACTCACTCCTTTCCTGCTTATTCCTTTATATGTCACTGCTATATCTGCCTTAAATCCAGTCCATTTAGCCTCCCAGTAACAGCGTCCAGTCAGACTCTCTCCACACAGAACCTGCTCGTTGTTCTCAAATCTGTCTGGATGATCAGGATATGGCTGCTTGTCTTCCACTCGTGTCACCTTTCTGTTGTCCTCGGACAGGATGAGTTGATTGTGTGCTGTGTTTGGATCCAGTGTGAGATCACAGGCATCTGAACACAAGAAGCAAAAATGAGAAGTACATGAATGACAGTTTTACAGCTGTGTGTGTGTGTGTGTGTGTGTGTGTGTGTGTGTGTGTGTGTGTGTGTTTGTGTGTGAAAAAGAGAGAGAGAAGACCTACATTTTCTCAGTCCTGGTGTAATTCTAAAAGGTTCTCCATGATCCAAACTAGAAAGAGACAAGTAAAACCACAAAAGATAAACAATATTTTTTTAATGTATTAATTATTGTATATTTCTTGACGCTGTGCAGGCTTACTCATTGCATAACAGGCAGTGTATATTAGACAGTACATTTGTAGACAGCATCACTATGCTCTGGCAAAAATGTAGTGTAAGGGATAATCCACGGATAGCTGTACGTTAAACAATTTTAAAGTAATATGTGGTAAAGAACAATCCAACGCCAAGCGGAGTGCACTGCATTAAAATTGTCTGCTTATATCATGGTCATTTGCCAGAATTGATAAGTTAAAGATGTTTAATTACTTAAAAAAACAAAAGTTGTGGGGCAGCGTTAAGTGTCTGTGCTCCTGAATGTTTCTGTGTGCAAAGCATAATCTCTGATCTCTGTGTGCGAGGGATGTGTGTGTGTGTGTGTGTGTGTGTTTCAATGAAAGCAGCACAATAATATAAAACAGTGATTGAACTGACTGGAACTACCTGTGCATTAAATGGTCATTTGTTTTATATATCTTTTGCTTTAGTGTGCCAGTACGAAATATTAATTCTAGATTTTGAAACATTCCTTTAGCCAAGTTGTAAAAATCCAGCGAGATATGCACAAGAAATGTATCAACAGATGGTATGGTCCACACAGAAATCTTAACCTCACTATCATCATGAAAAATGCAACCCTGTCTAATCCTGAATATTTGCACTGCCCCACATACTTGAGTATCTGCAGTTTATAGTTTGGATCCTCCAGTTTGTCGTTGAGCAGCTGAACTCCTGATTGTCCTGGGTGATTGTAACTCAGATCCAGCTCTCTCAGGTGTGAAGGGTTTGAACTCAGAGCTGAAGACACATAACCACAGCCTTCCTCTGATACCATACAGCCTGACAACCTACAGACACACAGTGAAGATGGAATACGTAGAAAAGTTTGTTGTGGGCTAATTAAAAACAATCCAAGTATCACACAGAACAATTTTACTGGGATGTCCAGAGCACAACTTTCTGTGCCAGTTTAATTTTAAGGAATTAACTGGGTGGGAAGAAGGGTTTGAATTTAAGAATGGAAGTAACAAAAACTAATTGATGAAAATGCATTGAGATCACTTCTCACATGATGCTGGTATGTGCACCTCAGTCCCCTTTTAAAGCTGCATTCAGTAACTTCGGGATTTCTTCGCTGTATTCTCGCTTTTTGCTCGCAGGTTTCTCTCTAGAGCTCCCCCCACAGCTTCGGAATAGATATTTGACAACACTGTTGTAAAAACTCGTTGGCTATTCTCAGACACCAGAGGCTAGTAGATCAACGACATCAAAGCAGATGGGACATTCTTTAAAACATCTTCTTCATTCGGGTTCGGACAGCGTGAGGGAGCACAATAATGACGGCATTTTAGCAGATTTCTTTTGGCCGTAAAGCAATTGTTTACAATGCGAGACCTGATATCACGCGAGACTTCCTGACGCGGCGGCCGGCGGCCCGCCGGCTCAAAGTTGCAACTGCGCATTTTCCGCTCAGGGGCACCAGGGGGGTGCGAAACGACCACCATTCAACCCGAAATAAGTAATATAACCATTCCAATGACTCCGAAGCTGTTCAGTTAAGGTAAAAAAAGTTACTTAGTTCACCTTTAAACCTTAAAAATATGAAAACGGCGGCAGGCTTCAGCTCCTCCCAGAGCGAGCAGAAGCGAAGCGAGTGGAGCAAAGCGAGCACTTTCATTCCTATGAAAATTGAACTTTACACTGACGCATCAGTGTGACGCATCAGCTAATCAGCCTTTTCAGTTCGCAACGCCAACGTCAGAAGCAGAGAACAAGGTGTGTGTTTATCGGTAGATTGTCACGATATCTGCAGTTCTTTGTCAAAAATTCAGTTTACATAAGGATGCAGGAGCGATACGAAACAGTTTCAGTATTTCAGTTTCTTCCTCCAGAGAAATGCCAAGACTTTTTAAGTGCTTTTCCCTAATCACTGAAGTGACCTCAACGTGCGGGTTAACAGTAGCATTAGCCGTTAGGCAAGTGTTATTTAAATAAGCTCCTGGTGTACTTACAAACTTTCCAATGCCTTGTTTTATGAGTACAGAACCTATTTGTACTACTGTAGAAGTTTGGTACCATTCTGGGCATTATTAGTGGGGTAATTTACAAGCTACAGCCTAGGATCCATTAGCGCCTGCACTAATCCATATGGCTGATATCCAGAGGTGGGTAGTAACGAAGTACATTTACTTCATTACATTTACTTGAGTAGTTTTTTGGAAAGATTGTACTTTTAAGAGTAGATTTGAATGTGGGTACTTATTACTTTTACTCGAGTACATTTCTAATGAAAAAACTGTACTTTTACTTCGTTACATTGGGCGACGTTCCTCTCGTTACTTTATTTTAATGCAATATGTGTTGTTAAATGCGTAAGTGCGATGTATCTTTTTTTCTGGGCTTGAGCGATGCTCAATTCACAAATGAATCACTCTTTTGAGTCGATTCTGGTCAAAGACTTCATCAAACAAGTTGGCAGATCTGTCTAAATCGGTTCGCGAATCAGTTTGAATGAACTGTTCAGTTCCTGCACGCACTGAATCGTCTGAAGCGATTTCAATTCACACTCGACTCGGAGTCGTAACAGGAAGATTTAAGGACATCAAGAGCGTTGGATGAAGTGGCCGTGGACCTACAGTACAGTCAAGTGAGAGCAAATCTGCAAATGCATCATATATTTGCCAGCGATGAAGATCTTTATTAGTTGAACATCTTCGTAAGCTGTCTGTGAATGAATGATTCCACAGGACGATATATTCGATTTCATTTCACCCAGGTAATACATTTTACAACCAAACAGATTATTACGCCATGATAGCACTACTAGAAAGTATGACATTACCCGTTTTTTGGACATATACATTACATTGCCCACAGTTTATGAACACCCGCCATCCCGCGGTAGTTTGTGTGTATTGTTGCGCAGTGGCGTGCGAACTCGACTTGAAAACGAATGCCTTTAATTGCCTGCCGTAGACACAGTTAACCAGTTTAAACATGCTTGCAGAAATATACATTTGATTATATTTTGGAGAACCGACAGAAGAAGATGTACTTTTTTTGTGTGTGTGTGTGTGTTCAGATATTCAGTAGCAGTCATGAGCGCGAGCACATGTGAAGAGTTTTAACTCTTTCTTCTCTGTGTCAATTGCATGCCTTTGAATGCAACACTCTGCAGATTCACTTTATTTCGACATTGTCTAATAATCCAAATGTAGTTGTATAAGTTATATTACTATTATACAAACCAAAGGACAGGCAATGATTTTCTTTTTCGGGCTACAGATGGGAGAAAATGCTTTTTGTTGCAAAGAGAGCCAATCTACTTATGAAAATAATAGTCATTTAAATAAAAATAAAAAATCTAAATAATATAATTTTATATATATGACGACTTCAGATGCAAAAGCCTCTAAGTACCATCTGAAATTTTCTTCTAAAAGAGCATTTTTATCAAGCTTGTACGTTTATGTTCAGTTATTTCACTTAAATGGCAATGAAAAGTACCTATTAATTGTCATTAAAGTGAAATTACTGAACTTAAATATACAAGCTTGATAAAAATGCTCTTTTAGAAGAAAATTTCAGATGGCATCTGAAGTCTTCTATATATATATATATATATATATATATATATATATATATATATATATATATATATATATATAATCCGAAGTAAGAAAAAAGAAATACGAGCATGCAACGTCGTAAATTAGTAGGTCACGAAATAAAGGTAAAATATTGTAATGTGTGTTGTGTCTTGGGATATTGTCTTGGCAACTAATTAATGAGACTGATTGAGAAATGTGAAGCACCTGGGCGGGAGATGTGTATTGAGAGACTGGGGGTGGAAAAAGGTTTAAATGGAGCGCAAAAGATGATGGACGATGGACGAGGGCTCGTTCTGGTTACATTATGGACAATAACACAGTGGTGCTCACCTTTTTTTGGTGAGGGGGATGTTGTTTGCGGTCAGTTAGGGCTGCCGGCGATGAAGATAGATAGATAGCGGGTGCGGGGAGAGAGTATATAGGTATGGGAAGTTAGGGAGGGGCAACGTCGCTGTGGGCAGGTTAAGTGGCTTTTTAAAGATTGTTTAATTTAAACTGATGTATTAAATAAAGTTGTGCTTTGTAATAATAGAGGGTGATAGTAAGGGTGGGTGGAACTGAAACTGGGAAGGTTTAGGGAACAGCCATAGGTACCATTTTGCACATGCATTAGGTTGAGGTTTTAAATGAGTTTGTCACCAATGAAGTGAGTGAATTCACGTAGTGCTCTGTGTAGTTCTATGGCTTTCCATTTTGTGTTTAGCCTGTCCTTGTAGTCCCTTCTGCATATTTTGATTGAAGTTGTGGTGGTGTGTTGTCTTGTGGTGCAAGACCATACTGGCTAAAATAATTAAAAGGTGGTGGCAGCAGCCTATTAAGAAAAGTAGATATTACAATGCCAATAAATCACGTTATTGTTACATCATGTGTTTTGCATGCAGGCATGATGTTCATTCTATTTATCAGGAACAGTTTCCATGTTTCTTTAACAGTTCTTGTACGTATTGTGTATCACCATGGTAGCCTGTTGTTCCCATAAGCCCAAAATGCCACTTACTGGTTATTTTGTTATATATTTTTGAATGACTGTGGTGGCTCATACAAAGATTGTATTAACAAAAACTATTTTGGGACTGCTATTTAATAGCTTAACCTTGTAGGCCTACTGTTTATTTATCAGTAAGTATTAGTCATATTCTTCCAATGTATTTGTATGTTAACCCTTTAGGCGCCAAGGTTTTTTTGGAAAAAATGCTGGATTTTGACAAAAATTTCAAAAGCTTGTGGCTTGAAAGGGCTTAAAGATAGAGATCTACTGTAAATTAGAAAAATGTTGGGGATGACTGAAAGTTTATGTGGGGTGTAAATATACTCATCTAATTTGCATATTATGACGTCATCAGGGGCGGCCCTCTTGAATTTCATAATATTCAGGAAATAGTAGATATTGAACTGATGTTTGAACTTATTTGCATGTTTTATTTTTATTTTTATTTTTTTAATCCTCATTCCAAATGATGAAAAAAGAGGAAACCAACAATAACAGGAGAAAGTACTAAATTATTACTATACTATATAGTAGTAAAACGCATGTGAATAGTAGCCTACTTTTTGATCAGTTCATCAGTAATATTCAGGAAATAGTAGATATTGAATTGATGTTGGAATTTATTTACATGCTTTTTTTTTTCCCATAGTGCAATAAATTGTATTTTTCTCCCACGCACAGCACGGCCACGTCTACCTCGGCCACTCCCATCTCGAACCGCTATCGCTATCGCTACTTCCAGCCCTATTTCTTCTACCACTGCTGCCTTTACCTCTAGCAACAGCTCTGCTATGTACACTAAGACCACATCCACCTCTGTCAACCCCCATCCCCGTTGGGCAAATGGTCAAAATGATCTGTTTGTGTTTCGTGAACACTCGCGCCTTGCGTGGCGGCACCATTGTGGGGCAAAGTTGTACCGGGAGAGGCGTGGGCGGCACCATTGCGCGGCAAAGCTGTACCGGGAGAAGCGCGGGCGGCACCATTGCGTGGCAAAGATGTACCAGGAGAAGCGCGATCCTTAGATGGCCGATCGTCATTTCCAAAAGGCAAATATTCCCCTTCAGAGTCAGAATCGGCGAATAACATTTGCAACACATCCTCACGGTACAAGTTTTTATTAGCCATTTGACGATTTTCTCTCACAAATCTCACAATTTACTCAGACGCTCTGAACTGAACTGCTTCCGCATCAATGACACGATCGCTCACTTGCTCTGCTGTTTCCTCCAACACTTTGAATAGGAACATGATGTCATTTTGGTCTTGAATCGAAGTATTACATGCCTGCCATCTAGTGGTAGGGAATACAAATGAGATATTACACCATATTAGGATCTACAGCCTGTTTTATTAAGTATGACGTCTTGACGCAATTTTGCGACTTTGGCGCTTAGAGGGTTAAGTAAAAGGGGATAGTACTGTCAGTGTGTCAACAAGTTTTGTGTAAACAAATGTATTATAAGAGGCCTATTTAATTTGATGACCATGGGGAAATGTGGGTCCCGTGGCCAAACTATTCAAAACATCATTCAATGTATATTGTGATAATTGTAATTAATAAATCGCCATTACAATTTCAAGGGAATAATCGACAATTATGATTTTTGTCATAATCGTGCAGCCCTAGTACCGGCACTTTATTTTTTCCACTTCAAGCACTGTGCAAAACATACCTGAATTTGAAATTTGCTATTATTGCATTAATGTATTATTTCGTAGCTTCCATTCATTATTTCCAGTTTATATTCATTTCTAATGCATACACACCTCAGTATCTCCAGCTGACAGTTTGGACTCTTCAGTCCATCGGAGAGCAGCTTCACTCCTGAATCCCGCAGGTCATTGTTACTCAGATCCAGCTCTTTTAGGACACAGTTTGAGGATCGTAGAGCTGATGCCACAATTTCACAATCCTGATCAGTGAGATTACAGCCAGCAAGACTGAAAAAGTAAAACATAAAGAGTTTTATGGCAGCTGCAACTGTCTATTAATAGTAAATTATGACCTTCCTTGAATATATGACAGCTGCTGCTGTGAAAGGCGAATCAAAAAAGAAAAAACATCTGATATTAAATGTGTCGTAAAAATTTGCAACTTGCTTGTTTGTTGCTTATCAATCCCTAAAGTTTCTCAGAAAAAATCATGAAATTAACAGTCTGGAGAAGCAGTATTTTACACTGTACAGTGCACTGCGAGTGTGAGAGAGTGTGTACACACGGAGAACACTGTCCATACACTGTTCTGATTGGCTGTGATTTGTGACTGATGGTTCTTATTGCGCAGCATGTTTGTGTTTATTGTTAACAGACAATTTGCTGGTTGCTGAAATCATGTCACATTGTGCCTAGTCAGCTCACTATGATAGGAGAACGTTGTGTGGACGGTAATATAGTTATATTTATAGTTATCTTTATAGCTATTGTTCTTGCTATGAACAGGCATTTAGTATCTTAGCTTTGAACACACTCACATGGCTTTTGTGCAGTTGATCACAGCTGGTATCAGTCTTCTTCTACCCTCATCTGATGTGTTGTATTTCTTGAGGTCCAACTCATCCAGCACCTCCTCTGACATCTGAAGCATGTAGGCAATTGTCGAGCAGTGAGCAGGAGAGAGTTTCTCCTCTGAGTGTTTGTCTGATTTCACAAACTCCTGAATCTCTCTGGACAGAGTCTGGTCTTTGACTTCCAGCAGACAGAGGAACAGATTGATAGATCTTTCAGCGGAGAGTCCATGCCCATCTTTGATCTTATCTTTTATGTACTGTGTGGTTTCTCTGATGCTCTCTGAGCTGTTCTCTGTGTGTGTCAGTAGATCCTGTAAGAGTCTCTGATTGGACTCAAGTGAGACGCCCAGCAGGAACCGCAGGAACAAATCCAGATGTCCATTCTCACTCTTGAGGGCTTTATCTACTGCACCTTTAAGCAGATTTTGTACTGAAGCAAAATTCCTCAGTCCTGCCATAGTTATACTTAGATGAAAGTAAAACACATAGAAAGCAGAGAGAAACTCCTGAATGCTCAGATGAATGAAACTGTAGACTTTCCTATGATGAATTGCAGATTCCTCTTTAAAGATCTCAGTGCAAATCCCAGAATACACTAAGGCGTCAGTGATGTCTATGCCGCTCTCACTCAGGTCCTCCTCGTAGAACATCACATTGCCCTTCATCAGCTGTTTGAAAGCCACTTCAGCAAGTTTCACAATCACTTCTCTGTTGGACTTCAGGAGTTTCTCTGGATCTCTCTCTTCATACTTCTGATTCCTCATGTTGATCTGAATCAGCAGGAAGTGGATGTACATTTCAGTCAGGGTTTGAGGGATTTCTGCACTCAAATCTTCTTTCAGGAGCTTTTGAAGCACAGTGGACGAGATCCAGCAGAAGACGGGTATGTGGCACATGATGTGGAGGCTTCTTGCTCTTCTGATGTGCGAGATGATTCTGCTGGCTTGATGCTCATCACTGATTCTCTTCCTGAAATATTCCTCCTTCTGAGGCTCATTGAATCCCTGAATCTCTGTCAGACGGTTGATGTATTTGGAGGGGATCTGATTGGCTGCTGCTGGTCTGGAGGTGATCCAGATGAGAGCAGAGGGAAGCAGCTCTCCTTTAATGAGGTTTGACATCAACTCACCCACTGATGAAGTCTCAGTCACATCAGAAACTTTCTGAGCATCTGAAAACATCAGTGTGATTCTGCTTTCATCCAGACCATCAAAGATGAACACAACTTTACACTGCTCATAAATCTTTGAGTCCAGATCTTGAAGTTCAGGATAAAAGTCCAGCAGAAGTTTGTGAAGACTGTACTGATTATTTCGGATCAAGTTCAGCTCTCGAAATGGAAGCACAAACATGAAATCTACATCCTGATTGGCTTTTCCCTCGGCCCAGTCTAGAATGAACTTCTGCACAGAGACGGTTTTTCCGATTCCAGCGATGCCTTTAGTAAGAACAGTCTTGATTTGGTCTTTCTCCTCACATCCTAGTACAGGTGAGACTTTAAATATGTCATTGCAGTAGATTGGAGTGTCTTGTGAGTGTTGTGTTCTGGCTGTTTTCTCCATCTGTAAAACCTCATGTTCTTCATTCAATCCTTTTCTCTCTCCCTCTATGATGTATAGCTGTGTGTAGATACTGTTCAGGAGGGTTTGATTATTTTGGAGTTTGTTTCCCTCAAACAAATTCATATATTTGTTCTTCATGCTGGTTATGTGCTGGTCTTTGACTTCCTGCAGGTCTCCAGTCTTTTTTTTTTTCTGCCTGATATGAGTCTGATCGTGGGATCGTGGCACAGATCTGATCAGATCATGCATCTCCCCCCTGCTGAATGTAGAGCAGCAAAAACACAATTGCATTACAATAACTCTTGGAGATCACCAGAAATATATTTCTAAACAGGGATATGACAGTGCAGTAGGGGTAATGCTACAAAATAATGTTCAAAAAAGCTTTGTAACAATCATGTTCATATTAATTGAATAAAGTCATTACTTCTTATAAGTTTGGGGGTAGGGGTTGGAATATTAATTGTCAAGTAATAATTGTCAAGTAAATATTTATACTAACGGAGGATCAGTGGTCTCTGGTCCATTACTTAATTCAGGGGGATGTATCATGGACCAGTTACTCTTCATGGACACACCGCTGGGTTGTGGAGACTCTGATCTATGTCTCTGCCTCCTGTTGATACTGAAAACAGACAAGCAAAATGGCATTTTACACATACTTGCTGTATAAATAAATGTTATACAGATTAGGTGTGCGTCTAATAAGTCTAATTATTAATGGACACTTAAAACAGTGTATGACGATGCACAATAGCGCTTTCCTCCCGATCGCTGGGGCTTTTATTTTGGAGGAACGCGCCATTCTTTGGAGTGCTTTACAGCGCTGTGTCCACGTGATCAGTCTTGTATCCACCATCACCAGTCTTCAGCGAGATCGAGCCATACAGATTCCGTGACAGACGGCAGTTATTTTGAGTGTTTAAAGTTGTATGCATCCAGAAAGTGAGTATTTTCAATTTCACTGTTACTTGAGCTGAGTTAATTGTTGCTTACCGAATAGAGATGTTAACCCTCTGGGGTATAAGGTGTTTTTGGGGTCCTTGAGATGTTTTGACATGCCCTGAGATTTGTGCTTTTTTCAGTTGTTATTCGATCAGGTGTGTCACTGAGAGGGTACCACAAGAAAGAATGCGAGGACAAAGTATATATATATATATATATATATATATGAAAAGTTCAGATGCAAAAGCCTCTAAGAGCCATCCGAAATTTTCTTCGAAAATGATCATTTTTATCAAGCTTGTATATTTAAGTTCAGTAATTTCACTTAAATGGCAATGAAAATTACCTATTAATTGTCATTTAAGTATAATTACTGAACTTAATTATACGAGCTGGATAAAAATGATCATTTTAGAAGAAAATTTCAGATGGCACTTAACCCTCTGGGGACCAAAAATGCGCCCGCGCATTTTGCTCGTTTTTTTTTTTTTTTAGCAATGAAAATAAACACTAAATGCTCTGTTAATTTTGATCTTTCATTTTCGTGTAATACATCGATCAATCGTGTTCAGTTTCTATTTTTTTTCTGTATACTCACAACAAAAATAAAGTGTTTTGCTTTTTGACAAATAAAGAAAAATTAACATGATGCAATTTCTGCCTTCTCTCTGTCAGTAAACTCCCATTTGAAACGCGTTCAAAAATGATCTATAACTCCGCGAAAATTCAGTCAAACAGGCAAACAGACCCACGGGCATAAAGCTTGAGATCGCATCTTTTAAATGAAGTAATTTATATAAAAAACAAATATTCTCAGCTCCTGTAATCTGTATAAAAAGAGAGCGACTCCAGTCAAGCTCATTATGAGCCATTCTGAGAACCATTTCAGTCTGTGAAACGCCCCCACATCAGCTGTAAACAAAGCGCGTCGCAATCGAGTGAGGCATAATATAGCCTACCTTATGGAGAAAAGTTTCCTCAGAACAGTGCTGATATGAGGAGCAATATCTCCTGATATGAGGAGCAGATCCCGCTGAGGAGTGAGGTAGGCTGTTTTCTTTTCTCAAGTGTTGATGTGGAATAACGTTATGGAATACGTTAGTGTTGCAAACCACAAAAAGATGAATCGCATTTCTATAATATGACTCGCCTTTCTGTGAGATGAATGAAGGGTACATATTTATTTGTAAAGACTGTTTAGCCTAAATATGAATCGCGCGTCTGTGTGTGAAAGAATAAACTGCTTTGCTATAGCCTACTGAGATGAGTAAAAATCGACTGGAATATGTTGAAATAAAATGTATCTGTATAAGCAACGTATTAAACTGCAAATTAGCATTTATATGCCCTAATATTTCATAAAACAACGTTACAGTCAGTCACTTGTTGACTAGATTTGGGTACAGTTTTTAGGCTACTGTAGAATATACTGCCACATCAAATAAGCTTTTGTTTAGCAATTTCTGCTCATATCTATTGAGCATATATTATATATATATATATATATATATATATATATATATATATATATATATATTTGCTATATTCAAACTAATGAATACATATGATAAAATGTAGGCCTATAATCTTTTTTCTTTTTCTTTTTTACAAAGAAAGAGTACACTTGAAATATTGTTGAAATTGTAATTATTGTTGTAATTGTAACATTTTTAATAAAATAGCAAAACATATTTACAAGATAGATGTAAGCGAAATCTTAAATGGTCAATATAAGTCTTCTTCTAAATACATCTTTTGTCCTTGCATTGTGGCTCAGTCAGTGTCACACCTGAATGAATGGCTAATTATGCAGAGTCATTATGCAGAGTGGGTGGGACATTGTAATCTAAGGTGTAAACTACTCCTCCCCCTCGCATATTGGCTTTCCAAGCAAAACCTGTTTTACACCATTTAAATCAATGTATTTTTTTTTTGTGAACGATAAAGCAAGACTATTTTCACATAATTTTGAAGCTAGAACTCAAAGGGACATCATCCATTAGTCAAAAGTCTTGTGGACACATATTTAATATGTGTTTTGTGGTCTTAATTCAGCAACTTTCATTTAATTTTTTTCCAATAACCACGCATAAACATTATTCTCTTAAAAATACAAACATCTACATACACGTTGCTCGCATATTATGGTAGCCCTGTTTGTGCTATATAGAGTGAATTTACACCTTTGCCATTAACATGTTTATAAATAACTGAAAAAAGCACAAATGTCAGAGCATGTCAGAACATCTCAAGGACCCCAAAAACAGCTTGGTCCCCAGAGGGTTAAGAGGCTTTTGCATCTGAACTCTTCATATATATATATATATATATTGACCGATTTAGATTTTGTTTTGTGACCTTGTAAATATATTTTTTGCTATTTTATTAAAAAGGTTACAATTTCAACAACAATTAAAATTTTAACAATATTTCATGTGTAATCTTTCTTTGTAAAAAGTATAAATTTTATCATACGTATTTCAAAGTTAAGGATTCATTATTTTGAATATTGGAACAAACACTATAATAACATCTTAGTTGATAATTCAATATACCTACTTTATTTTTGACAAAACATCACATACTATATATTTAACATATGAGCAGAAATTGGTGAATAAAATCTTATTTGATGTGGCAGTAGTCTTTTTTACAGTAAAAACTTTATAATCTATCCAAAGCTAATCAACAAAATCTTGTCTAAACATTCATATTTTGTCTGTAACATATCATTCTTATAATATATTAGCATATAAATGTTAATTTGCAGGTCAATTTGTTGCTTATACAAAGACATTTTATTTTTTATAAATATTTTTATTTAGCCGGCCAATCAACGAACAGAGGGCGGACATTGGATGAGCGTAGACACTGATTGTACCGTGGATGCGCAGATTTACTTCACATAATCTGCAAAAGTCGTTCACAGCCATGTTCACTCCGGTATTTCGCTCGATGGTTTTGTTTTCGCAACATACTACATGTGTTTACAGTGGAAGTTAGATGCGGCTGAGCATGCACATAACACGCCATAACCAAACGTTATGTGATTGGCTTACGGGAACCAATGATTTTAAACTTCAGACAAGCGCCTCCCCGCGAGAAAAAAAACGCTTTTCAATTATGCCCAGGCGGGAAGGAAGTCGACCGGAAGTTGAAGCCGGCCGCGTGCCACCATCTTGTAGCAGAACTTCACCTGCAGTTAGCATCCCATTGACTCCCATTCATTTTGGCGTCACTTTGACAGCGAATAACTTTACATCTGAGGCGTTTGAAGACTCCATTTGTCCATTATTTATTTCTAAAGAAACACGACCATGTATAAAATGCTCCATTACCTTGTAGCTTATGTTATGGCCCCGTAGAAGCAGTTTTTGTAAAAGTAGGCTAACGATTGCGTCATAACCACGCGTCTCTCTGTCGCACAGTAGAGAGATTACCGTATGGACGGGAGGAGAAGCTCGTGGGCAATCGGGGGGACGTGGAGGCAAAATGACAATATAATTAATCAGAATACCTAGCAAAAGTTGCTCATGCTCAAAGCTCATGGACAATTCCTACTCACACTCTCCATGTCTGCAAGATTCGGAAGGGAATGATACAGATTTCTCTTGGCACAGCTACTAGAAGACAGACGGGTTGCTCACGTGGTCCGTGTAACGCTTTGCTCGGTTTGAGTCTGTGCGTCAGGAAAGGAAGTGCTAAGAAATCGCTAAAAATGGGCTTCACTTGTCTCAATTGAGATCCAATGAGATGGCTCTGTCCACTTCTTATACTGTCTATGATTATGCCATGCCAGACTCTGTCTACGAAGCAAAGCGAAGTAGCAGAGTTTGGTATTACCAGGCTAGTAGTAAACATCTGTGCCGTGCATTCATTCACACACAGACACGCGATTCATATTTAAACAGTCTTTTTTGCAGTTTACAGACACTATTCCATATCGCGATTAGAACAAAGCACTTAAGAATAAAGAATTTACTATTCACATACTATTCCTCAGGGGGTTTAGGTGTAATAATGTAAGCTGTTTTTAATGTTTGATAATGCCCTGCTTTGTTATATTCAAGTGATACATTGCATATATGTGTGGGGGAAGCCAGTAGCTTATTAATGCCATTTTTGTTGTTGTTATGAATGTGAGCCTTGTTTGATAGAACATATCCTTTATTTTGTTTGTTACAGACCACAC
The DNA here is from genome assembly GCA_021464565.1 of Rutilus rutilus. Lineage (NCBI taxonomy): Eukaryota > Metazoa > Chordata > Actinopteri > Cypriniformes > Leuciscidae > Rutilus > Rutilus rutilus. Next base: position 9,481,454 of record JAJAQA010000002.1, on the reverse strand, counting down.
ACACACATAAGTATATGCTGACAACTCTAAGGACATAAAGCACCAGACAATACCAGACGTAGCCAGACCTTCAGACTGACGGCAGAAAGACTGGACTCTATCGCAGCTTTCATTGGCCATGGATCGCCCAAGAGAAAGTTTGAATGACATGTAATGCTCTACGTCATGTTAAGGGGCATGAAAATAGGCCTGTCACGATTCTGAAATTTGGCTGACGATTAATTGTCAAAAAAAATTTTTTTTGCAGTTATGCCAATTAATTTCCAGTTTTTGGGCATTGACGATTAATTGTCTGTTTTAGGGATTTGTCATCATTTTTTTGTGTGCTTCATTCATTAAATAATTGTGCTAAAAGTTAATGCTTTGTAAGTTATAATTTTGCAGTGTAAGATTACAGTTAACACCTTTAAATATTAAATAAATGTATTCAATAGCTATGACATTTTTTTTTATTGAACTTAGTGAGTGTATAAATACACATGTAACTGAACACGTGGATCAACTGTATCAATAACTAGAGGTCGACCGATATGGTTTTTTTCAGGCCGATGCCGATGCCGATCTTTTGAAATCCGGGTCGGCCGATGGCCTATAAATGCTGCCGATTTATTTTGGCCGATATTTGGCCGATTATGTGCTTGTTTTTAACCTCTATTTGAAAGATAAAATGTAACACAAATAATTACTTAATATAGACAAGATTTCTCAACAAAAACATTTATTGAACACTTTACCAATCTGCACTTGTACAAAAGACAAAAAGAACTTGAGATATGTTTGGTAATTGTACCTGAATGAATTGAAAATTAATTTGCTACATTTCAGATTAATATATTTGTTTTCCTTAACATTTGAATTAACAGTAACTTAAACACTTTGCAGTTTGAATGATGTCCTGATAAACAAAATGACGGAGTATGTTTTTATGTTTCCACTGTTCGATCGCGCCCGCGCCTCACACACACACACACACACACACACACACACACACACACACACACACACACACACACACACACACACACGCGTTTGCACACAAAGTAAACACTTTGCGACTTTAAACACACGCGACTTTTCGATCTCGATCGCGCCCGCGCCTCTCTCTCTCTCTCTCTCTCTCTCTCACACACACACACACACACACACACACACACACACACACACACACACACACACACACACACACACACACACACACACAACATATTGCAATCTTTACATCGCAGCCGGAGCTAAAGCGGAGCTACAGATTAGGTGTCCCTAAAGAACTCGCGTATCTAACAGTAGTTCCGCATTACTTTGCACGCGAGTTTTATTTATTTTTATAGCGTGTATTCTCCGTGGAAATTTATACACCGAACCGTGACGCCTGTACCGTTTCGGTTCAATACGAATACATGTACCGTTCCACCCCTAGTCTACAGTGAAATACAGTCACACATTACACTACTGTTTGGCCAGCATTTTAACCGTGTTTAATCCAGCTACTAGCTAACGGAATGTTAAAGTTAACTGCTGACTAGTGTCAAGTGCAGCGAAGCGATGTTTCTGTTATTCTAACGTCCGTCTTCAGAGCATCCAAGAGAAGCACAGGCATAACAGTAGCACTGATATGAAGCACAGAAATCCGCGTTGATATTCGGTCCGGTAAATAATGGTCGTTAAGGCACCAGTGCCGTATTAGCACTGGGTCTGTCTGTAGCTACCCAACCCTAGCAAAGCAAAGCCAGTCCTTCACTAGCATTTAGTTGGTCTCTTTTTTTTATTACTTATTTCTCTGCATTGAGTGACAACCCTCTCAAATATAAGACACACAAACAGAACAAATAAAAGTCTCAGATTCACTGTCTGTAAATTCTTGCTTACTTATTGTGACATGATCGCAACCCTTCTGCTGTGCTAATGCAACCTCAACTACGCTATCAATTTCAAAGTAGCCGAACGTCATGTCGCCTATTCATGTTTTTTCTCTAAGTTGGCAGTAACATATCAAAAGTTTTTAATTAAATATAAAGGAGTTTTCTCCAAGGAACTTAGCTCCTTCCTTAAGCACTGGATGAGGTCTGCTCACTCTGCTGGAGAATGACTCTAGGCGCAGCATGCGTCGAACGCGTGTTCCACAACAACAACACTAGGCTGCCCACAGATGCGCCTGCCTAATAATCGGCTTGATACACTTGGATATTGGCCGATGCCGATTATGTTAAAAATGCAAAAAAACGGCCGATCAATCGGCCGACCGATGAATCGGTCGACCTCTATCAATAACAGTGCATGTATGCAATGTATACATTAGCCGAGCTCTAGCGTGAATGACTGATGTGAATGACTGACGTAACCAGAGCCGGCCCGAGGCATAAGCGAACTAAGCGGCTGCTTAATCGATTTTTATTTATTTTTTTATACATATTAATTAACTTAAACAATTGACATAAATGAATGAATGAATGAATGAACGTTCCAATATCGACGGAAAAAATCATCCTCTTCACTTACGCAAAAATGTGCTGTGCAAAAAAAAAAAAAAATCACAGTGGAGCGGTGCTTACACTGAATGGTATGAATTGTACTACTGACTATTTAAACAGAGCAGTGCAATTTTTATGTTAGGTTGACTATTTTATTATTATATTTTATTATGGCTATAATGAACAGGCTGCGATGTCAAGATTGCAATGCTGGAATGTGTTGTGTGTGTGTGTGTGTGTAAGGCGCGGGCGCGATCAAACAGTGGAAACATAAAAACATATGCTGTCATGTTCAGACAAGACATCATTCAAACTGCAAAGTGTTACAAAACGTTGGAGAATATTTTGCTAATAATTTATTTAATATGTTTTTTGACAGTTTGTTTTCAGAAGTTTCAAAGAGATAGTAAAAGAGTAAAGAAAAAGTTACAACTTTTTTAAGTATCTATTTTTTGTAAGTAAGTATTTATTTTGTACTAATACATAACCTCATTGCATTAATTTATAATTTAACATTATAGCGTGACATTTGTGTCAATAATCGTCAAGCACAAGTGACTCCGCGTGGTGGGAGGGGGCCCCCAAATCAAATTCTGCGTAGGGCCCCCAAAAGGCTTGGGCCGGCTCTGGATGTAACAAACGTTGGTAAAACAAATCTTGCTCCATGCTTAATATTTCCTCAAAGTAGTGAGAACGACAGACAATCTGCATTAATAGAGACAGTAATAAGTTATAGTGGCCCCCAACTGATTAGCAGAAGTATTTCAGTAAGACAGTAATAACGTGAGTTAGCCAGTTAGCAGGAGACCTACACAATATAAAACTCAAAACTAAGTATTTTGAACACCATCTTTCAAGAGTAAAAACGGTTTTAGGAATCCTGCATTGAACACCGAGATTTGAGAAGCAGTCGTCAGTAAAATAAAGGGAACACAGCAAAAGTTTAGGATTATTCTGCTGTGATATTGTGATAAAGATTAACTTTAACCACTGATTCTTCAGATGCTCGTCCTTGGGCAGTGAAAAAAACTGTCTTTACCTTCACATTGTAGAGCACAGCGTTTTCTTGACATGATGCTATCCAGTATCCACAGGAATCAGCTGCAGGTTTGAGGTTCAAGGTTTCCCTGGTGTCTGAGCACGCAATAAGTGGGCAGGCAATATACTAATGTTTTGTCTTGACGTCACAACGAAACGGCTTATGACTTGTTTGAAAAACAGTTCATTAATTGACTCAGAGTCGACTTTTACTTTTGAAAGACAATAACTTTATATACGGTGTACTTGCAGATTTAAAACGTTGCATGATGTTTTCATTCACTTAGAGCTATGTTACACACTACATGAAAGGTCATTTTCAAAAATCAACATGGAGTGTCAACATGGAGTCACAGACAGTGCACAGCGCTGCACAAATTCGCATTTAAAAGTTCACGACACAAAGCAAAGAAATGTCAAGCGTTGTGTATTTGATAATTTAAGGAAAAACAACTAAATTTGGAATGCGCAACCTCTTTACAGGCGGCTCGTGTGTGTGCAAAGAAAACCGTATCTCAGAAAGCTCCCAACTACTACTGAATGATATAAAATCGCTTGGATGTTCAAATTGGCAAGGTTTAAAAAGACGTGGGCAAGTGATTTCCATCAGCTGTACCGAAATAAGACCTATAGCGTGCATTTAGAAAATAGATAGCACCGCTCACTCACCAATTGTTGGCCTCTGGAATTCACTGTATATTAGGGGTGTAACGCTACGTGTATTCGTACCGGACCGTTTCGGTACAGGGCTTTCGGTACGGTGCACGTGTGCACCAAATGACCGAATGCAATATTTTGTGTGCGGAACATAGGTACATTTTCGTGTTTCCACACGAACATATTAAGTGGCGGAAGTCTCCGCATTCAGCGCAAATCCCGCCCTGCAGCTGATTCTAAAGTTTTCATTGGTCATGTCAATATGTCAATCACTGTACAGATTGCCCTACTGATCTCTAAATCTACCCGTCGTCACTGTAACCTAAACCAATGAAATCGACTGCAGGGCGGGATTTCCGCTGAAGTGGTTTAAAAAATTTTTTTATTTTTTTTTTAAATCACAGACCGCACGCTGTACAACAACATACACGCCATGCTTTAGCCCAGCCTCTCGCTAGCTAGCGTCATGGCCAATGCAGACAAGCCCATAGACAGTATGGACAAGCCGGAGCTTGAAGAGCCACCCATATCATTAAGGTCTCCTGTTTGGGAACAATTCGGTTTCCCAGTGAAATACGTCAACGGACAAAGACTAGTCGATAAGACGAAAGCAGTGTGCCGACATTGCTCAGTAATGATCGGGTATGTTTCTGGCAACACTTCAAACTTGTTAACGCACTTGAAAAGGCATCACGCGAGTGTGAACATCACTACAACAAGGAAAAAAACCGACCGTAATTCAAACGCAGCTCCCGTCGGCATTTAAACAGACCTTTGCTGTTAATTCCGATCGGGCCAACGCAATAACGAAAGCAATTGGTGTTTTTATAGCAGCTGATCACGACCATACTCGGTTGTTGAGAACACTGGTTTTAAGCACATGATGAAGGTGACTGAGCCCAGGTATGAAATTCCTTCTCGTCCACATGTCAGCCAAAAAGTTATACCCGCCCTTTATGAACAGGCTAAAACTGCTGTTGTCCATGAGCTGTCTAAGGCATCTGCTGTAGCACTCACAACTGATGGATGGACATCTAGAGCTACCGAGAGCTACTTAACAGTGACTGTCCATCACATTACTCCAGAGTGGAACATGGTAAGCCATGTTTTGCAAACCCGCCTCATTTATGAACAACACACAAGCACAAATCTGGCAGAGGGACTTAAGATGACAGTGTTGGAAGTTGGAGAGGCCAGGAACTACAATTCCTGTCACAACAGACAATGCTAGGAATATTGTCAATGCAGTCAGTGAAGCTGGACTGGGCCCTCAAATTGGGTGTTTTGCACACACAATTAATTTAGCATCACAGAAAGCAACAGGTCTCAACCAGGTGTCCGGAGTGCTAGGTAGAGTCAGAAGGGTTGTCTTTTTTTCACCGTAGCCCAACAGCTGCACATATTTTAGAGAGCAAACAGGAAATGCTTAATATACCAAAACACACCCTTATTCATGATGTCACCACCCACCGGAACTCCAGTTATGATATGCTTGAGCGGTACCTTGAACAGCAAGCAGCTGTGTACTCTGCACTGACAGAAAAGGCCCTCAAGAAGAATAAAGAAATAAGCACGTTGTCTGACCAGGATCTGAAAATAGCAGAGGATGTACTTGAGGTTCTTAAACCACTAAAAACCATCACAACACTGATGAGCACTGAATCCACACCTTCAGTATCAATGATCCTCCCCCTCCAAACCACAGTCCTCAACTCTATGGCACCCAATGAGGAAGACAGTCCAACTGTGAGAGAAGTCAAGGCTGCCATCACAGAAAACCTGAAGAACAGATACTCTGCTTGTCATGACTTCCTCCACAAATGCACAGTTCTTGATCCGAGGTTCAAAGCCCTTCCTCATGTGGATGATTCCTGTCGTGACAGAATCTACAACAACCTCATCACAGAGATTGCAACCATGGAAGAACAGGTATTGTGTTAATTTGTGTGTAAAATATCTTCATTGTATAATTTGAAATACTTGCTGCTTTGAAACAATCTGCATTGTTAAAAAAAAACTTATATAAATAAAGATGACAGTGCCAGTAGTGGTTAATTAAAGTTTTGTCATTTTATTTTGCAGAGTGAGGAGGCCACAGCAGTTAGTTCATCCCCAGTGACAGGACACCCAGAGGCTTCATCTCCTCCTGTTAAGAAGTCAGCCATGGCTGAACTGTTTGGTGAACTCTTCAAGACTCAGGTGGGAAACAAGCCTACTTTGCAGCTGGTGAAGGAAGAGGTTAGCTTATACAAGGCTGTGGACTGCATTTCACTGGATTCAAACCCACTTGAATGGTGGAGGACCAATGAGCCCACATATCCTCATATTGCCAAGTTAGCAAAGCACTACCTTGCTGTACCTGCTACCTCAGTCCCTAGCGAGAGGGTATTTTCTACAGCTGGAGACATTGTAACTGCCAGCAGATCTGCCCTTTCCGTAGACAATGTGGACAAGTTAATTTTTTTGACAAAAAACATGAAAGTTGAATGAATCTGAGCAGGCCTTCAGCCTGGAGCTGTTCATGCTGCACTTTAGACTGTGGAAAAGTTCTTAAAAATCTGAGCAGGTTTTTATTTTATATATATTTTATTCAGGGTTTCTGCAGGTTTCAGTAAGTCAAATTTAAGACCTTTTTAAGACATTTTAAGACCATAAAGATTGAAATGTAAGACCTACACGACGCATTATCCAAGTTATATAGATAGTTACCTCGGGATCATTAGAGTAACTATCTATCTATCAGGATCTATCCTGTTCAAAAAGTGCTAATACTACAGAATGAAGTCAATTCAACAAGTTTTATGTCGAAAAACAGTAAATTACAAATTGATTAGCATCAATATGCACTTTTTGTTTATGTAAAAATTAAAATACCATTAAAATGATTTTAATCATCATGATTTTAATGATTTTAGTCTGCACCGGTGCAGACTAACTTTTTTTATACATGCCATTAGGGATGCACCGATACCACTTTTTTGGAAAACGAGTACGAGTACGAGTACTTGCATTTCAGTACTCGCCGATACCGATACTGAGTACTTAATAAAAAAAACATGATTTAAATTTACAGGTAACAGCTTTAGTCATATAATTTAACAAAAAAACAAGGGACTAGTTTGGAATTAAGAACATTTATTTAAAATGAAAAGCATGTTGTATGCAACATATTACAGAATAAATAATTATAAAAAAAAATGTAAACAGTGACAGTGCAACTCAAGTATTTTTTTCAGTTTGTTGTAAACTCTGCCGCTTTGGACGACACAAGGGGCATTAATAAACATCTTTGCTATTTAGTGCACAATATTTGAATAAACTAACAACATCCACCAACATAGAACTGTGGCAGTCAGTGCAACTGAGGTAGGTATTAACATCAAGTCTAAGACGACTCACTTAATGGAGCCTATTTAGAAAAAGTGAGTGGCAGGTTTTTTTTTAAGAAAAGTAGCTTTTCTGCATTATCAGCAGTCAGCCTGTTTCTGTTTTCATCTATAATGTGTGAAACTGAGCTAAAAAGCCTTTCACTTTCCACACTGCTACATGGGGCTGAGAGGTATTTATGAGCCATTTTAGCCAAAGTGGGGAACCTGATTTTGTTGACACCCCAGTACTTCAGAGGACTGTCTTCACGAGGGCTTGGGGCCTCTCCGAGGTATGTGTCGAGCTCAATGGCAGCACCTGCTGCCAGCGGCTGTGCTGCCTGGGGCTGCTCCTTAGCGATTTCTTCAAATACAGTGTCCAGACTGCTGCTAGTGCTGGCCTGGGCCTTGAGGAACAGTTTAGCAGGAGGTTCTGGAGCTTCTGCCCGACTCCCCTCTGCCTCAGCTCTGGACATCATCTGCAGCTCCTGCTTCAGGTGCAGCTTGGCCTCCGGAGCATTGTTGGAGAAGAAGCGATCTTTATACCTGAACAAAATTCATGAATGTATTAATATGTGGAAAAATAGGACAGATTTTAGTTTCCCCTAAACCACTGTCACAAATGCCAGCCATTTGGCTTTCTGGTAGTAATAAGGGAAATATATTTCATATTATATATATTGCATACATTTGTATTTGTGTATTTTAGTTACAAAAATATAATATAATATTTCAGATGGAAATTAATCTTACATTTAGTACTGTAGTTTATCATTGAATACCTATAGCACACAGACTTTACCTTGGGTCAAGTATGGTGGAGATGAAGTACAGTGGGTTGGTCTCGACGTCACTGAAGCGCTTCTTGACAGCTGCCAGTAAGGTTGCTTTCATTGTCTTGACGCCGTGGTCCTCGTCTGTTTCTCTGTTTAGAAGTCTCACTAGCACAGTCACAGCTGGGATGACATCAGAGGCTAGTGCGTCGTAGCTGCTCACTTTTTTAGTTAGTTCCTCAAAGGGGGCAAGGATGGCAACAGTCTTCTCCATAAGAGCCCATTGGTGAGCGGTGAGATAGTCAGGGAGTTCATGCTCGGACACATACACCCCCAGCACTCGCTTTTGCTCAATGAGGGACTGGAGCATGTAATACGTGCTGTTCCAGCGCGTCTGTACGTCCTGCTGCAGTCTCTTTATTGGCTGGTTGAGCTGTCCCTGAATGTCCTCGAGGCGGGAGTAGGCTAAGGCGGAATGTTTAAAATGCCCAATTATTTTCCGCCCCACTGCTATAGCATCTGCTATGCTCCTCTGTGCTAATAAGCCCTCGTGAACAGCCAGTTGGAGCGTGTGCGCGACACACGGCAGACTTGGGAGCCCTGCGTCATTCATGGCTTTAATCATGTTTTTGGCATTATCTCGAAGCACAACATGTACTGATGTTTTAGGTATACCCCATGTCTGGAGCATTTCCTCAAACACATGCGCTATAGCCTGGCTGGTGTGCGAGCCGCGGAATTGTTTCGCATGTAATATGGCTCGTTGCGGCATGAAACTCTCGTCAATCCACTGGGAGGTTAGGCTAATTAGCGACACGGGGCTAACACTGCTTGTCCAAATATCCGTGGTGAAACTAAACGTAGAGGAGGCTTGCAGTAGGCTGTGGATATGTTTTTTCACGGAGTCGTGTAGTTTAGGCAGCTCCGTGTCAGTCATGTAGCGGCGGCTTGGGACATTATATCTGGGCTCCAGAACATGGAGGAGACGCAGGAATCCCACATTTTCTACCTCCGAGAGTGGCTGGTCACTCAATGCAATGTACTCGATAATTGCCTGTGTTATTTTCACAGCACGTGGATTGTCTCTGGACATTTTCTCTTGTCTTGAAAGAGTTTGCTGCAGCGTGGGTTGTGTTGATTTAGAAGCGTGGGTAAACTCTTTGTACTCGTTGTCATGTTGGGATTTTAGGTGCTTGATTAAATTACTTGTGTTAAATGCGCTACCTTTTGAGCCTCCTCTGGACAATTTCGCTGAGCACAATTTGCAGTCCGCCTTTGTTTTGTCGTCTTCATTCACTTTGAAATAGTTCCACACGGCTGACATGTTTCGTCTCGCCTCGCCTTGCCTTCTCCCCGCTCTGAGCTGCGGGGGCGTGCCTGGAGGCGGGCACTCCGCGCCTGTGATTAACCCCTTACACGCCGCTCAAACATAGACATTTCTCAGACCGTGGTATCGGTCCCCAGTATCGAGGGACTTTTAACGAGTACGAGTACTTTAGAAAATGTGGTATCGAGGCCGATACCAGATACCGGTATCGGTATCGGTGCATCCCTACATGCCATGGGATTAATCAATGCATGCTGATGAATGATGTATAATAATAATTAATCTGCATACCCTAGTTTTGCACTGATGTAACAAGACTGACAGTGACACAATAAGACATCATGTTAGCAAAATGTTTTAATCTTTTAACTCTTAAAAAAAAAAACTATTAAAAAACATGTATGTTCTTTAATGTTTGATTATAATTTTACTGTCTTCACATAGGGATGGGATTTGATAAGATTTTATCAGTAATAATGCCACTGATTCTGATTATCGATCCAATTCTTTAACGATTCACTTATCGATTCTTGATAGCACTGTGTGGAAAAAATGTTTAAAATGCTTTAAAAAAAAAGTGTTTTTGTTTATTTTAAAGTTTAAGCTTGAGTTAGCAAACTGTACTTTTTATATAATTTATGTAATAAATAGAACCTTATTGTAAAGTGTTACTGATAGTTATACACCGATTCAGACGTCTCCTGAGTTCATTAAAATGAATCGGTTCAAAGGAGTCATTAGTTCGCGATTTGGACGTGCCGTGCGCGTTGTGTGATTATCCCAGCAGTTAGGACATGGACATCCAAGATTTGTCAAGATTTCATCACTGTATAGTTTTAATTTCGTTTAATTAAAGTGTTGTTTTATGTCAACTGAATGTCCGGAACGCGAGAAGATAAGGAAACTTATTTAGCACAATTCACACCCAGCAGAGTATAATTCAGCGGAAAAAAATCTCCGAATGCTCCACACGAAATTTTGGTCTTCCGACATTTTACCACCGTGTCGATTTATTTTGATTAATATGTGCGAGGGAGAGAGAGCAAGGACAGCGCTAAGTTTGGAGACGGTGAAGTCGTTTACACAGAGAGTGTGCGCGCGCGCGACCGACTCTCTCTCTCTGGTCGTTCTTTTAGTTAAAACATACGCCCTGTCACAAACGCAGCCGTTCATCTACATTACTCACCTATCAAATAAGACTTTGGCGGGACAAAAATTCACTTTGGCGGGCGCTAAAACAAGTTCAATGCAGGAAAATTCATGCGTGAGTTTCCATTAGACTCGCACGGTAGCCAGGCGTCTCATCAAATGGCGAGCTCAGCTGTTGTTGACGCTGTGTGTGTGCTACTGTGCTTCAAGATAATGACGCAAGTGCTAAGATTCCAATTGGCCAAGAGAAAAAGTGCTAAGATTCCGATTGGCCCAGAGAAATGTCAATTATAAGAATTATCCAATAATGTTTCGCAATTCTAGCCTGCATGGCAGTTTACTGTGGCGAACTAGCTCATATCAAGCCACGAGCTACTGGTAGCACGTGAGCGACGTGTTGGAGACCCCTGCTAGAGCTCCGCTTTGTAGGCTACAACTCTTTGAAATAACTTTCTGCGGCCAGCGTTTCTGGAAATGAATGAGGGTAAACACTTTTTAAGACCTGACTAAATGAAATTTAAGACCTAGGATGAAAATCTGGCCGTTTTTAAGACTTTTTAAGGCCTTAAATTTAAAGTTCAGAATTTTAGACTTTTTAAGACCCCGCGGAAACCCTGTTATTAAAAAGTGTTTAAAAAAGTGTAAACAAATTGTTACAAAAAGTTTATAGTAATAAACAACCTGCAGTTTAATGTTTGCATTTCTTTTCCTTACTGTACCGAAAATGAACCGAACCGTAACTTTAAAACCGAGGTACGTACCGAACCGTGATTTTTGCGTACCGTTACACCCCTACTGTATATCGTTTTGGATAATAACATCTGCTAATTCAAAAATGGATAGTGTCTTACCTGGGGTCAGAGGTCACTGTTGCATCACTGAAGACAGGGGGTTCATTTATGGATTTGTTACTCTTCATAGACACAACGCTGGGCTCCGGAGAGTCTGATCTCTGTCTCTTCCTCCTGCTGATACTGACAAAATACATAAAAGACAGCATTTTAGACATACTGTAGACCTTATTGTAGCCCTGCCTCTTTTCAGTGCTGCGCTCATTGTGTTCTCTCTTCTAGTCTGTATTTCCACAGCATGAAGGTAAGATACACAGCAAAATCCCCAGAGTTAAATTAACTCTGTTCAGAGAACATTTGGTCCCTCTCTAAAGAGAGTTAAAATAACTCTGAATCAGAGTTAAAGTTAATGAGATACTTAAGTGATTAATTAAGTGATGATTGGGCTTTAATGATGAACACCTGCTGTCAACAAGCAGAATCACTGAATGAAAGAGAAACAAGAACAGAAAAAAGAGAAACACAAGAACTACAACTGACTTCCAGCCACAGATGAAATCAACTGAAGACGAAATAAGACATTAAATCTGTGAAGATCTCAGCAGAGGAGGATTAAACAACTCCACAAACAGCATTACCAGCTTCACTTATTACTGACCAGATTGACTTTATTTCTGTCATACGTTTACAGAAGTTCGTATTGAGAATTAACAGAGGTTTAGATGTTGACGATTTATTGAAAATGGTTGGTCACCATAATGGAGATAAGTGTTTCCTTTAGTTGGGCAGTTTGACTGTTAGCTTATTTGTTTATGAGTTTGTGGTTTTTTGTAACAGTTTTTACCGAAACATGTAATTTGTTGCAAAGAATGCCAGACGCAATGATGTTCAGGTGATCTAGTTTTCAACAACAAAAAGTAGAATGATGCACTTATATCATCACTGTCCAAAAGTGGTCATTTGATGTTAATAGATTATATTCACTAACAATACTCTCTTGCCACGGATTGAAATTTTTTAAATACATAATAGGGGATTTTTTTTTTCCTAAGACACAGACATAAAGAATCAGCATATGAATCTCAACAATGGTGACATGTTTCATGCCGCAATGCATCCTGGGAGCCATGAGTTTTATACTATTGTGGCTCCCAGCATGCATTGCAGCATGAAGCATGTCACCATTGTTGAGATTCATATGCTGATTCATGATGTCTGTGTCTAAAAAAAAAAAAAAATCCCTAGAATGTACTTAAAAAATCTAAATTCAGAATGTCCGATCTGTGGCAAGAGAGTATTGTTAATGAATATAATCTATTAACATCAAATAATCTCTTTTAGACGGTCATGAGATAAGAGCATGTTTCTACTATGTGTTGTTAAAAACTATTTCACCTGATCATCTTTGTTTTTGGTTTTCTTTGTAACAAATTACATGTTTTGGTAAAAACTGTTACAAAAACCACAAACTTGCAAAAAGAGTCAAACTGCCCAACTAAAGGAAACACTCATCACCATAATGGTGATCATACATTTTCAATAAATCATCAACTGCTGAGAACAACTGCTGAGAACTTGTTGACAGCAGGTGTTCATCATTAATGCCCAATCATCACTTAATTAATCACTTAAGTATCTCATTAACTTTAACTCTGATTCAGAGTTATTTTAACTCTCTTTAGAGAGGGACCAAATGTTCTCTGAACAGAGTTAATTTAACTCTGGGGATTTTGCTGTGTATTAAAGATTTATGAATGAACCGCTTGTTTTAAAATCTTCCCAGTCTACTGACATTTGTTATGACATCCACTCCAAACATTGCAATGCTCATGATAAACTTTAGTTAACTCTACAATAAGTAAATCCACTTCACCAGCTAATTACTCTTTGACAGCGGTTCAATGACAACACTCTAAAGATGGCTGTGTGCTTGTTTCTCTGGTGCATATATAGTTTGAATGCACTGTAGATTAACATTTACAGGATTCAGTCAAGAGCTCAAGGAAAAAATTTGACTTTTGGAAAGGGAAAGGTTGGAAAGATCATTCCACTAATGAGGAATAGTGACAGTAAAGTTTCAGGAAAGCGATTTTGTGTTTCTCTGTGATGGTAACACTCACCAACTCCAGGCTTCTGGAATACACTACAAGTCTGTAAGAGTTGCAACCTTGCCAATAGGGTCTGGCTGCAGACTACGGGGCGAGTGGAGCTCCACTCAATAGCGGAAATACGTCACCTCCACTGCGCCCGAGCGGATATTATAAACTAATAACTGATATTATAACCAATCTTCATGCAAAATATCGAAGCGGTATACTAAGCTTTTACGTTTTATGACTTTTTAAAATATAATATTATATGTATGATATTATTTAATAATATTATAGTAAAAATAATTTCAGAATTTTCTATTTAAAGCAAAATAACATGTACAAATCAACCAATGTAAAATAATGAAGAATAATTTCCACAAATTAAGTTGTAATTGTTTTTATGTAAAAAAAAAAAAAAGAAATTCTTAAATTATTTTGATAACACACAATAACTGCAAGGGACCATACTGTATAATTTTTGCTTATATTAAAATTTAAAATATGAAATGGAAAATGGCTAGTGTCTTACCTGGGGTCAGAGGTCACTGTTGCATCACTGAAGGCAGAGGGCAGATTCTTCATGGTTTGATCACAGCTTGATCCAGGAGATGGAGAACTCATCTTTGATGTAGAGTCCTTCTTCTCTCTATCCTCACTGAAACTCATTTTTGGGGCCGCGTCCTCCTACTCTAATTTCTCAAAAAGAGTGTTGAGAGTTCAATTTAATACCTTTTATATAGAAACACAGTTTGCAAAATTTAGTTAGAAAGAAAAATAAACAGACATTTATCAGTAGTTCCGTAAACCAGTGTTTACTGTTGGAATTTAAGTTTGTGCAATTTTGTGTTGTAAAAAGTTCCTGAGAGACAGCAGTACAGTATAGATCACTGTTGTACAATTACAGCTAAAGTTCAGTGCAATGCAAGTTAAACTCAATGCAACACAATGCAGTTCAGTTTAACAGATTATTGAAAAACAGTTTCATTACAAAATGAACTAGGCCTATAGGGTGCATCACACTCCGCTCGCTAGTTCACTAGTTAGGGCACTAATCAGGGAATCCGCCATTTTAAAGGTATAGTGGAGGATCTTTCCGAATTTTAGATAAGACTCGCCCTCTCCACTTTTTGAATAAGTTTGATTGATTCACCAGAATGATTGAGAATTAGGAGGACCAATAGTATAGGTGATCCACCCGGAAGTAAAAAATCCTCCGCTATACCTTTAAGTGCTGTCTCAATCACAAAATCCACAAAAAATGCTAAATGCACTGTTCCCCAAAGAGTCCTAAAATGCACCTTAAAAACAGGGAGAATCAATGTTCACTTTGTTCCCTTAAGAGAAATTCTGGAGCTTGAAACAAAGATTGCGCGTGAGAACTCAATACACATCATGAAACATGATATGGTTTAAGAAAACCATTATTTAACTATATTTCAGTAAGCATACATTGCTACTGGACAGGTATTGAACAAAATGTTGCTACCATTTATAATTAAACTGCACAACAATTAATACAGCTGAAATGTTGAAGGGATGTAACAAAGTATTTTTCTTAATGTAAAAAGCATTAGGCCACAAAAAAACAACGTCAGAAAGAAAAATATATTTTCTGCTGTTGTTCATGTACCAGTAGCTACTAGCTAGTGACATGTCCATTCATGTGCGCGATATACTGATTCACAACCTACCCACTAAGCAAAAAAGAAAAAGTATTTTCAACGTCTTTGTCACAAAAATCGGACGTTGAAAAGACGTCCACTGAGGGTCTAGAATGAAAGTTGTTATGACGTCTTTTTTTGACGTGTTCTGCACGTCCGATATAGACGTTCATCGAACCTTCGTACAAGTTTAAACACTAGTTCAGATGTGGCCATTGTGGACATATTTCAACATCATTTATGGTCTCATTTAGACATAATTACTTTGACTATTGCTGTCAGATGATCTTAGTGAGAATTAACAGAGGTTTAGATGTTGATATTTGTTTAATTTGAAGTGTCACCATTGTGGTGATCAGTGTTTGCTTTAGTTGGGCTCTTGGTCCCCGTTCCTTTTACTTTAACATTTATTTGACTGCTTTAACTGTGTGTTTGTAAAACACAAATGTTGTGGCAGAGAAAGCCAATAATAAGTAAGATCAGCTGTTTTCAGCTTATGGTTGATGATGAAATCATCACAAAAAAAGCATTGAATGCTGTCAGATGTTTTGGCATTCATAACCACCAATCTTGTGGAACTGCAATATTGGTGCGAAAAGCATTAAAATGATCACTTATTTGAAGGTATATAGAGCATGTGCACATGATGTTTTGAGCAAATGTATCACATAGTCACACACAGACATCAAGACTTTGGATATGATTCACAACAACGGTGACAATAAAAAAAAAAAAAGCTTGAGAATCAAGGATGAGTTTTGTACTATGAAAGCTACCCATCATGCATTGCAGCATGAAGCTTTTTTTTTTATTGTCACCATTGTTGTGAATCATGTGCAAAATCTTGATGTCTGTGTGTGACTATATGATACATTTGCTCAAAACATCATGTGCACCTTTATATACCTTCAAATAAGTGATCATTTTAATGCTTTTCGCACCAATATTGCAGTTCCACAAGGTTGGTGGTCATGAATGCCAAAACATCAGACAACATTTGATGCTTTTTTTGTGATGATTTCATCATCAGCCATAAGCTGAAAACAGCTGATCTTACTTATTAGTGGCTTTACAAACACACAGTTAAAGCGGTCAAATAAATGTTAAAGTAAAAGGAACGGGGACCAAGAGCCCAACTAAAGCAAACACTGATCACCACAATGGTGACACTTCAAATTAAACAAATATCAACATCTAAACCTCTGTTAATTCTCACTGAGATCATCTGACAGCAATAGTCAAAGTAATGATGTCTAAATAAGACAATAAATGATGTTGAAATATGTCCACAATGGCCACATCTGAACTAGTTTTAACCTTGTACGAAGGTTCGATGAACGTCTATTTCGGACGTGCAGAACACGTCAAAAAAAGACATCATAACAACTTTCATTCTAGACCCTCAGTGGACGTCTTTTCAACGTCCGATTTTTGTGACAAAGACGTTGAAAAGACGTCTTTTGGACATCATTTTGCTTAGTGGGTAGGGACCCTTATGGAACAAATATATGGGAATATAGGCTACTGCAAAATATAATGTGATATATAGGCCTACAAAATACATTTTACATTTTACTCAGTAGCCTACAGCCTACATCCCCAATAAGGTTTGGTCTTTTATATCACTGTATTAGTCCATTAAAGGGATAGTTCACCCAAAAATGAAAATTCTGTCATCATTTACTCACCCTCAAGTTGTTCCAAACCTGTATGAGTTTCTTTGTTCTGCTGAACACAAAAGAAAATATTTGGAAGAACGTTTGTAATCAAGAGATCTCGGTCCCCATTGACTTCCATAGTAGGAAAAAAATATACTATGGTAGTCAATGGGGACCGAGATCTGTCTGGTTACAAACATTCTTCCAAATATCTTCCTTTGTGTTCAGCAGAACAAAGAAACTCATACAGGTTTGGAACAACTTGAGAGTGAGTAAACAATGATAGAATTTTCATTTTTGGGTGAACTATCCCTTTAAGCTATGTTAAGCGTTTTGTGCCGACGGAAGGGGAATCCTTGAGTATGAGGTATTGAGAGAAACCGATTATAATCCCGTTCATGGTAGAGAAAGCTGATGACATGTAGGCTACACAGGGAAAGTATAACAATGAAGTTATTGAATGAAACATAAACACAGCTTTTGTGTCTATATCATCTTTTCCGCATAAATACTGACACAGATAATCATTTTCATTATATGAATGAATGGCTTGCTCTAACTGTTGCTGGTCTTTGTCAACAACACGTGCTTTTGCACCCCCTGCTGGTGAGGTCGACTAACAGCAGATGGAGAGTATGCTCAGCAATCTACTGCTTTTCCTGCAGTTCCTGGATGTCAATGTTGAATTTACTGTAGAATTTGAACCACTGAATTTGTGAAAGTTTATTTCGCAAAGCGAAATAAAAAGGACCGAAAATTGCCTGTTGAATATTATAGGTTGTATTTTTAAACAGTTTGGATATTTTGGAAGTGAAATATGAAAGGTGAATATGGATTATTGAATTTTTAATAATGAAAATGTGTTTAAAAATGTTTTGAATTGAAATATTCACAGCTTAAATATTCAACCATGTTAAATTTCAGCCCATAAAAATGCAAGCCCTAAAAATACAATGCATTAAAATGCAAGCATGGTTAATGCAATGCCTATTTTTTTTTTCAAGTAGGCCTAGTGCAATTCAACAGGCTTTTTTATTTCAAAAACATTTGACATTATTTTACTTCCATACATATCTGATCACATGTCTATATTATGAAGTGTATTACTGAATATAAAATTATATACATTATGATATATTATAGTCACATTTTCAATATATGAAAAGCAGCAATTCCTTATGTATTAGGCTATTCAATATATTATAATACAATAACAACAATGTAGCCTAGTATTCTGTATATTTTCAAAATCATTTAATATATTTATTATTCATTTATAGGGAAATATATTTTCTTTTTTATATATATTGGATATATAATAGTTTGATATATTTGGATGCAGTGTAATATTCATCACGGGCAGTTATTTGTGGAAGGGCGCTTCATGACAGGCCAAAGTGCGTCACTTTTTTTCCGTTCGTACAACAGACGGAGCAAAGCAAATTCGTTTCTGTCCATTAAAAGTGTGCTGGAAGAGAAATATGATCAAATTCACAATAATTTCATCATAAACGGCTTTCAATTACTGCTAGTTGATGTTAATGTTATTTTTAACAAGAGTCTGACTAAATATCAAAAGTAGGGCTAATTTTTATCGTCGACGTTTCTGGCATTTTGTTCAGAGCTGTTGTCGAAGAATAATGATGGTTTGAAAACCCATGTAACGAAGACCAAAAATCAAATAGCAGTTAAGTTTGATACATGGTAAAATAAAGAATAAGTTTAAGCTTACCACAAAATATGATGCAGTTTAAATATCCCGGATCATGGTTTAAATCCCTGGAATAGCGTCACTTTTTTCCTCTCACTTTCGTTTCCAAGAGAATTCCAAACTGCGTAATCTCGACTCTGGAGGCTGAAGGAGACTGAAAGGAGGGCTCCACACGAAGACTCGTTGCAGATCAGTGGCGTTGTTTTTCATCGCTCCCTTCGTCAGCTTTGCTCCAAACACCATATTATGAGGCACAATTGATTTGTTCCCCCAGAACTCCATTTGCAATGGCTTCGGTGTGGCTAGGACTTATGGATGCTCATTTTGCTCAAAAAACATATGAATTCTGCCAACCAGCTCCACCTATCACACAAAAAACAATCGCGCTCCCTCTAGTGGCGCAGAGCAGTTGAGCTTTAATCTGCTATTGACTGAATACACAGTCTTAAAGGAACACTCCACCGTTTTTTGAAATAGGGCTTATTCACCAGAGGTGGGTAATCCAGGGCCAAAGAGTAAAAGTCCTTGCCATATGTTTATTCCACCCATAAATTCAGTCAGCTGATTTCACTAATTAGTTCTCTCTCCTGTCTGAATTAGCAAATCCAGGTGATTGGAACAAAATACTGAGGAGGACTTTTACTTTCTGAACCTGGACTTTACACCTCTGCATAGCAATGCCACATGTCAGCCAAGCAGGGGCGGACTGGCCATCTGTGTGATCTGGAGAATCACAGAACGGCCGGTACTCCAGGACGGCCGGCGGGCCGGCCCACCACCCGCCACGCACGCAGTTATCACCTGTTTTTGCCCCCACTAATCTGTTTCACACTCCAGTACTGTAGGTGGCAGCAATGCACCTTTAAGTTGGATGCCAGCTGCACTGGCCGTGGCCGCCACGTAAGGAGAAGCAAAGACGTTAGATAGAAGCATAGAAACAAACAAACAATATGCATAACGCGGCCGCGGGTAAAAAACGGAAAGAAAAGGGTGTGGCTGAGAAGGCGAGAGAAAAAAAATTGCGGAATTTAGATACTGAAGCCGTTAAATGTCGCAAACTAACTGAAATATTTAGCAGCACAGCCAGCAGCAGCACCTCGCAGTTAAATATTAGCAGCAGTGAAGAAGTGAGCCAGACAGCAACATGCCACCAGTGATGATGAGGGACAGAAAGATGAACAGGCAGATCCAGGGCAAGTAAGTATGGAACATGAGAGGATGAGTTGGATGATGTTAGGAAGTGATATTCAGGTTGCTACATTTTTAATGATTACAGTAGTTAAAACAGCTAAACTTCAACATTTTAGCTGTAAAATGCCACATGCAGTAGCTAATATTAAGAAATATGTTGTGCTTTTACTTTTAAAAATGTTGGTAACGTTACAGTTAATGCTTACAAACTTTGAAGATTTTGAATACAGAAGTTACATTTGTAATGGTGTATTTTCATTTAGATGTGGTATTATTATTATAGATTATTATTAGGTATATTATTATTAGGTATAGATTAATTACTGCATAAATTAATTAAGATTATAAGTAATAAATTAATTTTAAGACAGCATGGAATAGATTGTATAATATGCTGTTATAACAGCATATTATATAATCTATTCCATGCTATCTTGGAATAAAACCTTTTTTTTTTTTTTTAAATCCATTCCATCATTTGTTTATTCAGGTTGAGCTTAGATCAAGTCCATTTATATGTGAGTATTCAAGTTAATCTAGAATAATGTGCTTTTAACACAACATCTAGTCAACATCAGTGCTATTGCTATAATTTGGATGGTATAGTATCATGAGCCACAATTAAAGTCTTGTGACACTCATGCCAGGCGTTATTGTTGTTGTTTATGTTGTTGTCGAGTTTCCGCGCCGATTGCTTTGGGCCGGGCCTAGTCAAAGTCCAGGGCCGTTTTTTAGTCCCAGTCCGTCCCTGCAGCCAAGAGTAAAGAAATAAACCAACCAGAACTGGACCTTATCGTAGCCAAAATAATCTGTGTATATTAAATATGGAATTTCAGCCACAGCCTCAGATGAAATCAAATGAAGAGAAAAGAAGACATTAAATCTGTGAAGATCTCAGCAGAGGAGGATTAAACAACTCCACAAACAGCATTACCAGCTTCACTTATTACTAACCAGACTGACTTTATTTCTGTCACACGTCTACAGAAGTTTTTATTGAGAATTAACAGAGGTTTAACTCTGTGTTTCATTTGAAGTCACCATAACAGTGATTAGTGTTTCCATTAGTTGGGCTCTTAACTCTTATTATATCTTTTGCCTTTTTCTTTTACTTTTGCTGTTAAAGTGTGTTTGTCAAACACATTTGCAGCAGCAAAGAAAGCTAAAGTGAAATGAGATCAGGTGATGATGGTTACCTGTTGATGGTTTTGTAATCATCATGAAGTAGACTGATTCACTGATGTTTTTAGAATCTAACAATTATGTTATCACATTAATACTTTTTTCACAACACAAACCCTGTGTTACTGCAGCAAGAGATCCAGCAATATTATAACAGTAAAAAACTTTAACAGACATGAGCACAAAAAAGTCAGTTTAATATGACACACACAGACATCAACAATCAGCGTATGCATCTCAACAATGGTGACAATCAAAAGTACTTTGCTGCAATGCATGCTGGGTACCAGCATAGTACAAAACTCCCAGCATGCATTGCAACATGAATAAATTATGCATCTGAATTTACCTATAATTTTGTTTGATTCTAAATATTTGCTTTTATTTTTTGCTGTTGTTTTTGTTGTGAATTAGTAGCTTTTCAGTGATGTTCTGAATTAATCTATTTATCAAAATATTTGTGCTTGTCACCATTGTTGAGATTCATACACTGATTGTTGATATCTGTGTGTGTCAGCAAAGGCCAATTTTTTAATTTTATGTTTGTTAATAGATTTAAACCGATTGTTATATTGCTGGATCTCATGCTGCAGTAACACAGGGTTTGTGATGTGTGAATATATTAGTGGAAGAACATAATTGTTAATTATATTGATTATAAAATAGTGGTGGAAATTTTGATTCTTTCCAGAGACTCGTTCATTTTTAGTTCGTTCACCAAAAAGATTCGTTCAGATTCGTTCACTGATTCGTTCAGTTACCATTTTTTCCATATTACACAAATACGTCAGCATGTGCGGCAAAATGTGTTGTTCAACTAACGTATTTACTTGTTACAAAATAAAAACCGATTTGGCTTCATTAAAAATTGTGCCCTTCTCATTAAATTAATAAAATAAGTCTAAATAAGTGATCAAAGTCATTACTCTTTTTATCTTTTAAATTACACTCTTTTCGGATGACCAAAGCACAAGTGTTTTTTTTATTTGTTTGCATACTAGGCTAGTTAACATTTAATTGTTTCGTCAGAGATTTACACGTTCAAATCTGAGATTATGTTAAACGAGGAGTTATGTTCTGTATGTAAAATATGAATATATAAACAAGCGTGCACAGTACGGATACCTGTGCTTTGCATCCGCTTTCTGCTGATTGATGAACTAGATTGACAGAACTGGGTATAGCTACCAGTTCGTTCAATTCGTTCACGAACGGGAGATCTCTCTCTCGTTCAGACTCAAAACAGAGCGATCTCAGTCAATGATGCTATCCCAGCAAACAGGGGACGTCCCCCGGACGTTTCGAACGTCCCCTTAGGTCCGCATTAGGTCCGCTTTGTAACGTTCCCGAGCGGACCTTCGGAGGACGACCGCATTTGGTCCGCTTTGTAACGTTCCCGAGCGGACCTTCGGGGGACGTCCGCATTTGGTCCGCTTTGGAACGTTCCCGAGCGGACGTTCGGAGGACGTCCGCATTTGGTCCGCTTTGTAACGTTCCCGAGCGGACCTTCGGGGGACGTCCGCATTTGGTCCGCTTTGGAACGTTCCCGAGCGGA
Organism: Rutilus rutilus; assembly: GCA_021464565.1. Taxonomy (NCBI): domain Eukaryota; kingdom Metazoa; phylum Chordata; class Actinopteri; order Cypriniformes; family Leuciscidae; genus Rutilus; species Rutilus rutilus. Next base: position 9,458,835 of record JAJAQA010000002.1, on the reverse strand, counting down.
CCTTCGGGGGACGTTCGCATTTGGTCCGCTTTGGAACGTTCCCGAGCGGACCTTCGGGGGACGTTCGCATTTGGTCCGCTTTGGAACGTTCCCGAGCGGACCTTCGGGGGACGTCCGCATTCGGTCCGCTTTGGAACGTTCCCGAGCGGACCTTCGGGGGACGTCCGCTTTGGAACGTTCCCGAGCGGACCTTCGGGGGACGTCCGCATTCGGTCCGCTTTGGAACGTTCCCGAGCGGACCTTCGGGGGACGTCCGCATTTGGTCCGCTTTGGAACGTTCCCGAGCGGACCTTCGGGAGACGTCCGCATTCGGTCCACTTTGGAACGTTCCCGAGCGGACCTTCGGGGGACGTCCGCATTCGGTCCACTTTGGAACGTTCCCGAGCGGACCTTCGGGGGACGTCCGCATTCGGTCCACTTTGGAACGTTCCCGAGCGGACCTTCGGGGGACGTCCGCATTCGGTCCACTTTGGAACGTTCCCGAGCGGACCTTCGGGGGACGTCCGCATTCGGTCCACTTTGGAACGTTCCCGAGCGGACCTTCGGGGGACGTCCGCATTCGGTCCACTTTGGAACGTTCCCGAGCGGACCTTCGGGAGACGTCCACATCTGGTCCGCTTTGGAACGTTCGCTGATGGACGTTCTGAGGACATTTATCCGTGCCAGTTTGCGAACGTCTCCCTCACATGCCATTTCCATGACAACACACAATCCAGTCGCCCATGCCTTTGATTTTTATCATTAGACCGGACATTGCAACTCAGACAAATGAATGATTAAACTAAAATATAAACCCATATTGGATTTAAAAGGGGATTTGTTTATCCATTAAATTAACTGTAATAATGGATTTTATCTAAAAAACATGGTTTTTGTTTTGCAGATTGAGGTTATAGTTTTATAACTGAAAATAAACTATAGTAAAAATATCATTTAAATTAATTGTAAAATTAAGTTAATGTTAAAAATGTTAGTGTTTTAATTGTAATGTTAAGATAATAACTTTCATGTTACTTATAACTTCTATCACTAATTAAAGATGTAATCAAATCACGAGTCTGTTTTCAGCCAATATAATTTAAACATCAAAAACATGAGAATTGATTCAATTGAATAGCCTACAATTGATTATTCCGCATGAAGAAAATAAGGTTGAATCTCAGGAGCTCTAAAATAATGCATCGACTTCACATGATGAATGCAGCCAAGGAAAATGCGAAGAATGGAAAAACACATGCTGGAAAGAAAGTGGAAAATAACACAGGTGAGACAAATGTATCCTAATTTAGGCTACCTGTAAAAATGTTGGTCAGGGCGATCGAAGGACTGGTTTTATTCAAAATAAGTTATTTTAGGAAAAATATTATTCTAATTATTGCACTTAAGACTGATAGCACATTGCATTTCAAATAACAAAAAAAAGTGTCATATAGCTACACACATAATTTTGGCAGAATATGCCTTCCTACCATAACACACCAGCAAGTTACGATCAAATGCACCTAAGCGAGTGACGTCATTCATTATGCACGCAGCATGTATCCATGTATCCATGGCAACGCTCAGTTGTAGTGACAGTTGACGGTCCTCCTCAGACGCGGCCTTGTGTTTTCCCTTTCGTCTGTCTTAAAGGTATTTTTAATTTTTAGATTAGTATACATTAGTTATCGTAACCACTATACATCATTACATATTATGAAAATTTGACTTTTTAAAACGTTTGCTGAAGTTGTCCGCCGTGTAAGTTACCACTGCTAACCGTTATGCTAACACTATGAAACTAACGTTAGCTGCTAAATGTTGCTGAAATGAGACGACGTTATATTTCACATATTCATATATAGACATATAAAATCATAACACCACTAAATGTGTTAATTTTGTTGTTTTAGATGCCAGGGGGAAGAATTGTCAACGGACTAACCCCACAGCTGACCGACCGAGACACACACACACACACACACACACACACAGCTGCCAGCGCGTTTGAAGACACACACACGGAAAGAGCACAACACCTTTACAATTGTTCAAATAAATACTTTGTTCCTTACAACGTGTCTGTTTTCTTTGGTTAGCCATAAGTAAAATAAAATAAAAAAGGATGTTAAAAGGACTTCTAATGAACGTTCTGTAAAGGTCCCCGAATGTTTTCCAAACGTCCCACGAAGGTCCCTTGGGACGTCGCACGACGGTCCTGCAAACGTCCTGAGAAAGTCCCCCGCGACGTCCTGCGAACGTCCTCCGCGACGTCCTGCTAACGTTTAAAGAACCCTACACGAAGACGTCCAGAGGACGTTCGCAGAGGACGTTCAGGGACGTTCTAGGGACGTCTTTTTGTTAGCTGGGATTACATTCGTTCAGTAGAGTAGATCCAACCAATTACATGCCCCTTCTAAGCCCGAGCTGAAATGCTATTTGCTGACGTGAGTCATGTGACGCAAATGAGATGGGATGACGTGACGCAAATAATCAATGCTGTCAATTTTTTTTTTGTTTTACAGTTTTTAAACAAACAAAAGTGCATGACATGACTCAAACATAATGAAATATTTTTTTATTTAAAAGTATGTAACTGTTCAAACATAAAACAACAATAATATGAATAAATAAAACAAAATGCACACAAAACACCAGTGCTTACACTATACAATAGTCAGGTAAAGTGCAATGTATAATACAAAACAGGTAGTGCAAAACTACAAAAGAAGGGCAATATTTTTTTTTTAAACAGTATAAAATATAAGAAAAACAGGTAAAAGTAGTGTAAAGTTAAATCAAGCTAAACACAGTAGTGCAAAAGTAATTTGCACTATTACTAAAAACAGCAAGTTAACATTAGTGCAAATACTGTATAAACAGTAAACAGTAGCTTATCCCCTATATAAAGTGCAAAAAAACCCAGAGCAGCATGAAAAAAAGACCCTGACATATAAGCAGGTACAAAAACAGGATTATTCAAAGTTGGCATTCAAAAACATCAGCTGTCTGGCCTTAGAGGGGCTGATTCTGCTTCTTTTTTCAGAGATGATCTGTCCCATCTTGCTGAAAACTCTTTCTGATGGAACAGATGTTGCCACAATGCAAAGCCTTCCCAGCATAACTTGGGTCAATCTGGGGTAAATCAGTGCCCGGTTTTGCCACCAGAGTAGTGGGTTGGAGGACCTTGGTTGCAGGGGCTCCTCTGAATACGATCGCATTTCCAAAACAGCCTCTGCTGAAGAACTTGTATTTGTCACAAGACCTGCAACTTGTTCATCGAAATCACCCCACACTAAGCTTTCTTGTGTTTCTTGTGGTGCTGCTGCTGCTGCTGCTGCCTGTTGCTGCTCTGGTTGATGTGCTGAGGAAGATCTCACTCTCCCAGCGGCATTTTTGAGTCTCTGGATGGCTTCATTTGCTGCATGATCATCTGAAAAGGCCTTTTTTTTAAATCTTGGGTCTAGTGCAGATGCTTCTGAGAGCAGATGGTGAAATTCCACCTTGTGGAACCTGGTAGCCATGTCTTTGGTAATTGCTTCAAGCATGTCCATTATAGGTTTTCTGAACCCTCCCGATCTCAGGTATCTTGTGCTTATTTTTTGGAGACTCCGTGAAAGCAGGATCACCTTTGAGGCAGTCACATAGCTATAGGGAGCAAAAACAACATTTGAATTTAATAAATACAGTATAATAATCATTAATGAATAATACTAATTTTCCTGCATTACTGTGGCAATAACAATGCCACTTATAATTTATCTTTACATTTTACAGTCTGCAAAAGCTGTTTTTTTTGTGTTATGCTAATAATGTAATAAAAGTAAAATTAAATTATTAAATTAAATTAAATTTGTTATAATAATGATTTTTCTAAGAGTATTGTTACATACCTCTCACCACTGATTTCAATTGTGACCTCTTCAAATGGTTTTAAAACCTCACAGGCCTCTTCCATTTCTTTCCACTCATCCTGTGTCAGAGTTTCCAGTCGAGAATTTACTAGTGCAAGTGTGGTGATGATGGCATCCTTGTTATCAAGAAATCTCCGTAACATATAAAATGTGGAGTTCCATCGTGTTGGGCAGTCCTGTTTCAGTTTTAACTCTGGCAAGCCCATCTGCTGCTGAGTTGCCTTGAGTTTTTCAGCTGCCACTGTGCTTCGGTGCATGTACTCCACAATTGCTTTAATCTTATTCAGTGTATTTTGGGTTACATTAAGTCCACCCCTCACAATCAAGTTAACTGTGTGGGCAAAACATGGCAGATGCTTCCATGAGGTTTTGTGAATGGCCAGGGTTATGTTGTGAGCATTGTCAGTGACACAAGCTACTATTTTGTCTGTTATGTTCCACTCTCTGGCAATTCTTAAAAGAGTGTCTGCCAGATTATCTGCAGTGTGTCTTTCAGTAAATTCAAAACAATCTAACAGACATGTCTCCATTTTAAAATTGTCAATGAAGTGGCATGTAACTGACATGAAACCACATGTGGCCCTAGATGTCCAGCAGTCGGTTGTGAGGCAGACAGCCGATGCCTTGCCAACTTTGTCCATAATTTGTTCACGAACCTTTGAAAACATTTCTGGAATTATTGTTTTTGACAGGGTCTGCCTGCTGGGCAAAATATAGGATGGGTTTAAGGCCTTTGTAAATGCTCTGAAACCTCTGTCCTCCACAATGGAAAAAGGTTGCAGATCCAATGCAATCATCCTTGCCAGGTCCTCATCCACTTTCTTTTGTCTTAGTGGGTCAATTGGCCGAGCCAAAAAATGTGTTAGGGTGGCCTGTCCTGCTCGTCGTCTGTGTGGGACAGTTGTATGTGATGTGCTGGTAGTGGCAGGTGAGGTAGGAGGAGATTGAGCAGTACTGGTACTGCTGGATGTTCCAGTATCCTCCGCTTGTTCAGTTTCCCTTTGTGTCAGCTGCACAGTTGGATGCTTTACCTTTAGATGCCTGTTAAGGTTAGCTGTAGATCCTCCTTTAAATGACAACTGTGTTTTACAAATTGTACACAAAGCCTGTGTTGGAGACACCTCATTAAAATAATTCCATAATACACTTCTCTTTCTGGTGCCACTCATTTTGAAGTTATCAGATTACCTGATGTAGTTTGAAGATTTTAGTAAAAACTAAAATTTTAAGCTGTCTTTTATTAAATTAAACCATCAGCTTGCACTGATCAGCTTGCACGTCGTCATTATTACGTTCGTCGTTCGAACAACTGGTTCTTTTCATTCACGAACAAGATGTATGTTAACAGTTCATTTGACTCGTTTCGAACAACTGGTTCTTTTCATTCACGAACTTTAAACTTCATAAGTTATAAACGGCTAAATGAGTCAACAAAATTTCTATCTTCGCTTATGGATGCTAAATGTGAAGAAGTGCATTCTAAAAATGCAGAGGCACAAAAGTCTGAGGAAAAGATTCAAGATCTTCAAACACAGCTAGATAATTTACTATCTGAGCTGTTAGCCCTGACTAAAAAGTGTAAAAATCACAAAGACACCATTGCAGATCTTAAGGCTAAGCTAAATGCTAAAAGCAAGTCTCCCAAAAAGCTTAACAGCGATTGGGCTAAAAATGCACACTTCTTAGATGAGGCAGCCTGCTCTAATAATCTTGTATCTTTTCAGACAGATGAAGCACGTGACAAAGTTATGAAAAGAGTGCCTGTTTCAGCCCTTAAGGTGGTACAGCACCCAAACGGCACAGAGTCAACCATTCGGCGTCCTTTAACAGTAACTGAATGCAGCTTGTTTAAAGCAGAGATCGGACCATTCCCTTTGAAAGGGCCATTCGAACCATGGTGGAGACACATTGTTAATCTAAAACATGCATTTCAGCTCGAACCAAAAGATATTTGGCAAATTGTTATCAGCTCAATTCCAGATGTTCTGATCTATAAGATACCACCGGTTTTGATGACAGGCACCATTGTGCAGTCAATGCATCAAAATGAGCCTGAGAGTGAAATCTTGAATAGACTAAAACAATGAATTCGCGAGCTGCGTGGTTGTAGTGCTGTTGGATGGGAATTGATTCTCAATCGGAAACAGAGTACTGAAGAATCGTTTGAGAAATATGCAGAAAATATGTTTGAACTTTTTGAGGAGTATTCTGGAATTGAAGGTGTTAACCACAACAATGTAATTCTCCTTGAATTCCTACTTACAAATGCAGGGCCGCGTGTGCAGCAATCACTCATGTGTGGTGCTTCTCCAGCACAAAATACATTTGAAGGTATTGTTAGCTGGGCAACAAGAATTGAGTCACGGAAACAAATGCATGGTGAGGTAGCTGTGTTAGAATGTCATGAAGATCCTCCATCTGCAGGAGAACTCAGAAAGAGAAACCGAACAGATTCTGTAATTCCTGTCACAAAACAGGCCATACAGAGGAAAAGTGCTGGTCACTGGGCAGAGGCAGACCTCCACCCTATTTCATAAAACGCAGACAATCACAATCTAATGACAAAAACCAGCACTCTGCAAGTAACCAAAGCTCAAATGCATCTAAAACTCTTACTGACCTAACAACTTTGGACGCTCAAGGCCTTCAGCTATTAGCGTCATTTGCTAGTCGGGTAGCAGCCCAATGGCAAATGGCTTAATAGTTTAACATCTAAATTCATTGAACCTGTCTGCATTTTCAAAATTTGAAATTGTGCTTAACACATCGTGCACTACACATCGTGCACATAGAACACAATTTGGTTGTTTGTGCTACAACATGCACATAGGCTAATTTAAAGTTTATTCTTTAACACAGGATTGCTTTACTGTAAGTGTATTTGAAATACTTAAGCAAAGGTGATATAGATGTTGTATTCTATTGCTTTGCTGTGGGGGTATTTGGAACACTTAGGTAAAGGTTGTAGATGTTGTATTCTAGGCCATGTATCCTGTGAACTGAATTAAACGTGTGTCTGTGCTGAATTTGGTGGCTATAATGTGATTCACAATGAATTTGAAAATCAGAAACAGCGAATTCATCTCATTAATCCTGAAACAAAAACCTTTTTATATTTAAGGCTTCAGAGACCTAATATATTGTTATGTTTGAATGTATTCTGAATTACTCTGAGATTTGTTTTTTCCAAAATAGATTAACGGATTCGTATATTTCCACAAGATTGCGTCAGAGATTAGCAACGGCTAATAACTGATATCAGGAAGTGTGTGGGCGACTTGGATGAGAGGATGGGTTAGTCCGACTAGGATCAGCTTTACGCTGGTTGATTAACCTAGCTTGGACGCTTCCGATGACTTCTGTTCTAATTTAATAGTTTTGAAAAACGGTTGAATTAAGTTCCTGAAGGGCATCCAAGGGGGCTATTGTATATATCTTTGATTGTTGCGCGTGTACGGCAAAATCCCTAGATATTTAGCCAACTGCCTCAGCTTCTGATCTTCGGGGCTGACCACTTGTGTCGTGCATCCTTGGGAAGGACTGCAAAGCGATATAGTTTTCCTTATCTATAAATGGAAAAATATAAAGTAAGAGTAAATAGAAGAATCAAACGTTATAATGGCCATTTAAAAAGACTAAATGAGAAGAAAAGGTATTTGAAACCTACCCAGCCAGCACAGCCATGTGGGGCCCAAATGGGTTTGACCTGGGCTATCTAACTGGGACCCAGCCAGTTTTGTCCTCGGTTTCCATGTAGGCCCCACATGGGTTTGCCCAGATGAAATGAACACTGCTTAGTGTGCACAGTACAGGCTGTTTAATGTAACACTGAATCAGTGTTGGAGGTAATGAGATAATTAAGTGATTGAATAATGATTGTGCATTATTGACGAACACCTGCTGTTAACAAGCAGAATCACTGAAGGAAAGAGAAACACAAGAACTACTTCCAGCCACAACCTTGGATGAAATCAACTGAAGATAAAATACATTACATCTCTCAAGATCTGATTAAACAACTCCACAAACAGCATTACCAGCTTCACTTATTACTAACCAGACTGACTTTATTTATGTCAGACATCTACAGAAAATAATTAAGAAGAGGTTTAGATGTTGATTACTTATTTGAAAGTAATAGTTTGATTTGATGTTACCACTGTGGCGATCAGTGTGTGCTTTAGTCAGGCTCTTGACTTTTTAACATTAGTTTTTCTCAGGCAGCTGTGTCTGTTTGTTATGGCGAGAACAGCAAGAGAAAATATAATCAGATGCTGTAAGCTGATTGATGATAAGAGTATAATCATCATATATTGGCTTAACTCACTGATATTATGTGTGAGGATTATACGGGTAGTATGTTATTCATTTTATTTATTGTTGTGATTCTACAGCAAAAAAATAATAGAATTTAATCAGAACATCAAATGATTTTTAAAACCCCATTTACACATGTTGGACTACGGAAAGGTCTACTTGCACACAGACATCAAGAATCAGCATATGAATCTCAACAATGGTGACATGCTTCATGCTGCAATGCATTCTGAGTGCATCATACGAAACTTATCCATGGCTCCCAGAATGCATTGCACCATGAAGCATGTCACCATTGTTGAGATTCATATGCTGATTCTTGATGTCTGTGTGCAAGTAGAACTTTCAGTAGTCCAACATGTGTAAATGGGGTTTTAAAAATCATTTGATATTCTGATTAAATTCTATTATTTTTTTGCTGTAGAATCACAACAATAAATAAAATGAATAACATACTACCAGTATAAACCTCCCACATAATATTAATGAGTTGAGCCAATATATGATGATTATACTCTTATCATCAATCAGCTTACAGCATCTGATTATATTTTCTCTTGCTGTTCTCGCCATAACAAACAGACACAGCTGCCTGAGAAAAACTAATGTTAAAAAGTCAAGAGCCTGACTAAAGCACACACTGATCGCCACAGTGGTAACATCAAATCAAACTATTACTTTCAAATAAGTAATCAACATCTAAACCTCTTCTTAATTATTTTCTGTAGATGTCTGACATAAATAAAGTCAGTCTGGTTAGTAATAAGTGAAGCTGGTAATGCTGTTTGTGGAGTTGTTTAATCAAATCTTGAGAGATGTAATGTATTTTATCTTCAGTTGATTTCATCCAAGGTTGTGGCTGGAAGTAGTTCTTGTGTTTCTCTTTCCTTCAGTGATTCTGCTTGTTAACAGCAGGTGTTCATCAATAATACACAATCATTATTCAATCACTTAATTATCTCATTACCTCCAACACTGATTCAGTGTTACATTAAACAGCCTGTACTGTGCACACTAAGCAGTGTTCATTTCATCTGGGCAAACCCATGTGGGGCCTACACGGAAACCGAGGACAAAACTGGCTGGGTCCCAGTTAGATAGCCCAGGTCAAACCCATTTGGGCCCCACATGGCTGTGCTGGCTGGGTAGCAAAGGAAAAAGGAAAAACAGCGAATGTACATCTTATCAGCCCTGAGCCAAAAAGCCTTTTAATATTCAAATGTATTGACATGAGAACAAGCAGAGATTTGGCCAGGCGTTAAGTTGTTCCGGAGACTCTTAAGAAACCGAAAACAATATAATTTGACTTGTATTGTTAAAGAATATAATTATATTATAACTTGAATTATAATAAACATTATATTACACTCGCCGAGCAGGACAATAATTGGAGAAGTGTGACTTTCGTCATTAAAATTGAATTTCTGAAACAGAATTTCATTTGTGTGCTACCCAGTGCCAAAAGCGGAGGGGTATGCTTTTATTTTTCACCGTTAGAAAACACGGCTAGAATTGTGGCACAGGTAATAGCAAACCAAATTGTGCAACAACTAAAATGTAATCTAATCAGATAAGTAAATTTACGAGGAGGGTGTGAAATGCTAAACAGCAGACAGAAGTACCACAGTTTTTTTGCAGGTCAAAAAATATCTGCACTAACTAAAATGTGTGAACGACACCATAAACAGCAAATGCTGACCAGACAACCCACAGATCTGGCTGTAATGAGAGAAAGCAATGAGCATTGCACATGCAGCGGACTGAAGGCTGAACTGAAAGAGCAGCTTCAGGTGTCACAACACACTGAAACAACATCAACAATTCAGACTTGGTCAATGAAACTGGGTTTCATGTGACATCTGGAATTAAAAATTGCAACTGACATGATAATGGAACAAGTGAAAGAATTCCACACGTCTGAATTTAATGTTTGTGAAATATTGGAATTGTCTGTCTGTGGTTCGCTCTCCTCTGTTTTCTGTCTCAGGCTTACTTCTGCAAATTCCTCAGAAGACGGATGAAAGGAGGGGACAGGAGCCCACCTGGAGCAAATCCAGGACAGCAGAATTGTTAGAACATAACCTGAGACTCGGGAGATGGGTGAAAAGACATTACAAAGGCCTTTCACACTTCACACTATCACAACTGCATAAATATGGCCTCCCAGTATAGAACTGGAACTAAATTTGCAACACAATTGTTATAGATTAGATTCCACCCATCTCCTGATGAACACATGAACACTGAACACACACCTCCATCACTATACCCTGCACGTCATACGAAGATGTGTCATCTTCACACAAACAGATCCAGATAGCTTCACACATATAGGTTGGTCATGACAGTCTAAAAGAGACACACATAGCATACACTATTCACAACACACTGCCAACTCATTGGAAAACACTGAAATATACATATGAATGACTACAGTCACAAGTCAATGATGCAAAGCATAAAGCAGAGACAGACCTGCTATAAAATTTCAAAATGTTCAAACTTTCTGATTGTTATTAAGGTGGTTGGAAAATCAGAGGGCCCCTGATTTCTCAACTTACCACTAATAACAGAAATATCATAAAAACGGACAGATCTGAAGTGTGAGCACTTCAATCAATTACAAAATTTACAATTTAACCCTGTCATCGACTGTGACTTAGCCAGCCCTCTCCCTCTCTCTCTCTCTCACACACACACACACACACACACACACACACACACACACACAAACACACACACACACACCAACACACACACACTCTCTCTCTCACCAACACAAACACACATACACACAAACACAAAACTGTTACAAGGAATGAACAATCTCCATTCTTATATGCTTAAACATGTTCCAAGTCACTTTTTAGATCTGCATAGGTGACTTGCATTGGAAGATTCATGAACAAACAAAGTGATTATTATATATATATATCTATATATATCTATATATATATATATATATATATATATATATATATATATATACGTGCACTTCAACTGTTATTACAAGATTTATTGATGCATACCATTGATTTTATTATTTAGGTTACACCGACCTCTTGCTGCATTTCCTTTGAATAATTCAGATCAAGAATATTTAAATTCCACTACCATTTAATATCACAGTGGTAGTGAAGAATTGGATATTTAAAACAAGACCATCCTACTTGACCTTGAGAAACACTTGAGACCAGATGTACCATTCGCACTTGCTGACATGAACATGATATTTTATATTAGACATGATATGATTTTGTTTTGTTGCATTATGTGTTCCCATGCATTTCCATACGACTTCAAGTTCATAAGTGCTCAATCGTGAAGTGGACATTTAAGATGCTTTTCAGGTGTCTCAGGCTTTTCACACAAAGCAGTGTGAACCAAGGAGAAGCCCTTCATCCACTGAGGTCTGCCCAGACAACCGCACCGCTGGAGGTGACAGGATTGGTCAAGAAGGGTCAGATCATCATCGTGGAGAAGGTGCCAGAGAAGCAGAAGTTTCTCCATGGAGGAGTGACACATCAACTGAACAAGTCACAAAGGTCCAGATTGACTATGAACTTTGCTCACGTCCCAGGATTACAGGAAGAGAACCTGAATGCATTCATCCACCTGCTGGACTCAAGCAACATACACCTGGTGAGACCAGGTGTTCTGCAGGTGAACACAGCCCTCTGCAAGCTTCTACAGATGCTAACATTGAAAAGACAATTTTCGGCTGGGCATCTCAAGAATGACAACAGACGTTTATCAGTGACTCCATAGGAGCTCATTTGAATTTGACCCACGGAGTCAAGGAGGGAAAACTGTAAGAATTGATAAATTAGGAGATTCCAGACGGTCTGTTTTGGGGGTGACCAGGCCCTGAGAGGACAAAAGGACCTCTCTGGAGATTAGCATTTGAACTGGCTCTCATGCACCATCGAGACGAAAGTCTCACCCCCGAGTCATCTAATCTGCATCTCCTTCCCTCTCCCCTCACCCCCTCTCTCTCATGCTCAGGTGACTACCTGATTTCACCCAAGAAAATGTACAGTTTAATGTGAATGATTATCACAGAGTATATTCATGTTTGGTATCGTTTAAAATGTCACAGTGCGACTGGTACAATTCTCTCATCTCAGAATAAGTAAAACACAAGGTAATAAGGTTTTTGAAGGTTTATGGATAACTAGCATACAAGGAGGGGTTGATCTCTCAAGCAAATGGTCACACCCCCCCAAGAGGTGCTACAGTGTACCTCAGAATGCAAATTTACTATTGTTAGCACATGTTTACATGTGAAAGAGGTTTGTCTATTTAAGGAGGTGCAGCAGGGAGATCGGGGCCTTTTCTGTACTTCAGATCGGTCCGTGAGGCTGAGAGAAATAGCTCTCTCAGCCTCACGTATTTCTTAAAGTTGGGTTTGCATCTTCTCTCTATTCCAGAGCATTTGATGTTTTGTATCGATTATCTTTGAATTGATTATGAAATTGGCATGATACATTTACCTGACATAATAAATCCTTACATGTGATTATTCTAACTGATCTTGACATCGTTCATTTAATGGTTAAAAGGAATATTCAAACATTTGCTCACTTTTAGTGAGGCACAGATATTATTAAAACCTTTCATTTATGGAGTCAGATGAATTAACGAGTAAATACATATGATTAATGTATTACAAATTTAACCACCAATACTTCGCATGAGGAAAGGACAGAGCACGTGAGACCTTCCCTGTGTTGTTGGAAAACCTCCATTGGACCAATTTCACGGGCCTTACATAGCCACAAAATCTGTGTATATTAAATATGGAGTAATTTCAGCCACAGCCTCAGATGAAATCTGATGAGAAAAGAAGACATTACATCTGTGAAGATCTCAGCAGAGGAGGATTAAACAACTCCACAAACAGCATTACCAGCTTCACTTATTACTAACCAGACTGACTTTATTTCTGTCAGACGTCTACAGAAGTTTTATTGAGAATTAACAGAGGTTTAACTCTAATGTGTTTCATTTGAAATCACCATGGTTACCTGTTGATGGTTTTATAATCATCATGATATAGACTGATTCACTGAGATTTTTTTTTTTAATCTAGCAATTATGTTGTTCCACTAATATTTGCACATCACAAACCCTGCGTTACTGCAGCGTGAGATCCAGCAATACTATAACAATAAGTTAGAAGACTTTAACAAACATGAGCACAAGAAAAAGTCAGTCTATGCTGACACACACAGACATCAACAATCAGCGTATGAATCTCAATGGTGACAATCAAAAGTACCTTGCTGCAATACATGCTGGGTACCAGCATAGTACAAAACTCCCAGCATGCATTGCAACATGAATAAATTATGCAGCTGAATTGTCCTATTATTTTGTTTAATTTTAAATATTTGCTTTCATTATTTGCTGTTGTTTTTGTAGTGACATTTAGTAGCTTTTTTTGTAATGTTCAGAGTTGATCAGTTTATCTGAATATTTTTGATTGTCACCATTGTTGAGACACATACGCTGATTGTTGATAAGTGTGTGTGTCACACTATAGATAAAGTATTTGTTCTCATGTTTGTTAAAATGTTTTACCTGATAGCTATAATACTGCTTGATCTCATGCCGCAGTAACACAGGTTTTTATTATACATATTTATAATATATTTATCAATTTTATTATACAAATTACACCAGTGAATCAGGCATTAGCATCATGATTGCAAAGCCATCAACAGGTAACCATCATCACCTGATTAAATTTAGCTTTCTTTGCTGCTGCAAATGTGTTTGACAAACACACTGTCACAGGAGCCAGAAAAAACAAAAGCATAATAAGAGTTAAGAGCCCAACTAATGGAAACACTAATCACTGTTATGGTAACTTCAAATTAAACATCTCAATAAGGAGTTCTAACAGAAATAAAGTCAGTCTGGTTAGTAATAAGTGAAGCTGGTAATGCTGTTTGTGGAGTTGTTTATTCCTCCTCTGCTGAGATCTTCACAGATTTAATGTCTTCTTTTCTCTTCAGTTGATTTCATCTGAGGCTGTCTCTGAAGTCAGTTGTAGTTCTTGTGTTTCTGCTCATCTCTTTTTCTGTTCTTTTCAGAGGTGTAAAGTCCAGGTTCAGAAAGTAAAAGTCCTGCTCAGAATTTTGTTCCAATCACCTGGATTTGCTAATTAGCAGTTTTTCAGCCAGGAGATAGAAATCAGCTGACTGAGTTCATGGGTGGAATAAACATATGGCAGGACTTCTACTTTCTGACCCCTGGACTATACAACTCTGCTGACAAGCTGAGCCATATCGCATTAATTATCGCTGGCGATACGTCCGCGATATTAATGCGATATGGCTCAGCTTGTCAGTTAACTACGGCTCTTTGTAGTAAATGCCGCTCCATCTGAAAGCAGGTGATGGCGATTTACTACTAATCAAGGAACCGACTTTACTGACGAGATGCGCATAACAATATCGCGATTTAAATCGCCCAGCCCTAGTCTGAGTTATAACTGCCAGATGAACAATGAAAAAAAGTGATCTGATGGTGTTGGTTATATTATGACAATCATCATTTGAACTTTATGCTTTTGATTTATATTGTTGGTTACAGCATAACTGTGATTCTGCATAAATATCCAGAATTTTAGATATAATATAAAGGATTTCTTAAAAGTTGTTTAAAAAAAAAAGCATTCTTTTAGGCACACACAGACATCAAGATTCAGTCTATGCATCTCAACAATGGTGACGAGCAGAATATTCAATTAGGAAAAGTAAATTACATAGACAATTCAGATCATAATTTATTCATACCGCAATGCATGATGGGAGCCATTAATGAGTTGTGATTGGTGGCAGCCACTGCAACATGCTTTATTATTGTCACCATTGTTGAGATTCACAGGCTGATTATTGATATCTGTGTTTCTAAATAAATTCATTTGAAAGTGTTTTGACCAGAACAATGTTTACTAAATATTTTGGATAAGAAAAATACTGATAATCATATACTTTAGAAACACAAAGATGCTGCTAACAAGTTAAACCAAGCAATCTCTAGTTTCAGTTTTCAGATCACAGCATGATTATGTCAAAACATAACCAACACTGTCAGATCACACTTTTCTTTTTTCACTTGACTGTTATAATTCAATAACAACAAAGAAACAAAATTTAAAGTTAACATATAAGGGTCAAGAGCCCAACTAAAGCAAACACTGATCACCATAACGGTAATTTACAATTTGAGAGTTCCTCCTTCAGTGATTCTACTTGTTAACATCAGGTGTCTTCAATAATGCCCAATCATCACTCAATTAATCACTTAATTATCTCATTAACTTTAACTGTGTAGTAAATAGGGTTGGGCGATATATCGCACGATATTGTTATGCGCATCTCATCAGTAAAGCCGGTTCCTTGATTAGTAGTAAATCGCCATCACCTGCTTTCAGATGGAGTGGCATTTACTACACAGCAAAAACTCCAGTGTTAAATTAACACTCAAGAGTGTTAAAGTTAATGAGATAATTAAGTGATTATTTTAGTGATGCTTGAGCATTATTGAAGACACCTGATGTTAACAAGCAGAATCACTGAAGGAGGAAATCACAAATTGTAAGCCACCGTTTTGGCGATCAGTGTTTGCTTTAGTTGGGCTCTTGATCCCTTATACCAGTGGTTCCCAAACCTGTCCTGGAGTACCCCCAACACTGCACGTTTTCTTTTTCTCCCTAATCAAACACACCTGCTTCAACTCATCAGCTCATAATCACATGGGTTAATGAGCTGATGAGTTGAATCAGGTGTGTTTGATTAGGGAGAAAAAGAAAACGTGCAGTGTTGGGGGTACTCCAGGACAGGTTTGGGAACCACTGCCTTATACATTCACTTTAAATTTTGTTTGTCTGCTGTTTTTGATTTATAACAGTCAACTGAACAAAAAAAGTGTGATCTGATAGTGTTGGTTATGTTTTGACATAATGCTGTGATCTGAAAAGTGAAACTTATTGAGCTAGTTTGGTTTACCTTGTTAGCAGCAGCTTTGTGGTTTTACAGCATATGATTATCAGTATATTTCTTATAACCCATAATATTTAATAAACTTCTGATAAAAATACTTTCATATTATTTTTTTTAGAAACAATTCAATTCAATTCAATTCAAATGTATTTGTATAGCGCTTTTCACAATACATATTGTTTCAAAGCAGCTTTACAGAAAGTGCATTTCAGAAATGTACATAGAGAAATACAGTTAGTTAATCATGTATTGATTTAGGGCATAAACATATCGCCAGCGTCGAGTCGTCTCTTCACGGGCGTCGAGTCGTCTCTTTACGGGCGTCGAGTCGTCTCTTCACGGGCGTCGAGTCGTCTCTTCACGGGCGTCGAGTCGTCTCGTCACGGGCGTCGAGTCGTCTCTTCACGGGCGTCGAGTCGTCTCGTCACGGGCGTCGAGTCGTCTCGTCACGGGCGTGGAGTCGTCTCGTCACGGGCGTCGAGTCTTCTCTTCACGGGCGTCGAGTCGTCTCTTCACGGGTGTTGGGGCATCTGTAGTTTCCATGGGAGGCTGGATACAAACTGGAGCTGACGATCTGTATTTATCTCGGGACTAGCGTCCCGAGATAACAACAGAAAAGCAGATGGGAAATAATTAGCGTAGCTGCTGTTCATAATATTAATGCATTCAATCTGATTCAACTGTGGTATAAAAGGTAATTATTATGTGAATGCTTGGCTAAAGAGATGCGTCTTTAATCTAGTTTTAAACTGGGACAGCGAATCTGAGACTCGAACAATATCAGGAAGACTATTCCAGAGTTTTGGAGCTAAATGTGAAAACGCCCTCCCTCCTTTAATGGACTTAGATATCCTAGGAATGACCAGAAGCCTCGAATTTAGTGATCTTAAGGAGCGCGATGGATTGTAGGGCGATAGAAGTTCCGTTAAATACAGGGGAGCTAAACCATTTAGGGCTTTATAGGTCAGTAGTAATACTTTGTAATTGATACGGAACTTTATAGGTAACCAGTGTAGAGATGATAGAATTGGTGTTATATGATCATATTTTCTTGATCTAGTAAGAACTCTAGCGGCTGCATTTTGCACTAACTGTAGCTTGTTTATAGAGGATGCAGGACAACCAGCTAATAAGGCATTACAGTAATCTAGTCTCGAGGTCATGAATGCATGAACTAACTTTTCTGCATCAGAAACAGATAGCATATTACGTAGCTTAGCAATGTTTCTAAGGTGGAAAAAGGCTGTTCTTGTAACATATGAAATATGATTTTCAAAAGACAAGTTGCGGTCTAATATAACACCCAGGTCTTTTACTGTAGAGGATAAAGTAACAGGACATCCTTCTAAATTGAAGTTGTATTGTAAGAGGTTTTGTGGGAAACACAGACATCAATAATCAGCCTGTGAATCTCAACAATGGTGACAATAATAAAGCATGTTGCAGTGGCTGCCACCAATCACAACTCATTAATGGCTCCCATCATGCATTGTGGTATGAATAAATTATGATCTGAATTGCCTATGTAATTTACTTTTCGTAATTGAGTATTCTGCTCGTCACCATTGAGATGCATAGACTGCATTTTGATGTCTGTGTGTGCCTAAAAGAAATTTTTTTTTTTTTTTTAACAACTTAAGAAATCCTTTATATTACATCTAAATTTCTGGATATTTATGCAGAATCACAGTTATTCTGTGGTCAACAACATCAATTTAAGTCAGAAATAAGCAAATAAGGAGTTCAGTGAACAAGCTCAAATCATGATGATTGTCATAATATAACCAACACCATCAGATCACTTTATACTTTGTTCATCTGGCAGTTATAACTCAGATACAGCAGCCAAACAAAATCTAAAGTACACATAAAAGGGTCAAGAGCCCAACTAAAGCAAATACCCATCACAATAATGGCAACTTACAATTTGTGATTTTCTCCTTCAGCGATTCTGCTTGTTAACATCAGGTGTCTTCAATAATGCTCAATCATCACTAAATTAATTACTTAATTATCTCATTAACTTCAACACTCTTGAGTGTGGACTCATACACTCCCAGGAGTGTTAATTTAACACTGGAGTTTTTGCTGCACAAAGAGCCGTAGTTAACTGACAAGCTGAGCCATATCGTATTAACACTAGAAGTCCCAGAGAGCAGCCATTTGGCTTTTCTACCTATCAAACCCGCAGGACAGCCGATGGGCTGGAAGGCTTTAGGCTAATATCCTTAATCAGCTGTGAACGGTTGCTTTTGTTATGTAAACGATGTGGGGCCATGCTGAGCCACTTCAAGGAAACTTGTGTTTCACTTTGCCATCTTAGGGAGAAATCAACACACATGTTTTTTTTTTCCTTTGTTGCTGAGATTTATTGATAAAAACAGTACAAAAAAAAAAAAAAAAAAAAAAAAAAAACCAACCATTTGTACACATATTTACAAATAATATTAAAAAGTGAGTGAGTACATTCCAGCAATCACTCACAATCCTGGCACTGCCATGGTATCTCCCGTCTGCATTTACCACATGTGTATCTGTAGCAGTGAACACATCGCACAGTGGCATGATTGTTCTTGCATTGGTGTTTGACCTGACACATGGCTCTTTTTCCAGGGCTAGGTGTGGAGGGTTGTGTCCGAAGCAATTGTTCTTTTCTTGCCTTCTTCGCACACATATGAGAGTTAGCCAACTCTCTTGCAAGCTCCACCAGGAAGTCCACCCGTCTTTCCTGCCTTCCGGTGCATGCTTGATACAGCACATGTGCATTCAGTGCTGCCATGTCAATCATGTTATAGAACACGGCAACTGGCCAGCGCCGTGTCCCTGTGCGGACAGTGTGCTCCCGCACCATCTGGTCCATCACATCCACGCCGCACTTTGTGGTGTTGTAAAGGGTGACAGTGCTTGGCTTCCTTTTGGTGGTATTATCAGTCTGAACCACGCTGTGCATGCTGCTAAGAATGTAGACGGTCTTCTTCCGTTTGGCCGCATACGCCGTCAGCGTAGCAGCAGTGGTTGAAAACACCTAATAAATAAGATAAATTGTTATTTTCATAGCACTTTTACACACAATGACACACTTGGCGGTGTTGATTCTAAAAATTAGAAACACAAACATAGAACCACAAAAGACCTGCAACATACCTGAGTGGTGAATTCATTGCGATCTGTGTGTCTAGCGGATTGAGGGATTTCCCGGCGAATCTTGTTGACTGTGGCGAGGATGGTGGTTTTCCGGCTAAGAAGTTTGTGCGCAAGTGACAGCGATGTGAAGAAATTGTCCGTGGTAACATTTCTGCCCTTGTCTAGGAATGGTTCCATCAGCCTCATCACTACATTTTCAGACAGTCTCTCTCCACTGGGACGACTAGGGTCCTTGCCAAGTTATGGGAGGACATTACAAATGTACTTGGATTTTAGGTCGCAAGCCACCCAAAACTTGATCCCAAAACTTGTCAGGTTTAGTTGCAATATACTGCAGGAAACAGCGAGTCTTTGACGGGAAAAGCTGTTCATCAACGGTGATATGTAGACCAGGGTTGTAGGACGTGATGCAATTGGTGACAAATCATCCCCACACACTGGAAATTGCAGCAAACTTATCAGTCTTTGCTCGATCACTCCGGGTGGACCTGTCATCAAAGCGTAGGTGTCGCATGATGTCTTGGAAGCGGTTTCGCGGCATTGTTCCAATGATATGTGGGTTTCCCAGGTTTGCTGACCAGCAGTCACGTAGTGATGGAACCTTGGTAAGCCCCCGCAAGATGACAATTGCAATAAATGCCATTAGTTCAGGGAGGGCCATGAACCAATGAACATGCTCCGTTTCCTGTGCATGTTGAATAGTCCATTCTTGAATGCTATGAAGCATGTCAAGAGTGATGAAACACTGGAAGCTCTGAAGGCGACTCGAGATACTTTTCCTGGCCTTAGCCGTTGGCTCTCCATCTGCAGCGTACGCTTTTATTGGGGTGAAAGGGAGACGCGTCCCCACCTGTTCTTCACGCCACACTGTGCCATCTTTCGCTGTCTCTGTCAGGTCAGTCCCCAAACGGGCTCTCTTTTTTGGTTGAGGAGCAGTCTCCTCATCTGCAGTGTGAACAAATTCAAATTGTGAGCAATGGAAAAGTCAAATGATATCACAAATGCATGCATAGATACTAATAATAATTCCAGTATCTCCTTCTCTGTATCGGAATAATGTCTGAAATATCTTCCTAAATAAAAAGATACAACTAAAGCAAAGAAACAACTAATAATGTTTTGCACTTCAGATGGCAGTGAATGTCTGCTAAGTAGTACAAACAAAAAAGTGGACAATACAAAAAAGGCAGAGTAAATATTTATGTCACTCCACTCTGCTTTTTTGGTGTTTTCCACTTACTGGTTTGAAATGAAATAGGAAATAATATGAAATGAAACTTAACCTGAAGACAGATCAGACAGCTCTGAGTCCGAATCCGGCTGAAGTTCTATGTCTTCTCCATCTGAGTCACAAGGGTTTACTTCACTCAGGATCATTTCCAAGGCCTGCCGAGTGGTGAGTCTTGTCTGCATTTTCTTTTCTTGGAGAGGAGGTTCGTACACCACAGAATTCTTGAGGGCACTGAAGTAGTAGGCTATGTGCAGTGAGATTTTACCCACCTCAGCACAAAAGGAATTACCTCTCATTTGAGAGCAAGCTGCATGCAATTAGATGTGCTAATTCATACCTGTTTACACCTGGGCAAGACCCTACATGCCAATGTGAGACTTGGTCAATCAAGTTCTCTGCTTTTAGCAGCCCTCCCTCCCCCACACATACAAACAAGCCACCAGCAACCATTCACACACACACCCCCAACCTCAGGTAATGACCACATTTACACATGAATTGATGCTAATGATAGCCAAAAGACTAACCAGTTAGCATCCACTTGGCTAAAGGAGGGTTACAAAACTCTGGGACTTCTAGTGTTAATTATCGCTGGCGATACGTCCGCGATATTAATGCGATATGGCTCAGCTTGTCAGTTAACTACGGTTCTTTGTAGTAAATGCCGCTCCATCTGAAAGCAGGTGATGGCGATTTACTACTAATCACTGATCTCGTTTTACCTTCCCTGTAGAACATTTACTTAGATGTGCAAAAACTTACATTTATTTCCCTGTAGAACATTTACAATGCAAATTAAACTTTAATTTATTTGTAATGTTACTATGAATTAATATTTAGAAAGGAGTATATTTTGATAAGTTCTGATAAACCCATATCAGATCAAGAATCAGACCAATGTTCAAAAGTGGTAAAGCTTCTCTTTCTGAAGAACTGAGATGAATTCAGCTTTCACAGGATTTCTGTGTTTGCGTATAATGTCACAGATCTGTCTCATGCTCTCCTGACTGGTTAAATGCCCTTGTATGAATTTTGAATATAGTTCCTTATGAATTAGTTCTTGCTGAAGCAGTTTATCTGCAATGATCTGGACATTTGTAACCCCCTGAATGAGATCTGGCCAATGCTCATCAAAATATCTTGCTTTATCTGCCTCACTATTCAGACGCGGCTCGTCTCTCTTAGGATGGATCAGTTCATCTTTCTCAATTGTTGTAGTCCAGACCTCCTCCTTATCCTCTTCTCTGATAAGAGTAATTTGAAGATCATTCTCCAGACAAGTCTTGACCTTGAAGAAGTTTGGGGGAGTTTTTCTTGTGAATGTGATCCCTTCTATGGGACGGATAAAGGCACCAGGAACATCAAGAGTGTGTGACGTGTTCATCCTAAATGGCCTGTCAGGTGTGGGATACAGTATTGAGTAACTTGACTTTTCTTTCTTCTCAACTTTTTCTTTTGCACGATCATCAAATGGAAACAAGTAGAGATGTAGAATGAGAGGATCTTTAGAATACATGTAGAGAAGAAGATCGCAGTGTTCTTCCACTCGCATTATCCAACTTATAATTAATGTTATAATAGAGAAGGATGGTTGGACAATCTTAGCATGGAATCGGGTCAGCTGCACAGGTTCTGTGGTTATTCCCTCTTCTTTTACTTTGAGGACTTTCACAGCATCTTTGAGAGAGGGGTCAGACTCTCCTAAACAGGCGTAATGGGGCAGATGAACTTCCTCCAGTTTCCCTGAGATCACCGTCACGTCAATCACTGGAGCGATCCGGTTGCACTGCAGCTTCTCCAGCTCTGCGTTGAGGAAGAGTCCGTCTACGGTACCGTACTGAAGGCTGACGACACAGTCACAGACCCATCGCATTCTGGTCCTGACACACTCGTAACGGCCTGGGTCAGTGCTGACCCTGAACTTTGACCCTCCTTCATCTGTACAGGCCGACGGCTCAATCTGAAGCCACTGATCAGAATCAGCTATATGGACACAAGAATGACAGTTCAGCAGCGGGTGAATATCGAGCCCAGAAGGTTTGGGCTGAGAGAACCTGTGAAGAACCAGAAGAAGACAGAAGAGTCAGCTGCTTTTATTAATCTCAGTTAATGTTATTTTCAATGTTTATTAATACATTATTAAAATCAAAAGTTGTATCTGTCAATATTATTTAATGGACCTGAACTAACATGAACTAACAATGAACAGTTGACTAACTAACGTTAACAAATACAGTTAATGCATTAACGAATGTTAACTACACTGGTAACCCTTGCTGTAAAAAAGGCGTAATTCAGACAGTATTAGGGCTGGGCAATTTAAATCGCGATATTGTTATGCGCATCTCGTCAATAAAGCCGGTTCCTTGATTAGTAGTAAATCTCCATCACCTGCTTTCAGATGGAGCGGCATTTAGGGCTGAGGAGATAATTAAGTGATTAATTTAGTGATGATTGAGCATTATTGAAGACACCTGATGTTAACAAGCAGAATCACTGATTGTAAGAAAATCACAAATTGTAAGTTACCATTAAGGTGATGGGTGTTTGCTTTAGTTGGGCTCTAGACCATTATATGTTTACTTTAATATTTACTGTTGTTTGTCTGCTGTTATTGATTTAAAACAGTTAAATGAACAAAGTAATATATTATCTTATAGTGTTGATTATGTTTTGACATAATCATGCTGTGATCTGAAAAAGGAAACTTATTGAGATAGTTTGGTTTAACTTTAAGCTGCAGTTTAGTGATTCTTCAGCCTATGATTATCAGTACTTTACTTATAATTCAAAATATTAATAAACATTGTTCTGATCAAAACACTTTCAAATGCATTTATTTAGAAACACAGACATCAATAATCAGCCTGTGAATCTCAACAATGGTGACAATAATAAAGCATGTTGCAGTGGCTGCCACCAATCACAACTCATTAATGGCTCCCATCATGCATTGCGGCATGAATAAATTATGATCTGAATTGTCTATGTAATTTACTTTTCCTAATTGAATATTCTGCTCCTCACCATTGTTGAGATGCATAGACTGAATCTTGACATCTGTGTGTGCCTAAAAAAATGATTTTTTTTAAAAAACAACTTTTAAGAAATTCTTTATATTATATGAAAAATTCTGGGCATTTATGCAGATTCACTAACCAACAACATAAATCGAAGTCAGAAAGAAGGATTTTAATGAGTTCAGTGATCAAGTTCAAATGATGATTGTCATAATATAACCAACAGCATCAGATCACTGTTTTCTTTGTTCAACTGGTGATTATAATTCAGAAATAACAGACAAACAAAATCTAAAGTTAATAAAATATGGGTCAAGAGCTCAACTAAAGCAACCATTGATCGTCATAATGGTAACTTACAATTTGTGATTTTCTCCTTCAGTGATTCTGCTTGTTAACATCAGGTGTCTTCAATAATGCTCAATCATCACTCAATTAATCACTTAATTATCTCATTAACTTCAACACTCTTGAGTGTGGACTCATACACTCCCAGGAGTGTTAATTTAACACTGGAGTTTTTGCTGTATACAAAGAGCCGTAGTTAACTGACAAGCTGAGCCATATCGCATTAATTATCGCTGGCGATACGTCCGCGATATTAATGCGATATGGCTCAGCTTGTCAGTTAACTACGGCTCTTTGTAGTAAATGCCGCTCCATCTGAAAGCAGGTGATGGCGATTTACTACTAATCAAGGAACCGACTTTACTGACGAGATGCGCATAACAATATCGCGATTTAAATCGCCCAGCCCTAGACAGTATCATACCATTTTCGATTAAAACAGTAATATACCGTAGAAAACAAAAATAGCCTACAGGAATATACTGTAAATGAACAGTGCTCAAAATCGACACTCAGAGGCTGTTTTCCCAGTCACACCCTATACCCTCATTCACTATTCCCTACATTAGTTCACTAATATAGTCCACTTGACAGAGTGAATGAAAAGAAGTGAGTGAATTGAGAAACTGATGAACACCTGATAAGCAGAATCACTGAAGGAGAGAGACAAACAAGAACAGAAAAAAGAGAAACACAAAAACTACAACTGACTTCCAGCAATACTGAGTGTGAAACCAGTTTACAAACCAGTTTACGATTATTTCTTTCATACATGTACAAAAGTTCTTGTTGAGAATTAACAAAGATTTAGTTAATAATACAATTTGTTGTCACCATGATGAAGATCAGTATTTGCTTTAGTTGGTCTCTTGTCCCTTGACTTCTTACCATTCATCTCTCTCTGGCTGCTGTAACAGTGAGTTTATAAAACACATTTGCTATGGCAAGAAAAAGTCAAGAGGAAGTTTATAAGGTGTTTTTAGTCTTATGTGATGATGTCACAATCATCCTGGACATGTCTGATTATTCCTGTATATATTCATTGAAATTATGGGTATGTCATATTTAGCATAAATCTGTGTATCTACAAAATGAAATCAATATATCTGTTATCAGGTCTTTGGAAAAATAACAATCATATAGTGCATTCAATTTTATTTTACTCCTGCTTGACTCAGACACACACAGACATCAACAATCAGCACATGAATCTCAACAATGGTGAAAAGTTTCATGTCGCAATGCATGCTGGGTTCCAGGATAATATAAAACTCCCAGCATGCACTGCTGCATGAATAATAATAATAAAAAGAAATATTGCCACCATTGTTAAGATTAATGTGCTAAATTGTGATATCTCTGTGTTTCTAAAGATAGTGTAGCTCTGTTTTTTTTTTTGGGTTATGCATGATGTGTTAAAAAAAAGAGTCATAGTAATTTATTGCTGTAGTTTCACAGTGGTGCTAATGTAACACTTTTGATCGAGGATAAAACTCTGAATGAATAAGAATTAATTCCTTAGTGAATGAACAGGCAATATGATGATTTTGTCATCATAAGCATTACAACCGCAATCATTCATAAACTGTGTGCGCACAAGTGTGACTTGCAAAAACACAGCTCAAGCAGCAAAAGAAAAATGAATGTTTTAGCATCAACATCCCAACTAAAGCAAGCACTGATCTCTATAATGGTAACTTCAAACAAACATTTTCAATAACAACTTCTGTATGACAGAAATAAAGTCATACTGGTTAATAATACGTGTAATAATGTGTAATGGCTGGAAGTCAGTCGTAGTTATTGTGTTTCTCTATTTTCTGTTCTTGTGTTTCTCTTTTCTTCAGTGTTTCTGCTTGTTAACAGCAGGTGTTCATCACTAATGCTCAACAATCACTTACATATTCTCTTAATTATCTCACTGCAACACTGCGTCAATGTTACTTTTTACTCTTTGTAGTGTGGATTTTCCTGTGGGGTTGAAAGGGTTAACAGTGCAAGATAAAAAGACACACCCACAAAATGTATTTTAACAGTAATAAACTGTAAGTTATAAAACAGGTTTACACTGGCAACACTGTTGCCAGTAGTTTACTGTAAAATCTTGTTTTTTGGGTCACCATTGTGCAGAAGAGTAGAGCCTGTGCTTCAGTCCAGGAGAAGATCTACACACATTGATGATATGCTGCATGTTGCTTTATTTAACAGGTGGTGACTGTGTAGTTGCTGGTCCAGTGGAAATCTCTTTATGTACAATAGTTTTTTAGTGGTCTCAAATGAAAGAAGTTCACAGTTTTACTTTGCTCACATTATTAATGCATTATAAATTTTAGTTAATACATTTAAATGACAGTTGGTCAATTTAAGGCAGTCGGTTTCTGCAAGTGTAATTAGTTCATTTGAATTAGAATTTAGTGCATTTTTACAGAAACAAACTAGACTACAGTAAAGAACTGTACAATTAACAGTATTTTACTGGCAACAGTGTTGCCAGTATTTTACTGTAAAAAAACCCGGTAAGGTCTAACAGTGTAATGGGACCTTCTTGTAAAGTGTTACCAACAATTCAAAACCAACAACATACAAACAGTTTACTATAAAAACTATATTTGACAGGCAGTTTGACAGAGAAAATATAAAGCTAGTATATAATGCTGATGTCACTCACTAATAACAAACAATCTAATATAACAAACACATGTATACTATAATGAGAGTTTAATTCGCACATAATTGTCCAGTTATGTTTATGTTTAACTAGCCAACATGAACTCTATATTCTCCATCAATAAGCTCAAGCTGAATAATGTGTCCAGTCTTCTATAAATCAGTGTTTTTAACTGTGGATATTTTCACAGAGGTGGACAGATAAAGACCATCAGCAGTCTGGGGTGGACAGAAATGTTCATTATCAAACATAATAAATGAGTTTGACTATAAAGAACTGGACTGTTTTACTGCTTACAACACAACTGTCTACAGTTAATTGTGCTCGACTGTAATTGAGGGAGTGCTGGAATAGATCAAGTAATACTGAGTGAATTTGACTATTTTTGTCACTACATATAGTACAGAGGCTGAACAGATAAGGCAAATCATACAAAAAAACTGGGGAATTATTGAAAGTGATGAGGTATTAAGTAGGGCTGGGCGATTTAAATCGCGATATTGTTATGCGCATCTCGTCAGTAAAGCCGGTTCCTTGATTAGTAGTAAATCGCCATCACCTGCTTTCAGATGAAGCGGCATTTACTACAAAGAGCCGTAGTTAACTGACAAGCTGAGCCAAATCACATCAATATCGCGGACGTATCGCCAACGATATTTAATGCGATATGGCTCAGCTTGTCAGTTAACTACGGCTCTTTGTATACAGCAAAACCGCCAGTGTTAAATTAACACCCCTGGGAGTGTATGAGTCCACACTCAAGAGTGTTTACGTTAATGAGATAACTAAGTGATTAATTTAGTGATGATTGAGCATTATTGAAGACACCTGATGTTAACAAGTAGAATCGCTGAAGGAGAAAATCGCATATTGTAAGTTACCATTATTGTGATGGGTAGTTGCTTTAGTTGGGCTATGACCCTTTCATGTGTACTTTAGATTTTGTATGGCGATTGTATCTGAGTTAAACTGCCAGTTGAACAAAGAAAAAAAAGTGATCTTTGTTGGTTATATTATGACAATCATCATTTAAACTTGATCACTGAGCTCATTAAGATCCTACTTTCTGACTTCGATTTATGTTGTTGGTTACAGCATAACTGTGAATCTGAATAAATGGCCAGAATTTTTGATATTGTAGCAGTAGGCATTGGTTGTGCCTATTAACGCTCGGCTGGGTGGTGATTGAGCTCTAGTTATGAGGACTATAAATGCGGATTGTGCATGTCACCTGTGAGGGCATTACACGTGACGTCATGTCATTGTTGTTGTTCCGGCGCGGTGTGCAAGAGCTGGGGAGGTAAGATCTGCTGGTTAGCGACTCTGTTGCAAATGATTCCTGTGGCACTGGTTGATGTGGACTCCTTTGTTGTAGTGGACAGCGGAACTAACCGGCATATACTCGGCGGCGCGCGTTGTTGTGCGAACTTCTAGAGAAGCGGATGAGTTTCGTGGTTCTTTAATGATGTG
Organism: Rutilus rutilus; assembly: GCA_021464565.1. Taxonomy (NCBI): domain Eukaryota; kingdom Metazoa; phylum Chordata; class Actinopteri; order Cypriniformes; family Leuciscidae; genus Rutilus; species Rutilus rutilus. The sequence continues at coordinate 9,430,732 of JAJAQA010000002.1, read as the reverse complement.
CTGTTCAGGTATGTTTTTAATCTTTTACATTCAATGCCTCAGTCTGACTCAAGTTCGCTTAGTGAGTTTCCTCTTTGTTTTAATTCAGGTGTGTTTCATATGCCTGTTTAAGGTTATGGTGGGCTGTTCGTCGTCATTGTCGTTTGCTGGACACTTTAATCAGAAGTCCGGTTCAACAGACGACTGCTGAGTGACCACAAACTTACTGCAGAGTGCAGACTGCTGTTTTGTTTAACTTCACGGATATACGAACACTGAGTGACCACAAACTTACTGAAGAGTGCAGACTGCTGTTTTGTTTAACTTCACGGATATACGAAGGCTGAGTCACCACAAACTTACTAGCCCACGTGCTGCTCGACTGCGCAGCTTTATTGACTAACTGTTAGCGTCATTGCGACATCTCCGACCTCGACGACACCAGTAACATTAACGTTTCTCTTTTTCTGTGAGAATTGGTGTGAACATTTTCATTACCGGGGAGTTGGTTTTGGGCGCTCAGAATGTAAAGAGCTGCATTTAAAGTGGCCTTTGATGCTCATTATGCTTAGTCATCACTGTTTATTGTTTTGATTTAAGTTTTCTTGTTTTGTTTTCCTTTTTTTTTCCTAATTCTCTTTATTTGTTTTGTCCATTTATTATGTGAATGTGTGTTTTGTTTAATTCTTTTTGGCTCAAGTGTGGTCTTTGTGGCCCGGTAAGAGTTAAACAACACCTGGTCTGTGTCTTTCTGAGGCTGTCTAGGATATCCGGTCATCCAATTGTTCTCATGAGAGTACCCTGAGTTAAGTGGTGAACGTGTATATTCAACGATGTCGTGAGGTAACAATCATCTGGAATGTATCTGCCTAAGACGAGAATGCTTTTTATCATACTTGTGTGAGACGAACATTGTGCATTTGGGTCAAACAATTGTTATCGTGTTTCTTTTTTTTGTTTGTTTTCTTTATTTTGTGGTATATGAGTCTGATGTGTGTTCTTTATTGTAGGCTTGGGCGGCAAGGAGATTAGGGGCGGCAGCCCTTCTCATCTTGGTGGGGGTATTTGGGGAGTGATTGCTGTGCCACCCGGAGGTGTGTGACTGAGTGCAGTGTGAGTGCACGTGTGTTTGTGGTTTCTTTGTTTTTTTTTCTTTTTAGGAGAATAGAGAGGCCCCTTGGGTTGAGGGACTTGGCTGTCGTCCCCTATTTCCGTCGCCCGGGAGCGTCCAACTTTGTATATCCTTTTTGTGGATGTTTTCTTTTTTTCTCTTTGTGATCGGTTGGATCATCTTAATCAATAAAAACGATTTTACTGTTTGTACTTCACCCCTGTCTCATGCCTGACTCCAGCTGATACGAGCCTGTGAGCCTTGTGTGCTCCTAATATGTTAAGGGCGATTCCCTGGTAAAGAAAAGCCCCCAGGGTGGCGTAGTTGGTTTATTTATTTTTTTTGTTCTCGTTCTAAGAGCCCGTACGCCACAATCTGGCGTAGTCGGCAGGGTTCGGTTGTGTGGTCAAAGGTTGAGACAAGGGTGTAAAGTTGTTTGTTGTTGTGTTTGTTTGTTTTGTTTTTCTTTCTTTTTTTTGTAGAACAGTGGTGACTGGTTCGTGAGTATTTTCTTGGGCCCCTATGGTAAGTAAATCCTCTGCTAAATTATGGAGGACGAGTTACAAGTAATGAGGGATTTAATAGCCCAATTGAAGGCCGATAATGAGAGACTGTTGCGGGAGCGGCAACCAGTTGGGTCGCCTGATCCTGGAGCAGCCTCTTCTAGCATGGTACCACCAGTTATATCACAGTTAGTCGGTGCTGGTGCTGCGGTGACGGAGAGATTGGTGTTTATACCACGAGACAGACGCTGTCCTAAATTTAGTGGTACCGGTGTCGTCCGTATTAATGAGTGGGTAGAAGAAGCTCAAGCATGTATGCGCGTACGTAATCTTTCTCTTGCAGATCAAGCTTTCTTTCTGTTTGACCACCTTGAAGGTGAAGCTCGTGAAGAGATAAAGTATCGGCCAGAAATTGAGAAAAATGATCCTCTTAAAATAATTTCAGCGTTGCGTGAGGTGTACGGATGTTCTGAGTCGTATGTTGCTTTACAGGAAGCCTTTTTTTCTCGGAAGCAGCAGACAGGTGAGACATTGCTAGAATTTTCTCTAGCTCTGATGAGCCTACTAGAGAAAGTGAAAGATCGGTCGCCACACGCTATTACCAACACTGATGTTGTCGTACGGGATCAATTTGTCGAGTATGTGTCAGATAATGCTCTTCGTAGGGAGCTCAAGCAGCTTATTCGACGACAGCCCACCATGACATTGTTGGAGGTTCGGGGGGAGGCAATTCGATGGGAACGAGAGGGGATGCCAGGCGGTGCGCGAGGTCGGAGTCATTCAGTTCCATCATTGGGTGGAATTCAGTATGGGGTACAAGGGGGGGCTATTTCAGGTTCGAGTCACGGGAACCAATCAGTTGAGTTGAGGGAGTTACGGGAATTGTTGCAGCATCAACAACAGCAGATAAATCAGCTCACGCAAGCCCTTGGCCATAACCACGTACCCCGTTTTCACCGTCAATACTCTCGTTCAGATCAGTTGATTTGCAGGCGTTGTCAGCAACCGGGCCATTTTGCTCGGGAGTGCAGTGGGGAACGCCGTCCCCCTTGCCCTCCACATAGGTCTTCTGCGGTCCCTTCGGCTTCCGAGTCGAGGCCGTCGCATGTATTACCACCGTCGGGAAACTAGTACCCACCGGGCTGCAGAGCCACAGCTCGGTTGGGGGTGCGTTTGGCTCTCAATTTCCAGGTAGTAGCGAGTCGGTATCCCGTTTGGTTTCCGCATGTCCACATTCCGTTGTTAAGATTGGGGGAGTCCCGGTGCCCTGTTTAATTGATACTGGCTCCATGGTGTCGACAATTACTGAGCGTTGCTTTCAGCAACAGTTTGAACCACGGGGCCAGGATCACTTGCAATCGTGTCGTTGGCTGCAGCTCCGAGCGGCTAATGGGCTTGAAATTCCATATATCGGTTATATGGAAGTAGATATTGAGTTTTGCGGTAAGGTACTCTCTAATTGTGGGGTGCTGGTGGTCCGGAATCCTCCTAGTGGCTGGAGTGCTGATGTTCCTGGCATTTTGGGGATGAATGTACTCAGTCGCTGTTATAGGGAGCTTTTCGGGCAACATGGATCCGCCTTGTTTGAATTACCGTTTGTGACACGTGACCCTAGTATTGTACAGGCATTTCAGGACTGCCAAAGGGCAACTCGAGTTTCTTACCGGGGGGGTGACGTAAGGGTACGGGGGCGCAAGGTGTGTCGCGTTCCAGGGGGCACCATGAAGCTAGTTGCAGCAACATGTTCGGCGTTGTATATGGGTAGCACTGTGTTGTTCGAGCCCCCAGAGACTGGTCTTCCTGCGGGCTTATTAGCTTCTCCCGCACTCGTACCGGTGGTCAGAGGTACGGTTTATGTGCCTTTGGTCAATGTAGGCACTGCGGATGTGGTGCTCTACCCCACCACAGTTATAGGTGAGTTGAGAGAAGTATATTTGACAGACTTGCCTGTTGGAGTGGCTGAGGTTCCATCCGTGGTCGCACAGGTTGCTGCTGGTAGTGTTTCAGGTACTCCCGTACTCGAACAAATTGAATCTGTTGATTTGGGGGGGTTATTGGTTGAGGAACAGTCACAAGTTAAGGCCCTATTGCGAGAATATCAGAGTGTGTTTTCAATGCATGAGGGAGATCTGGGTTGTACTAGATTGTTGTCTCATGAGATCCCATTAACTGATGACGTTCCCGTCCGACAGCGTTATAGGCGAATTCCACCTTCGGAGTATGAGTTGGTAAAAACCCATATTAACCAGTTGCTGGACTCCCAAATTATCCGAGAGAGTTGTAGTCCTTACGCGTCACCTATCGTGTTAGTTAAGAAGAAGGATGGCAGCCTCCGCATGTGCGTCGATTACCGACAGCTTAACTCTAAGACACGTAAGGACGCTTTTCCACTACCAAGGATCGAGGAAACGTTGGATTCATTGACAGGGGCTCGCTGGTTCTCCACATTGGATCTAGCCAGCGGGTACAATCAGGTCCCTGTCTCTGAATCCGACCGACCAAAGACCGCTTTTTGTACTCCATTCGGACTTTTTGAGTGGAATCGCATGCCATTTGGCCTTTGTAACGCTCCGAGCACGTTTCAGCGATTGATGGAGCGACTTTTTGGGGATCAAAGACATCAAACTGTTTTGTTGTACCTTGATGATATAATTGTATTTTCTTCATCAGTGCAGCAACATCTGCAGCGGTTGAGAGTAGTGCTGAGTCGCCTACGGGCTGAGAGTTTGAAGGCCAAATTGGACAAGTGTGCGTTCTTTCGGGAAGAAGTTAAATATCTGGGGCATGTCATTTCTGCTCAGGGGATAGCGACGGATCCGGGTAAGATTGAGGCTGTAGCTCAATGGCCTCGTCCGTCCACTGTGTCAGAGCTACGGACCTTTTTGGGCTTCGTGAGCTATTATAGGCGCTTCGTCGAAGGGTTCGCGAAGCTGGCTGCACCATTGCACAAGTTGGTAGCCGAGGCGACTGGAGGGAAGTCAGGTAAGAAAAGTAAGCAAGGGACTATTGAGGTGTGGTCTGCACAGTGCGAGGAGGCGTTTGGGACTCTTAAGCACCGGCTTACGACGGCACCTGTTCTGGCGTATGCTGATTTTACGAAACCGTTTATCGTGGAGGTGGATGCCAGCTATGTGGGATTGGGCGCGATACTCTCGCAAGAAGTCGATGGCAAAGTTCGTCCCGTCGCCTATGCGAGCCGTACTCTTAGGCCTGCGGAGCGTAATACAGCCACGTATAGCTCGATGCGATTAGAATTTTTGGCCCTTAAATGGGCCATGGCTGAAAAGTTCCGCGAGTACCTTTTAGGTAATAAATGTGTCGTACGAACTGATAACAACCCACTGAGCCACTTGGCCACCGCTAAGCTTGGCGCTACTGAGCAGCGATGGGCAGCTGAATTAGCGGTGTTCGATTTTGAGGTCCAATATCGATCTGGCCGAACCAATCAGAACGCAGATGCATTGTCTCGCCAGAATGCTGCTGCCCGGGAGGAAGGAAACAGCTGGTCTCCAGGTCTGGTAGTACCAGAGCTGTTGAGGCGAGCTGTACAGTCGGAGCCTATAGGGATGATCCAGTCTGGGGCTGTTCAGGCCTTGCCTAGTCGTTCTGGTGCAGATATAAGCACACTGCAGGAGGCTGACCCAGATATCGAGCAGGTGTGGAGTCTGTGGCGACAGCAACGACGTCCAGGGCCTATAGAGAGACAACGTTTGTCTAAGTCCGCGTTGACTTTTCTCCAGCAATGGGACCGGTTGGTGGAGGAAAAGGGCCTCTTGTATCGACGAGTGTTCCGTCCGGATGGCGGAGAGGAGGTGCTACAGCTGGTGTTGCCAAGAGTTTTGAGATCAGAAGTACTGACACAGCTCCATCAACAGCATGGGCACCAGGGCATCGAACGCACTCTGGAATTGGTGCGACAGCGATGCTACTGGCCGGGCATGGCCGCTGAGGTTGCGCACTGGGTTCAGGGGTGTGAGCGGTGTCAGTTGGCCAAGGCGGCCCCCCCTATTGCTCGAAGTTTCATGGGGCACCTGTTGGCGTCCAGGCCCAATGAAATCGTGGCTATGGATTTTACTGTCTTAGAGCCGTCACTTTCAGGGCAGGAGAACGTATTGGTATTAACTGATGTATTCAGTAAGTTTACTGTGGCTATTCCGACTTATGACCAGAGGGCAGAGACTGTTGCCCGAGTCCTGGTGGAAGAGTGGTTTTTCAAGTTTGGGGTTCCTGGGCGGATTCACTCCGACCAGGGCCGCAACTTTGAAGCCGTTTTAATCCAACAGTTGTGCAGTCTTTACCAAGTGACCAAGTCTCGCAGCACTCCGTACCACCCGGCAGGTAATGGCCAGTGTGAACGATTTAATCGTACGTTACATAATCTGCTGCGAACTCTGCATACTGGGAGGAAGAGAGATTGGGCATCCTGTTTATCACAGGTCCTGTTTTGTTATAATACCACCCCTCATCAAGCTACTGGCGAGAGTCCTTATTTTTTAATGTTTGGACAGGAGCCAAGGCTGCCGGTAGATTTCTTGCTGGGGCGGGTGCAGGAACCAGCTGCGGGTGGGGTGCATCATTGGGTCGAGGAGCATCAGGCTCGGTTACAGGTGGCCTTTGAGAGTGCTCGGGAACGTCTGAGGGTTGCGGCCACTCGGCGTAAAGTGACACATGATCAGCGGGTAAGGGAGTTACCGTTGCAGGAGGGGCGACGGGTGTACCTTCGTGACCATTCAGTACGGGGTCGCCATAAGATTCAGGATTTATGGAGTTCGACTATCTATCAAGTCATAAGGGCACCCCGAGAAACTGGGGCTGTGTATACAGTGGCTCCAGTGGAGGATCTGAGTAAAATCCGTCATGTCCATCGGTCACTGTTGAAGCCCCAAATCTGTGACGAGGTGTCTGAGGAATTACCTGACCTTTTGATAGATTCACCAGTTCAATCAGTGGCGGAGGAAGAGTTGGAGGATGTTGATTTGGGTTATGTGGTGCCTAGGATTCCCCCAGTGGCCCGTGGAGGGATTACTGCAGGTACCCCATTACTGGGAGTAGTGACTGCTGCTACCCCACCTGACAACACCCCCATTATGCCGCTTGAGGTTAGTGGTGGTCGAGATACGAGTCGATTATCTGTGCTACCGGCTGTATCCCCGGGGTCATCCGATTTGACTGTAGTTTCACGTCGAACAAGACGTCGGGGGGCTGGAGAACATTCCAATATGCACCACCTTCCACGGGCAGTTGGAAGGGTGGACCCTGGAGTGGCTAATTCTCCAGTGCAGGGGTCTCAGTCTGTTGTGGTTTTGTTTAGACCGTGGCATTAGGTCACCCATGCTTAGTCACTCCGGTATTTGTTTCACCGTCGGGACGACGATGAGAAATTGGGGGGTAGATTGTAGCAGTAGGCATTGGTTGTGCCTATTAACGCTCGGCTGGGTGGTGATTGAGCTCTAGTTATGAGGACTATAAATGCGGATTGTGCATGTCACCTGTGAGGGCATTACACGTGACGTCATGTCATTGTTGTTGTTCCGGCGCGGTGTGCAAGAGCTGGGGAGGTAAGATCTGCTGGTTAGCGACTCTGTTGCAAATGATTCCTGTGGCACTGGTTGATGTGGACTCCTTTGTTGTAGTGGACAGCGGAACTAACCGGCATATACTCGGCGGCGCGCGTTGTTGTGCGAACTTCTAGAGAAGCGGATGAGTTTCGTGGTTCTTTAATGATGTGCTGTTCAGGTATGTTTTTAATCTTTTACATTCAATGCCTCAGTCTGACTCAAGTTCGCTTAGTGAGTTTCCTCTTTGTTTTAATTCAGGTGTGTTTCATATGCCTGTTTAAGGTTATGGTGGGCTGTTCGTCGTCATTGTCGTTTGCTGGACACTTTAATCAGAAGTCCGGTTCAACAGACGACTGCTGAGTGACCACAAACTTACTGCAGAGTGCAGACTGCTGTTTTGTTTAACTTCACGGATATACGAACACTGAGTGACCACAAACTTACTGAAGAGTGCAGACTGCTGTTTTGTTTAACTTCACGGATATACGAAGGCTGAGTCACCACAAACTTACTAGCCCACGTGCTGCTCGACTGCGCAGCTTTATTGACTAACTGTTAGCGTCATTGCGACATCTCCGACCTCGACGACACCAGTAACATTAACGTTTCTCTTTTTCTGTGAGAATTGGTGTGAACATTTTCATTACCGGGGAGTTGGTTTTGGGCGCTCAGAATGTAAAGAGCTGCATTTAAAGTGGCCTTTGATGCTCATTATGCTTAGTCATCACTGTTTATTGTTTTGATTTAAGTTTTCTTGTTTTGTTTTCCTTTTTTTTTCCTAATTCTCTTTATTTGTTTTGTCCATTTATTATGTGAATGTGTGTTTTGTTTAATTCTTTTTGGCTCAAGTGTGGTCTTTGTGGCCCGGTAAGAGTTAAACAACACCTGGTCTGTGTCTTTCTGAGGCTGTCTAGGATATCCGGTCATCCAATTGTTCTCATGAGAGTACCCTGAGTTAAGTGGTGAACGTGTATATTCAACGATGTCGTGAGGTAACAATCATCTGGAATGTATCTGCCTAAGACGAGAATGCTTTTTATCATACTTGTGTGAGACGAACATTGTGCATTTGGGTCAAACAATTGTTATCGTGTTTCTTTTTTTTGTTTGTTTTCTTTATTTTGTGGTATATGAGTCTGATGTGTGTTCTTTATTGTAGGCTTGGGCGGCAAGGAGATTAGGGGCGGCAGCCCTTCTCATCTTGGTGGGGGTATTTGGGGAGTGATTGCTGTGCCACCCGGAGGTGTGTGACTGAGTGCAGTGTGAGTGCACGTGTGTTTGTGGTTTCTTTGTTTTTTTTTCTTTTTAGGAGAATAGAGAGGCCCCTTGGGTTGAGGGACTTGGCTGTCGTCCCCTATTTCCGTCGCCCGGGAGCGTCCAACTTTGTATATCCTTTTTGTGGATGTTTTCTTTTTTTCTCTTTGTGATCGGTTGGATCATCTTAATCAATAAAAACGATTTTACTGTTTGTACTTCACCCCTGTCTCATGCCTGACTCCAGCTGATACGAGCCTGTGAGCCTTGTGTGCTCCTAATATGTTAAGGGCGATTCCCTGGTAAAGAAAAGCCCCCAGGGTGGCGTAGTTGGTTTATTTATTTTTTTTGTTCTCGTTCTAAGAGCCCGTACGCCACAATCTAAAGGATTTCTTAAAACTTGTTTAAAAAAAAAAAAGCATTCTTTTAGGCACACACAGATGTCAAGATTCAGTCTATGCATCTCAACAATGGTGACGAGCAGAATATTCAATGAGGAAAAGTAAATTACATAGACAATTCAGATCATAATTTATTCATACCGCAATGCATGATGGGAGCCATTAATGAGTTGTGATTGGTGGCAGCCACTGCAACATGCTTTATTATTGTCACCACCATTGTTGAGATTCACAGGCTGATTATTGATGTCTGAACGTCTTTTTGATTAGAGCAATGTTTATTAAATATTTTGAATTATAAGTAAAGTCCTGATAATCATAGGCTGAAGAATCACAAAACTGCTGCTAACAAGTTAAACCAAACTATCTTAATATGTTTCACTTTTCAGATCACAGTATGATTATGTCAAAACATAACCAACACTATAAGATAACATTTTACTTTGTTCATTTAACTGTTATGAATCAATAACAGCAGACAAACAACAGTAAATATTGAAGTAAACATATAATGGTCTAGAGCCCAACTAAAGCAAACACCCATCACCTTAATGGTAACTTACAATTTGTGCTTTTCTTCTTCAGTGATTCTGCTTGTTAACATCAGGTGTCTTCAATAATGCTCAATCATCACTAAATGAATCACTTAATTATCTTCTCAGCCCTAAATGCCGCTCCATCTGAAAGCAGGTGATGGAGATTTACTACTAAATCAAGGAACCGGCTTTACTGACGAGATGCGCATAACAATATCGCGATTTAAATCGCCCAGCCCTAGTATTAAGTCAGGTTTTTCCTGAACCACCTCTCATTAGTTTTAGAAGATGTCCCACCCTGCAAGATAGACTGGTTCACAGTTATCTTAAACCAGAAGTAGGGCTGGGCGATTTAAATCGCGATATTGTTATGCGCATCTCGTCAGTAAAGCCGGTTCCTTGATTAGTAGTAAATCGTCATCACCTGCTTTCAGATGGAGCGGCATTTACTACAAAGAGCCGTAGTTAACTGACAAGCTGAGCCATATCGCATTAATATCGCGGACGTATCGCCAGCGATAATGAATGCGATATGGCTCAGCTTGTCAGTTAACTACGGCTCTTTGTACACAGCAAAAACTCCAGTGTTAAATTAACACTCCTGGGAGTGTATGAGTCCACACTCAAGAGTGTTTAAGTCAATGAGATAATTAAGTGATTAATTTAGTGATGATTGACCATTATTGAAGACACCTGATGTTAACAAGCAGAATCACTGAAGGAGAAAATCTCAAATTGAAAGTTACCGTTATGACGATCAATGGTTGCTTTAGTTGGGCTCCTGACCCATATATTATTAACTTTAGATTTTGTTTGTCTGTTGTTTCTGAATTATAATCACCAGTTGAACAAAGAAAACAGTGATCTGATGGTGTTGGTTATGTTATGACAATCATCATTTGAACTTGATCACTGAACTCATTAAAATCCTTCTTTCTGACTTTGATTTATGTTGTTGGTTAGTGAATCTGCATAAATGCCCAGAATTTTTTATATAATAAAGGATTTCTTAAAAGTTGTTTAAAAAAAAAAAATCATTTTTTTAGGCACACACAGATGTCAATATTCAGTCTATGCATCTCAACAATGGTGAGGAGCAGAATATTCAATTAGGAAAAGTAAATTACATAGACAATTCAGATCATAATTTATTCATACCGCAATGCATGATGGGAGCAATTAATGAGTTGTGATTGGTGGCAGCCACTGCAACATGCTTTATTATTGTCACCATTGTTGAGATTCACAGGCTGATTATTGATGTCTGTGTTTTAAATGAATTTATCTGAATGTCTTTTGATCAGAACAATGTTTATTAAATATTTTGAATTATAAGTAAAGTACTGATAATCATAGGCTGAGGAATCACTAAACTGCTGCTAACAAGTTAAACCAAACTATCTCAATAAGTTTCCTTTTTCAGATCACAGCATGATTATGTCAAAACATAACCAGCACTATAAGACAACATTTTACTTTGTTTATTTAACTGTTATAAATCAATGACAGCAGACAAACAACAGTAAAATTTAAAGTAAACATATAATGGTCTAGAGCCCAACTAAAGCAAACACCCATCACCTTAATGGTAACTTACAATTTGTGATTTTCTTCTTCAGTGATTCTGCTTATTAACATCAGGTGTCTTCAATAATGCTCAATCATCACTAAATTAATCACTTAATTATCTCCTCAGCCCTAAATGCCGCTCCATCTGAAAGCAGGTGATGGAGATTTAATACTAATCAAGGAACCGGCTTTACTGACGAGATGCGCATAACAATATCGCGATTTAAATCGCCCAGCCCTAACCAGAAGTAAAACAAACATGGTTAGGCCCTAGGCCCATATGTTCTTACAAATGCCATCACTGCAACCATTGTGCTAATGTAAGACAAACCAAAAAAATTTCATGATGTTGGTTCTAAAAAGGAATTCACTATTAACCATTTTATAAACTGCCAAACTACCTTTGTCATTTATAGATTGGAATGTCCTATGTGTGAAGTCTTTTATGTAGGAAGAACCAAGCGGCGTTTATTGGACAGACTGGCTGAACACAAATATGCAATTCGCACAGGTAACACCAACTATCCCAGGGCAAGACACTATATGGAACATCACAATAGTGACCAATCCACCTTACAGGTCTGTGGGATTGACCGCATCCCTTTGTCCTTAAGAAAAGGCAATTGGCAAAGGCAGCTGAATCAACGGGAAGCTTTCTGGATATATCGCCTGCAGGCTACTAAATATCCAGGCTTGAATGAGGAACTTGACCTTAGTGTATATCTTTGATGTTCTGTTGTCCTATGGTGGTTAGAAATTTGTACACTATGCTTGTATTTTAACTTGTATGGGTCACCGTGTTGGGTACTGGTATGTTCCTTTCATGAAGTCAGTTTTTGTGTGTACTTAATTGATTTGATAAGAAGTGGAAATGATGACATCTGCTGTCTCTTGTGTGTACTAACAATTGTAACCTTGGCACCACAGTTGACAGATGGAGACTTCTGATTGGTGGACTGTTAGTTCATAAGAAACTTTGTTTGTTTGAGATCTGTTTAACTCCCAGAAGAAGGCATGTAGCCGAAACGCGTTGCAGACTTCATCTAATGTTGAGAGTTCTGGTCTGAAAATGTATTCAAATTCATGCATATTTATTTAGATAATGGTGTCTTGCCTTAAACTGATGTTACACTGCACATCCCCAGGGAACAGGTAGAGTTTCTTGGTAAGGGACGTCCTGTCAATACATGGCATTCTTTTTTCCAGACCCTTGAATCGTGGGTCATTGGCCATGCGTAAGGTGACCTATAATAAAAAAAGATCACATGTGAAAGCAAACTCCTGTATGTATTTTACCTGAGCAAAGCACTGGAAGAGATTGTTTTGCCTTTGGGCTGAAATAAATCAAACCAATTTAAATGGGATTTTCAACATTTACCTTCCTGAACAACTCCATAATGTCATCCGTATGAGCCCATTTACAGAACACATCCACGATGTAACAGATAAAAAAACTTCCTTCGTCAGGATGCCTGTATGCACGGATACCTGTGGAGAAAAAACAATGGTAGGTTGAAGAACTTCACAAAGCAACCCAAACTTTGCTCATTATTGAGGAAACACTGGCCAACATGAACAGACTGCTTCAAGTGTGAATCAACATTAAAGTAACTTTTTTTTTTTAAAGGACAACAGTTGCTTTATTTTTGAATATGAACAAAATGAACAGTGTGTATAAATCAATCTTGCATCAGAAATCTGTGTTTTACTGACCAGGGAGGCAGGACTTAAAACAGATGAAGTCTTTCTCTCTGTGCTCAGCGGAGTCTGACTGTATTTTCACACCTCCTAGGTGATCTGGACAGAAAAACGGTTAATAATATGGATGATAATATTACAGTAAATCCAGGAAAAATATGAATACAGAGTAAAAAGAGAAACCGAAATATGATAATGCCGTACCTTCTCTGCAGGCTTGAATCAGAATAACCTTTGGTTTATCAATCAGAGCAGGACATTTCTCTGAGCTCAGACTGGAGTAGATGTCGTCAACAAAGAAGAAATCATTGGGGTTTTTACTCTCATGATAGTTGACACCTAAAATGGCATCTTTATTTAGGAATCTGTCCTCATATTTGACACCTTTGTCTTCTTTATTTTGGATTATGTCCCCATGAGACATCAGAACCACAAAGGTGCTGTCCGAGTCTTTATGATCAGGACGTGCAGCGAAGTTCCTGACTCTAGCAGATATTTCCTGTCAATGAAAATATATATATATATATATATTTTTTTTTTTTTACACAGAAATTCAGAGTATATAATGCATTGTAAAATATTTGTTCACATCTCTATATCCACATCAGAAGTCCACTAGCTCTATACGCACTTGCCCAGTTAGATCTCTGTATTTCTCAACACTGTAACCCAAAGCTGTCAGCAGCCACTCCATGTTCTCCTCGTCTCTCTCTGCTCCATCCCTGTTGTCTAAGTGCTCAAACTGTATGTTGGTGATCAGCAGAGCTAAACGTTTCCTCTGAGACTTGTCCATTGGTATATAAACCTGTGAGAAAACATCAGTATTAGCAGAATTATAACATTAATAGAGTCACCTGAACTGAAACTAAATAAGGAGTGATTATAAATGCATTGTGTGAATAATACGATAGATTATTTAACAATAAAAAAATCATAATAATATAAAATAAATCATAAAAAGTGATTTAGATTTAGAGGCCATAAATTAATGTTTTCCCGTATTGTTTGTTGATATCTTGAGAGAAAAATAATATTAAATACAGCAATGGCCATAATAAATAAATAGAGTATGTTTAACAACGTAATTTTTCATAATATATCATAAGCTTGAAAACTCAATGTTCCGGCACCAAATTAACGATGGCTATTAATTGACATTTGACATATCTCTGGTATTAAAACTAGATTAATGTGTCCAGCATCTGGAGGGCCACAGTCCATCAGCGTTCAGATCCTCTCAGAGACATTCAGTCTTTGTTCAATTCACTATCATGGACTTATAGTTTGAATTTCATCATTTCCTGTGTTCTTTGTTCATGTTTCTCTCTTTCATTTGTTGCTATGGTAACTCATTTAATCATCGCACCTGCTTGTCGTTTTAGTTCATTATCTGTATATATAAGTTCCTCATTTCTCTAGTTGTTGGTTATAATTTGTGTTTGGAGTTTGTACTAGAACACACTGTTACGTTACCTGTGGATGATGAGTTTGTTTAATTCAATACTTTTATTTTGAATTAATCTTCATCTGACCTTCTTCTGTGGACTTTATTCACTGCTATTGTGAGAGTTCCTGCCTGAGATCCTCATTAATCCTGAACTCTTGCTGCTTCAGCTGCTGATGGACTTAAACTCTGCAGGACGGCGGCCCTACGAAAGATGGACTAGCAATCCCTGAATGCACTGTTTTCACAAAAGTACTGAAACAGATACTTGCATCTTTTTTGTCTCTGAGAACTGTGCTCTTAAACCCTTGGCTGCTGTGAGTAATGCTGTGTGGTCTCTTCCAGTCGGACTGGATGGACAGATCCTCCACAGACACTGAAGCATTTCTTCTGTCCTCCGGCTCAGGCCGCTGAACTGAAGTCAGGAAAACACACATCACAATATATCAACAGCCTGAAGAACATTCTCTACATCTGTCTGCAGCTACAGCTGTTTATTGAGTAAAGTCTACAGCATTAAGACTTTGAACAGACACTTTCAAGGTCCTTGTTTTCAGGTCGTAAACTGTTTTCTTTACGTAAATATCCCTATAGTATACATATCTTAATACTGCTATATTACTGCTTTTTATATATGATAATATTATGACACCAAATCACACCCTTATTTTTAACCTAATTTTCTCTTGCACAATCTATTGCACAATATTCACATGGTTATTTTATTGTATTATTTATAATAAACACACATTTGTATATACAAAAATTGTAACATAACTGTACAATTTCATGTTTTATTCATTACCTTCCTGAAGTTTCGACTCAAGGATCTTTGCAAGATGATTTTGGTTGATTTTGCGCAGCACTTGTACTGTGATCTTCCCAGCCTCATCACTGTACTTCTCTACCATGCAGTCCACAACATCTGACCGATCAGCTTTCTGAAGCTTTGCTCGAGCAATAGAATCGATGCCTGTTTCCACACCATTACACAGGTGCCAGTTGAATTTTTTGAAGTCTTCATCAACAAGATTCTCAAGTGCATCAAGCATCGGTTTTTTAACGTCCATTTTGTGTTACTAGGAGAAAAAGGCAAAGAAAGAAAAGTCTTTATTGGATGCAAAAAAAAAAAAAAAAAAACGTAAAAAGAACGTTTCCAGACTGTTCTCATTTATTTCCAAAAAAAACACCCAAATGGGAACTTGCAGTGTTCTGGTGTGGGGAAGTGGGAGAGCATAAATGCAAGTAATATTTTTATTTTTTTATTTATCATGCTTAAAATCAGTGTGTGTGTGTGTGTGTGTGTGTGTGTGACCACACCATCACTATGTCATCAAAGGTCAAAGTTGTCGCAACACTGTAAAATCGAATTAGTGAGACTTACTTTAAAAAGCATGCAAACCGATTGCCTTAAAAAAACAAGTAAAGTGAAATAGGAATAGTATGTTGAACTGACAAATGCTTAGTTAGTGTACTGTAGTTCACTTACACAAGAGTTCTAGTTACTAAAAAAGAACTGTGGGAACTTGATAATTTACTTCAAATAAAATGTGATTGTTACCATTGTTGTGTTTTGCATGCTAAATGTTGAAGTCTGTGTGACTCAAGCATGATCGATTATACAAGATATTGTCACAAATATAGAGGGATTATATCAACAAAAGTTTTACAAGGTGTTTATCACGGAAGTGTTGCCAACATAATTTTAAAGCATCATTATTTTACATAAAATAAAGTTGTTATCATTCTATCTATCATTCATACATGTGTATATATATATATATATAATAAACATATATATATATATATATACATATATATATATATATATATATATATATATATATATATACACCCACATTATATATATATATATATATATATATATATATATATACACACACACACACATTATATATATATATATATATATATATATATATATATATATATATATATATACACACACACACACACATTATATATATATATATATATATATATATATATATAATGTTTATTACTTCTCTTCCTTTGAAACCAAATAACAGTGATTTCTTATTGCATCACTGCAAGGGAGCCGCTAGAAACACTGATCACAATAATAGTGAGTTCAAACAAAAACATTTTTAGGAAAATCAACATTAATTTATGAAGCTCAGTACTGACACCTGTCTTTTAAACTAAATTAAACTTATTTTAAATAAGTTTATTAAACTAATTAAACTAATTTATTTAGAATAAACTCTAAAATACATTGCGAGTAAAATGTCTTTAAATAAGTTAAGAGCAATTAATTACTTTTTGAGTGTATTATATCAAGGAGGAAAATGACTTTCTTCATATAAAACAAAAAAAGATAATATCAAAATATCAAAATTAATCTTTTTTTTTTACTCTCAAAAATACTATTTAAATATCTATATAAAAATACTATATAAAATTGTAAAAACTTTATTTTTTTCGCAAAAATTACATTTTATATAAGAGTATTTACAAGAATTGAGTAAAGCACACATCCTCCAAAATAATGATAATCGAGTAAAAATATTTTAACATATGTAGGAAAAAAAATATACTATGGAAGTCAATGGGACCCTGAAACTGTCTGGTTACTGACATTCTTCTAAATATCTTCCTTTGTGTTCAGCAGAAGAAAGAAATTCATACAGGTTTGAAACAACATAAGGGTGAGTATATGATGACAGAATTTTCATTTTAAAGTGAACTATCCCTTTAAAACAGTAAGTCCCGCCCCTCGACTGCAAAATAAAAGTGTTCGAGCGAGCAAAAGCAGCAGGCAAGAGGAGATCAAGCGCGAGAGCGTGGGGAATGATCATGCACGCATGTGAGAGCTTGTATTGCGTGCAGAGGAGATGTCATGCGCGCGCGCAGGGTTTCATACGAATCAGCTCGCGAGTTCCCGTTTCCTCGCGTCACGTGTAGATCTGTTATCTATGGCGTTTATTTAGTCTCTCGTCAGGACCAGCGTTCAGCATAAGAGGCACCCCAACGAACGCGCATGCAAGTGTTTTTCTGGACTACTCAGTTTTCCTGTCATTTAAGTGTTGTGTTTTAGTCAAGGTAAGGCCATTTTCGATTCTCTGCTTATTTTCAATTTTTAAACTTCACATAATTCTGTATTTGAGTAGACGCGCTGACTACATTAAACAAAAGCCGCGAGTGAAAATTAATATTGCAGTCTAATTTGCACTTAAGCCTTATTTGCTCTCAGCAGTTTCGATTCGGCACATTGTCACGTTACTTGACTTAATTGCCCGAGCGAAACAGCATCTGTAGGAACAGTTATAAATAGAGGAACTTAAGGTCATTCGTCAGGACCAGCGTTCAGCATAAGAGGCACCCCAACGAACGCGCATGCAAGTGTTTTTCTGGACTACTCAGTTTTCCTGTCATTTAAGTGTTGTGTTTTAGTCAAGGTAAGGCCATTTTCGATTCTCTGCTTATTTTCAATTTTTAAACTTCACATAATTCTGTATTTGAGTAGACGCGCTGACTACATTAAACAAAAGCCGCGAGTGAAAATTAATATTGCAGTCTAATTTGCACTTAAGCCTTATTTGCTCTCAGCAGTTTCGATTCGGCACATTGTCACGTTATTTGACTTAATTGCCCGAGCGAAACAGCTGTACTCACTCAAGCGGTGAAGCATTATCTGTATAACTATGTAATTTGCGCGCTGTCGCGGAAGCGTCAGCGGAAGCGTTCAGCTCTCGTGCTCAGCCTCCTCGTGTGAACACCGACTCGGGTAAAGACCAGCGACTCTACCTGCGCGACTCCACCGAGCAAGGACACTAGAAAGGCA
This sequence comes from Rutilus rutilus, assembly GCA_021464565.1. Taxonomy (NCBI): domain Eukaryota; kingdom Metazoa; phylum Chordata; class Actinopteri; order Cypriniformes; family Leuciscidae; genus Rutilus; species Rutilus rutilus. The sequence continues at coordinate 9,412,853 of JAJAQA010000002.1, read as the reverse complement.
CTTACGTATCTCCTTTTCCCCTCTCCTTCCCTCTCTTATCTTATTGTTGACATTAATCAACATGTGCTTTCAACACATTACTGTGATCTCTCGCCAACGCCCCTTCATCGCGCGCAAAAGACAACGCAATACTGCCAATCTGCGTCCAATTCTCTCATCCTCACACACTCCACTCTCTCTTTCCGTGGGTCTATGGAATTGTCAGTCAGCAGTCAATAAAGCTGACTTCATTCCAGCCTTCGCATCTCATTCTACTCTTAGTATCTTGGGCTTGACTGAGACCTGGATTCGTCCAGAAAACTCAGCCACCCCTGCTGCTCTCTCTAGCAATTTCTCCTTCTCTCACTCCCCTCGCCAGTCTGGGAGAGGTGGGGGAACAGGGCTCCTCGTTTCTAACAATTTCAAATACTCCGCACTCTCTTCTCTATGCAACAACAACTCATTTGAATATCATGCTATTACACTTACAACTCCCATTAAGATCCATATTGTAGTCATTTATCGTCCCCCTGGTCAGCTGGGAAACTTTGTAGATGAGCTGGATGTGCTGCTGTCCACTTTCCCTGAGGACGGCACCCCACTTCTAGTCTTTGGTGACTTCAACATCCATCTCGAAAAGCCGCATGCAACAGACTTCACCTCTCTCCTAGCCTCTTTCGATCTCAAACGACTCATCACCACAGGTACTCACAAATCAGGCAACCAACTGGACCTGGTTTACACACGCAATTGCATCACAGACAACATCCTGGTGAGACCTCTCCATGTTTCAGATCATTTCCTCATTACTTTCAGTCTACATCTCTCTACCCCTTCACCACCAACACCCCCACCAGTCACTTTCAGGCGAAACCTGCGCTCACTTTCTCCCTCCCATCTTTCCTCTGCCGTGTCATCTTCTCTTCCCCCACCCTCACAATTCTCATCTCTGGATGTGAACACAGCAACGGACACCTTATGCTCCACTCTAACCTCTTCTCTAGACATTATCTGCCCTCTCTCCTCCAGGCCAGCACGTGCTACTCCCCCTAACCCCTGGTTATCTGAGGTTCTTCGGGAACACCGGACTGAACTTAGGGCAGCGGAGAGGAAATGGCACAAATCAAAAGACGCATCTGACCTGAGTATGTATCAATCTCTCCTCTCTTCCTTTTCTGTGGATGTTCATGCTGCAAAATCTTCATACTTCCACAACAAGATCAACAGCTCCTCCAACACACGTTCACTCTTCAAGACATTCAACTCTCTCCTCTGCCCACCTCCACCACCACCCTCCTCCTCCTTAACTGCTGACGATTTTGCGAACTTCTTCACCAACAAAACAACATCTATCAGCAGTCAGTTTTCAGCTCCACACACACAGGAACCCAGACTGACCGCTTCCACAGCCAATATCCCACTGTTCTCCTTCTCCTCGCTAACCGAGGAAGAAGTATCTACACTTCTCCTCTCCAGTCATCCTACCACCTGCCCTCTAGACCCCATCCCCTCACACCTTCTACAAGCCATCTCTCCGACACTTCTACCATCACTCACACACATAATCAACTCATCCCTCCATACTGGCACCTTCCCTACAGCATTCAAGCAGGCTCGGGTCACTCCACTGCTTAAAAAACCAACACTAAACACATCATCTGTAGAGAATTACAGACCTATCTCCCTCCTACCATTCATTGCGAAGACACTTGAAAGAGCTGTTTTCAACCAAATAACATCCTTTTTGTCTCTAAACAACCAGCTGGATGTCAACCAATCTGGCTTCAAGAAAGGGCATTCAACAGAAACTGCATTACTGTCAGTCACAGAAGCCCTACGGATCGCTAAAGCTGCTTCCAAGTCCTCAGTCCTCATTCTCCTGGATCTGTCTGCTGCCTTCGACACTGTGAATCATCAGATCCTTATGTCCAGCCTCTCATCACTGGGCATCACAGGAACTTCACTCCACTGGTTTGAGTCCTATCTCACAGGTAGGTCCTTCAAGGTCGCATGGAGAGGTGAGGTATCCAGAGCACATCAACTGACCACAGGGGTTCCCCAGGGTTCAGTTCTTGGTCCCCTCCTCTTCTCCATCTACACTACATCACTGGGACACATCATACAGGCACACGGCTTCTCCTACCACTGCTATGCTGATGACACACAGCTGTTCCTCTCGTTTCAACCAGATGATCCCACAGTAGCTGAACGGGTCTCAAGCTGTCTGGCGGACATCTCCACATGGATGAAGGAACATCACCTGCAGCTCAACCTGGCAAAGACTGAGCTTCTCATCCTCCCTGCCAATCCGTCTATACAACACGACTTCACCATCCAGCTAGAGTCATCATCAATCACCCCATCAAGGTCGGTCAGAAATCTCGGAGTAACGCTTGATGACCAGCTGTCCTTCACAGATCACATTTCAAAGACAGCTCGATCATGCAGGTTTGCACTGCACAACATCAGGAAGATCAGGCCTTTCCTAACTGAGCATGCAACACAACTTCTGGTCCAGGCCCTGGTCATTTCTAGGCTTGACTACTGTAATGCTCTTTTGGCCGGACTTCCAGCATGTGCAACAAAACCTCTACAGATGATCCAAAATGCTGCAGCTCGTCTTGTCTTCAACGAGCCCAAGAGGGCCCACGTCACTCCTCTGTTCATCTCTCTGCACTGGCTACCTCTCGCTGCTCGCATCAAATTCAAGGCATTGACGCTTGCTTACAGATCTATCACAGGCTCAGCTCCCTACTATTTTCACTCACTCCTACGAGTCTACATCCCTACCAGACGCCTACGATCGATCAACGAGCGACGTCTCGTGGTTCCATCACAGAGAGCCACAAAATCACTTTCCAGAACATTCTCATTCACAGCTCCATGCTGGTGGAACGCTCTCCCCGGCCTCATCCGGAATGCAGAATCACTGGCAACATTCAAAAAACAGCTGAAAACCCATCTCTTCCGTGAGCACTTAACCTCATAAAAAAAAAAAAAAAAAAAAAAAAAAAAAATCCTTTGAAACATCACTTATCAGACTTATGCTACTCTGAATAATGCCTGAACTTTGTATTCTGAGCACTTCTTGCGTTGTTGTTGTTTTTGCCTCTTCATGATGACTCGCTTTATTTAGTCCTAATTTGTAAGTCGCTTTGGATAAAAGCGTCTGCTAAATGACTAAATGTAAATGTAAATGTAAATGTCTCAAAACTCGCGCACATAAAATCTAGGCGCGTGCACAGGATACGAGGGCAAGGAACAGCATCCGCGCGCAAAATGCATCCTCGCGCGGGCGCGTGTCTGCACCGCGAGCGCTCAGAAAGTATCCGCGCGCGTTTCTGAGCCCTCGCGCGGGCGCATGTCTGCACCGCGAGCGCTCAGAAAGCAACCGCGCGCGTTTCTGCTCCGCGCGCACAAATACTGTCTCGCGAGCACGGGGCTGTGACGGGGGCTAAGGAATTAAGTAATAATTTGTTTACAGATGGCAGATGTAACAATTCTTATAAGTAGTGTAAGCATTGTTTCCAACGTGGATGTGTGCAAATTTGATGAAGATATCGATTTAAACTCTTAAAAGAAAACGTAAACAAATAACCCGTCTCCTTGACAACCTGTCACGTCTCCCTGACAACCAGTATAGTTGATACCATAACGTTGCTCTTTTGATAACGAAATCCTGCTATTAAAATAGGCTTTACTTTTTGTCTAACGTTACACGACACGAGCTATAACGTTCATTGTGCACTTACCGTCAGAAGACGATCAGCCGTGGGTGGGCTTTTGTCACCTTGTCATTTTAAGCCAAAATGGGGGTCAACCTTGAACAAATTGCAACAGAAGCAAACTCAACTGATTTTGTATCCTCAATATGTCCTGAGTAAGGAAAAAAAAGTCCCGAAGAATCCCATTAGGGGAAAGTTTCGAAAAATTTTCAATTAATTCAGGTACAATTACCAAACATATCTTAAGGTCTTTTGAATAAAGGGTGGCAGCCTTTCATTATCTACTGTTGTTGTGGACTATATACTGGAGAAGTATTTTGTTCTCCATTTGAGTGAGATGTTTTTATGTTTGTAAATAAATAAGGTGACAAAGCCCACCCACGGCTGATCGTCTTCTGACGGTAAGTGCACAATGTATTGGAACGTTATAGCTCGTGTCGTGTAACGTTAGACAAAAAGTAAAGCCTATTTTAGGGCAATTCTTAGACTATGGGCACTTTCATGTCCTTCGATCATATTTTATAAAAAACATTTAATTTTGAAAAATTAACACTTTCATAGTTAAATTTACAATGAAAGTACTTTAGGAACGTTTTACCGGTAGATTTTTTCACCTTTTTAAACATCATTATACATGCAAATATTGCTGTTTTGTGCTTTTTTCCACACCCAGACTTCTGACCTTCAATAATGAAAAAGAAGTGTAAAAAAATTATTTATCTTTTTTTTTTTATATGACTGAATAAAGTATCAGTAAAAGAATCAAAACATAATTGAGGTATTTAATGTCAGACAACTATTAATGTGATTTTATATACAAAATATAGTTGTCCCACAGTATTGCCGTAATTTCCACCACAACGCTGTAATGTCCCTTTAAAAAGTTTTTTTGAAAGATTGTTTGGGTAGTTTCTATGGAGATGAACAATGACATCACAGTACATGTCTGACATGGAGGAGATTTTAAATTTCTTCAGCAACTTGGAGAAGAAAACTCAAGGTAAATGTTGCTTAAAATGAAAATATTTTTATTGTATGTCATTTCCAAACATGGCGTAACAATAAATGAGTTTGTAAATAAATAGATTTTTTAACACAAATAGATGTATTTTGCATGCATGTGTAAGGCCCGTTATATTGGCCCAATCTGCCGGTCCGCCAATACACGGGGAAGGTTATCACGTGCTCTGTCCTAACTCATGCAAAGTATTGGTTGGTCAAATTTACAATACATTTAGTTATGTATTCTCTCGTTAATTCATCTGACTCCATAAATGAAAGGTTTTAATAATATCTGTGCCTCACTAAAAGTGAGCGAATGTTTGACTATTCCTTTTAACCATTAAAGGAACAATGTCAAGATCAGTTAGAATAATCTCATGTAACAATTTAATATTTCAGATATCAGAGATCAATTCCACAATCAATTCAAATATCTAGTACATGGTTATACATTGGTTACACCAAATAATCTTACCCAGTTTGCACCTGAGATATAGAGAGAAAAAGGGAAAGAGAGAGAGAGAGAGAGAGAGAGAGAGAGAGACCACCTATTCCATTCGTGACCAGCAAAGAAGCGCCCAGGGAGAGCGCGAACACCTTTCTTTATCCTGTCTGACCAGGTGATATGGGGGATGGGGAGACCATCCTCAAATGGCTTCTATTCAATGAAAGGGGGGTTGCCTTATCTGGCCTTATCTCTAAACCAGTTTTCTCTAAACTTCTATAAACCTTATTTCCTTTTATTTTATCTATCTGGATATGAGATATCTGTACCACTCACTTTGATACATTTCAAATGACACCAAAAACATAACAGTCAATGATAAACATTCACATTAAACCATATTCTTGTGTGAGTTCTTAGTAGTTTGCGGAAGTGAGGTCGTATGGGGGAGGTCAAATGGTAATTAGCCCTTTGTCTCAGACCAGGGCCTCAACCAGTATTTTCAGTCTTACACATGCAATGCTAACTACCAATTCATAGCTAATATGTAATACTAGCTTGGATTTTTTTTACAAAATACTGTAGGATTATCATTTCCACCACTGTCATTTCCACCACATTACCGTCATTTCCACCCCATTACCTTCTTGGGTGGAAATGACAAAGGTGAGGTGGAAATGACATTTATGCTTACAAGGTGGAATTCATAGATTGAGTGGCTACATGTGAATATTTTATTTATTGAAATGTACAACGCTAATGTATTTATTCAAATATATATTTGTTTAAATGCCTTTTCATCTATTTTTAAGATGCTGCGGAGGTCAACTGGATAAAGGTCTCACTATTTGTGGTTAAAGTTGTTTACAGTAAGACTGTAACTGTTCATCTGGTTATGGAACCAAACAGACTAATGACTAATGATTTGTTAAATGGGTTTCAAATAAATGTTTTCTGTTTTTCTACATGGATGTCCATTCATTGTCATTTCCACAACACCCAGTCATTTCCACCACCTCAACTTTTTAAAAAATATGTACAAAATTATAATCACTCATTAAAAATTTCTGCATAGTTTATGGGATAATGTTCCACTTAATGTAATAACACAAGTAGTTATTTTTCTGAAATGTATCTAACCAATCCAATATTATATTTCAGGTTGTGGTGGATGTAAGCTTTGTGTTTGGGCCTCATGACAATTAATTTACTTAATCCACAAATCTATGGTAATTGCAATATAGGTATAAATTGGTAAAACTATGTGTGAAAGTGGTTTTACACTGTTAAGAGATTATGTATATCATAATAATTTTAAATAATAATCAAATATTTGCATGTGATGGAAATGACATTTGTTCAGTGTGGATCGGAAAATATGTCAAAAAACCCCAATTTGTCTTATAATGTAAGTGCGTTCTCTTATGGATCATTAAACTAGACTAGTTATATTTAACTGTTAGACTGTGACAATTTTGATTTGAACACTTTTTTTTACCTCAAGTTCACAAGGCCAAAAGTGCCCGTAGTTGAAGAACCACCCTTTAATAGCAGGATTTCGTTATCAAAAGAGCAACGTCACGGTATCAACTATGCTAGTTGTCAGGGAGACGTGAGGTTGTCAAGGAGACAGGTGATTTGTTTACGTTGTCTTTTAAGAGTTTAAGTCGATATCTTCATCAAATTTGCACACATCAACGTTGGAAACAATGCTTACACTACTTATAAGAATTGTTACATCTGCCATCTGTAAACAAATTATTACTTAATTCCTTAGCCCCCGTCACAGCCCCGTGCTCGCGAGACAGTATTTGTGCGCGCGGAGCAGAAACGCGCGCGGTTGCTTTCTGAGCGCTCGCGGTGCAGACATGCGCCCGCGCGAGGGCTCAGAAACGAACGCGGATACTTTCAGAGTGCTCGCGGTGCAGACACGCGCCCGCGCGAGGATGCATTTTGCGCGCGAATGCTGTTCTTTGCCCTCGTATACTGTGCATGCGCCTAGATTTTATGTGCGCGAGTTTTGAGACTAAATAAACGCCATAGTTATCCTCTCGCGAAAGTCATTTACCGCGCGCGCCAGCATCAGCTGTGCGCTCGGATATTTTAGTCATTGATTTGCCACCCTAGACATGTGCGAACTTTGATCAAAGCAAAACGATCCCCGTGCTCACCAGAAACAACGATACGTGGCACAAAATAGTGAAACACCCAGTCTTTTGAATAGCGTATTAATGAGGACGAATGTTTCAAATATAGTGTGTGACATAAATAGGATTTACAGACTAATTGTTGCAGACTTGCACTATAAGCTACAGGACCTTTGTTCGTCAGAACATTCCCTCTCAGAAAAAAAGGTACACAAACTGACACTGGGAGGGTCCCCTTTAAAAAGGTTCTTCTAATTTAGGTACAAACGTGTACATATAAGGGCACTGCCACAATACGGAAGTATGTTACGGAAACCCTAAGGCCACATGGACATGTTGGTGGAAAATTATTCGGCATATATTTTGTATTCTCTCCCAAAAAAAACTGTTGCGTTACTTCGCTTGCAAAACTTTTGTGTTCTTTGCGAGAGAAAGCAAAGTTTCCCGGGGGAACGCAAAACATTTGCGAGGAACGCGATTACCCGAATTTCCTCCCACATTCCAGCTCACATGTTTTCTTCACCGTGTCCTTTTAGTGGCTTCGTGGCAAAAAATCTATAAACTAATAGCAGGTATTTAAATTGGTTAAAGTGAATTATAGGATGTTCTACTCACGTCTCTGGTGATCGGGGTTTCGTGTAGAGTCTGTCTTTGAGCTTTAGTTTAGGGGTTTCACTTTCTCTTTGATCCTGTCCGTTCCTCATCTGAGCGCGCGAACCAGCAAGCAATAAAGCACTCGATTAGACTACTAGTGTACAACGATTTGAGATTATCTTCATCACGTTTTATCGAAGAACAGAAGGAAATGTGGTCACACAATTTTTTTGTTTTTATATAATCTCCTTATTTGTGTTTTTGAGGTTATTCCTAGTTCCTATTTGCTTTAACTCTCTAACATACCTCGTTTTTAAAATCACACTAATGTAGCCTACACCTGACAAATTTTCGATTAAAACTGTTTTGTGAAACCATGAATGACAGAACTGGTCAACTATTCTCGTTTTTAATCTGATAACATTCTCTCATGTGTTTCATCTAAGGCGAGGGAGGCTGAGAAAATGAATAAAGTTGAAGCTGGTTGTTTGTATTGATTTGCCCACTAATGTTGCTCCTATGCGAACAATGTACAAAATTAATATTGTGTTGTTATTTGTGTATTCTTTCACACACTGTCTGTTTTCCAGTCTATCTTTAATCCCAGTGTAAAAGGTTGCACTCATGACTGACCAATCCGAATGGATATTCAAATGACGCAATGCCGTTTACTTCCATCAGAAATGAGTCCGCGAAACAAATTTTGTCATCTGTTTTAAATGAATATGACTTTTCCAAAAGAAAAAATATATGTGATCGATTTGTTTTTGTTATTAGAAATTTTTTATATTCGTAGAAATTTTAAAACAGCCTTAAAAATTTATTTAGAATCTGCAAATGTTTTAAAAACCGTAAAGTTAAAAAACTGTATCTCTGATAAATGAATGTTTGTGATGTCCTTTATTTTTTTTAACTTTTTTTTGTTTCTTTTATTTAAATGATTGTTGTTTCAATTTATACTTACACAATGTGAAAATGTGTAAAAGAAATGTGTCAAGAAGTTGCTATTGAATTCTCTAATTTGGAAAGTTCAATAAAAAAAAAAACATACCACACCAGTCTCGCCTTGTGAATGAATGGTTTGCAGGACATCCCTGCCATATGAGCAGATGTCCCTCCTGGAGACGATGAATGCTGGTTGCCTGGCAACGGGTGCCAGGGATGGATACAACATATTTCCCTCGTGTATTGCAAGAGAAAACATCCAATGTGATGATGATGAAAACCTGTGGCATAACTGTCAGGAACAAATGGAGTACAAGTGAAGTTTAAATATATATATATATATATATTTTTTTTTTTTACACAGTATTCAGCATATCTGTTGAGATTGTAAAGCATCATTTTTATATTTATAGCTGTATTTTGTTGTCCATTGTGTAATGATTGATTGATTGAAAGAATAAATTAATTTGACCTCAAGTTGCAGTGTTTGATGGAAAAATGTGCGTTATGTTGGATGTTTTTACAGTTTTTCTGAATTGCTAAAACACATTTCTTGAAACCATCACTCACTTTCTCAAAACCTTAAACACAAAAGCAAATGTTGAAAACTCATTCAGAGAATCTCTGACTCTTCTGGTAAAATCAAACAATGCTTTCAGATCTTACACACATCAGTCAATATTATAAACACTACAGATCATTCGTTAGACACTACATGAGAAATGGAGAACACAGAATCCAAAGCATGCCGTTACAGGAGAAAAGTAATGACAACTTACAGTATTAAGGTGAATAATTGTATACTGTATGCACTGCAAGTATAGTATTGTACTGAATATTGTATAGTATCGAATATCTGTATAATCAGCACTTGTGTACTGTGAAAATGCAGTGAAATAAAACTGTAAAAAAAAACAGTAAAAAACTGTAAATGAAAAGCATGTTACTGTAAAGTACAGTCAGAAGAGTTGAGCAACTGCAGAATCAAGGTCAGTGAGAGAGATTTATTCTGCTTCAGCTTCACGTCTTCATGTCGATCCGGCCGGAGAATATCATCTCTGCAGGAGAAGAGGAAAACCCTGAAGCAGATCCAGCCTTGACCACATTCTCCACACCTTCCTCTTCCTCTTCCTCTTCCTCTTCCTCCTCGTTCATCACCTCTTTCACACACTCTTCCTCTTCCTCCTCGTTCGTCACCTCTTTACACTCACACTCTTCCTCCTCTTATACTCATACTCTTCCTCCTCTTATACACACTCTTCCTCCTCTAATACTCTTCCTCCTCTTACACTCTTCCTCCTCTTATACACACACTCTTCCTCCTCTTATACTCACACTCTTCCTCCTCTAACTCATACTCTTCCTCCTCTTATACACACACTCTTCCTCCTCTAACTCACACTCTTCCTCCTCTTATACTCACACACACTCTTCCTCCTCGTTCATCACCCCTTTCACATACTCTTCCTCCTCGTTCATCACCTCTTTCACACACTCTTCCTCCTCTTATACTCACACTCTTCCTCCTCGTTCATCACCTCTTTCACATACTCTCTTATACTCATACTCTTCCTCCTCGTTCATCACCTCTTTCACATACTCTTCCTCCTCTTATACTCATACTCTTCCTCCTCTTATACACACTCTTCCTCCTCTAATACTCTTCCTCCTCTTACATTCTTCCTCCTCTTATACACACACTCTTCCTCCTCTTACACATATACTCTTCCTCCTCTTTCACACACTCTTCCTCCTCTTATACTCACACTCTTCCTCCTCTTATACTCACTCTTCCTCCTCTTATACTCACACTCTTCCTCCTCTTATACTCATACTCTTCCTCCTCTTATACTCATACTCTTCCTCCTCTTATACTCATACTCTTCCTCCTCTTAGACTCACACTCTTCCTCCTCTTATACTCACACTCTTCCTCCTCTTACACATATACTCTTCCTCCTCTTATACTCATACTCTTCCTCCTCTTATACTCATACTCTTCCTCCTCTTAGACTCACACTCTTCCTCCTCTTATACTCACACTCTTCCTCCTCTTACACATATACTCTTCCTCCTCTTATACTCACTCTCTTCCTCCTCTTATACTCACACTCTTCCTCCTCTTGTACTCACACACTTCCTCCTCTTATACTCACACTCTTCCTCCTCTTATACTCACACTCTTCCTCCTCTTATACTCTTCCTCCTCTTATACTCACACTCTTCCTCCTCTTATACTCTTCCTCCTCTTATACTCACACTCTTCCTCCTCTTATACACACACTCTTCCTCCTCATGTTGTTCAATGTTCAATGTTCAATTTATTTATAAAGCACACAATAATACAACAGAAGTTGACCACAGTGCTGTACAAAGAATAAGATAGCAATCATAAAAACACATTTAAAGTCCGCGTGAACCGGAAGTTGCAAACGACTTTTCTCCAGTGCTGTGACGTATTTCCCAGTGAAAAGGCATATTGAACAGAGGGCAGGGTTTTACTCTAGTGCTCCTCCTCTCCATCTCTCGCTCATTACAGACTAACGGTTTGAGGGGAGTGGTTAAGCGTTTCTCAACCCAAGTTGTCAAACATACGTCATCAGGGAAGGTCCTCCAAGGCAGAGGGGAGGGACATTTTCAGATTTTGATTAAAGATTACAAAGCCAAAAAAATTTTTTGTGTGGATTGACTTGCACGGATGAATTGTTCACCACAAAACTAACAATTTAGGCAAACAAAGTAAATATGGTCAATTTTGAATTCATGTGGACTTTAAGTTCTAAACATTGCCATAGACAACCTCATAATCTAAGCGGCATTAATAATTACCTATTACACCACTAGCACAGCACTCATGAATGATCAAATGCCAAAGTGAAAAAGTAAGCTTTCAGATGTCGTTTGAACTCTGTAAGAGAGGAACATTCTCTGATATAAGGAGGTAAACTATTCCACAGCTTGGGAGCAGCGGCTGCAAAAGAGCGATCTCCTCTCATTTTTCTATACGTCCACGGGACTACCAAGAGGTTTAGTGACTCGGAGCGCAGTGCTCTCTTTGGTTTATTCACCTGGATTAGATCAGTTATATATGTCGGAGCACTACCATGTAGGGCCTTAAAAACAAATAAAAGTATCTTAAAATTAATCATATAGGAAACCGGCAACCAATGTAGTTCTCTTAATACAGGGGTAATATGCTCATTTTTCCGAGTGCCTGTCAGTAACCTTGCGGCCGCATTTTGGACTAGTTGTAGTCTGTTTAAACTTTTGTGTTGAATACCATAATACAATGCATTGCCATAGTCCAATCTTGAGAAAATAAATGCATGAACTATCTTTTCCAGGTCCAGACGTGTTACAAAGGACTTAATTTTAGCGATTAATCTTAACTGGAAAAAAATAATTTTGACTACCTGATTTATCTGTTTCTCAAATTTCAGTGCACTATCGCAGATTATACCTAAGTTTTTTTACTTGATGCCTCAGATAAGGGGATAGTGTGCCCAATTTAATTTTAGATGTGTCAGTGGACTCTGAAGGACCACATAGCATAGACCTCATAGCAGCCTGCGCATAGAGATCAATGTATTTTGTCCAGTGCGAAGGAAAGTTATGTTGTAGCTTCTGGTGTTTTAACTGTAGTTATATGTGATAGGTGTTTTCTGTAGCAACAACGTTTAGTTCAAGAGTTATTTAACGCGGAAGTCCGGGAATGTGCGAATATCGAATATAAAACGTACTCGATTACTAACGTAACCTCGGTTCTCTCTAGAAGAGGGAACGAGTACTGCGTATCTTGCCGTGCATGCAACACACTCTGGTTCGCTTCGGCGATGAAAAACCAGGGATCAGCTGCCCCGAGCCTTCCTTTTATAGGCCTAAGCCGCGCCCGTTTCGGCGGGACATGACGCAGTGGACTCATTGGACTGATGTCACTATAGGCCTCGCTCGGTAGGCTGATGCAGTTGCCGCAGAGCAGCCAATGGGCGCGCGAGCTGTCTCGCCCATGTCTGCATGCTGCCGCAACGCGTTTTGCAATAATACAAAATTATAGGATAATTTTTTGGCTTCAGTATCTCGTGGAAAAGAGGTTTTCCCCTAGTGTAAGCTACTTACGCAGTACGAGTTACCTCTCGTAAGAGAACCAACTTTACCTAAGTAGGGAAAGTAACCGTGAAGACACTGAATTTAACATAAAACCGCCATCATAATAATCACAAATACACTTACATTGCTGTTAAATGAGTTTGATGAATGAATGGCTTGTTCTAAACTGTTGCTGGTCTTCGTCAACAACACGCGCTTTTGCACCCCCTGCTGGTGAGGTTGACTAACAGCAGATGGAGAGTATGCTCGGTAATCTACTGCTTTTCCTGCAGTTCCGTTGAATTTACTGTCGAATTTGAACCACTGAATTTGTGGAAGCAAATTTGCAAAGCGAAATAAAATGGACCGAAAATTGCCTGTTGAATATTATAGGTTGTATTTTTAAACAGTTTGAATATTTTGGAAGTGAAAAATGAAAGGTGAATATGAATTATTTAATTTGTAATAATGAAAATGTGTTTGAAATGTTTTTAATTGAAATATTCACAGCTTCAATATTCAACCATGTTGAATTTCAGCCCATAAAAATGCAAGCCCTAAAAATACAATGCATTAAAATGCAAGCATGGTTAATGCAATGCCTATTTTTTTTCAAGTAGTGCAATTCAACAGGCTTTTTGTTTCAAAAACATTTGACATTATTTTTCTTCCATAAAAATGCCTCTTTAACTGGATTCAAGGCAAGACACTCGCTCACTGGTCTTGAGATTTTGTTCTATTTAGCTTTTTTATTAAACTTTATACATTTCTTTTGTAGATTTCAGGTGTCTTGCCTTAAACTGATGTTACACTACACATCCTCAGAGTCCAGGGAACAGGTAGAGTTTCTTGGGAAGGGACATCCTGTCAATACACGGCATTAGTTTTGCAAATTCATCCTTTTTTAACTCTAAATGCTTGAATCGTGGATCTTTCTCCATGCGTAAGGTGACCTATAATAAAAAGATCAAATTTAAATGTGACAAGAAGCAAACTCCTGTATGTATATTACCTGAGCAAAGCAAGAGATTAATTTGCTTTTGGGCTGAAATAAAACAAACCAATTTAAATGGGTTTTTTAACTTATACCTTTCTGAACAACTCCATAATGTCATCAGTATGAGCCTGTTTACAGAACACATCCAGGATGTAACAGATAAAATAACTTCCTTCGACAGAATCCCTGTATGCAGCGATACCTGTGGAGAAAAACCGTTGGTAGATTAAAGTATTTCACAAAGCAACCCAAACTTTGAAACACTGGCCAACATGAACAGACTGCTTCATGTGCTTTCATCAGTTCACCTTCTTCAAAGTGTGAATCAACATTAACCCTTGTATGGTGTTCGGGTCTGTAGGACCCGTTTTCATTTTTTATCAAAAGAAAAATGATACGATTAATTTTTTTTTCAACCTCAGACTCATTGGCCTTGGCTCATTTTCTGTGAAGAACATATATCAGAACACATTTTCAATGACCACACACTGTACACCCCCCCTACATTTAGATTACACACAGGCTGTTCGGGTCCACTGGACCCGGGGCTAATAAAAGTGTGGACATTTTAGGTCTTGTGTACCTTTACTCTGTCCTCCTCCTGTCAGGCCTTGCTGTTATTGTGTGTGTGTGTGTGTGTTCTTGTACAGTATATGGTTTGTGAGGACACAAATGTGTATAATGACTTGGGTATTACAACGTAAACATGGTTTATGAGGACATCTGTGTGTGCGTGTGTGTGTGTGTATGTGTGTGTGTGTGTGTGTGTGTAGTGTGTGTGTGCGTGGGTGAGTGTGTGCATGCATGTGAGAGAGAGATTGTGTGTAAGTGTGAGAGAGTGTGAGTGCAAAAGTGAGTTTTGTTTCTACCCCTGCTGTTCCCGCACAAGGTTGCAATTCTTAAATGTGATCTAATAAAGCTAAAGAGGAAATATTAACCATAAATGCTGTTTATATTGCTTGTAATTGGGATGAAGTAAACATCTGTTGAGTATTTTAACATAAATTGTTTGATTATGTTGAATTAAAACCCCAAATATGCAGCGGGTCCCCCAGACCCACGAACACTGGCTGAAAAACAAAAATATGAACACCACACAAGGGTTAAAGTACACTGTAAAAAAAAATCCTAATTTTACAGAAAATAACTGTGATTTTTTGACGATCATTTTCTTTCATTTTAAATTGTACTCAAAACACTGTAAAATTACAAATAATATCTGTAAAATAAAAATTCAGCTGTTATTTTAGGTATTGTGACATTAATGACAAATTACAGTAATTCACATTTTTTATACAGAAAATTGATTGTATTTTTCATACAGTATTTTTTCTGTTTTCTTAAATTACATAAAAATGTATGTAAAATTACAAATATAATCTGTAATCTAACAGAAACAAAACCGTTGAATGATAAATTGGTCAAATGACTGTCAGCTCCCCAAAAAACTGTAAAACATCCTAAATTAAATAAACTGAAAAACACTGTTATTTTACAGGTATTTCCTGAATAATCACGATCATAAACCTTCATTGTAAAATAAATCGTAAAAAAAGGGTCAAATGACTGGCAGCTGCGGCTGCCAAACAAAAACCTTAAAATTAAAGTAAAATATTCTAATTTAAATAAACCGAAAAAACACTGTTATTTCACAGGTATTTCCTGCATTATTATGGTCAAACACCTTCATTGTAAGAAAATCTTTAAAAAAGGGTCAAATGACTGGCAGCTGCGGCTGCCAAACAAAAACCATAAAATTAAGGTAAAATATGCTCATTTAAATAAAGTGTAAAAAACTTTCAAATAAATTTGATGTCACCATGATTGAGATCAGTGTCTGCTTTAGTTGGGCTCATGACCCTTGAGTTTTTAACTTTGGTTTTCTCTGGCTGCTCTAACTGTGTATTTGATGCACATTGGTTTTAGCATTAAATGCTGGAGAAAATATCTGATGATCTTGATCATTTATTGGTGATGTTATAATCATCATATGATGATCTGATTCACTGATATGTCAGTCAAATCTCTGAATGTAATAGCTTAGATTATGTAATGTGTAGATGGATTTTAGCTTTAAACAAAGTCTTTAGATAATGTTAAAATTTATCACATGACCCTTGAATATTGTGGCATCAGTATTATAACCATCTGTAATTGAAAAAAAATATACAGAAAAAGTTTTGAGCTGGTTATATATATTTTCTTTTGTATTATAGAGACATCAAGAATCAACATATGAATCTCAACAATGGTGACAACCAACAAAGCCTTTTTGTGACTTTATAGTAGGTCAGATTTATTTTTCGTTGTCACCATTGTTGCGTTACATTAACTGCATGTTTATCAGTAAAAAAATCAGAAAAAAATGTGTTTTAACTGTGTGTTTCTGTTAAAAAAGATTAATGAAGATTTCTGTAAAAGTATTTTGCACTTATTTAAATTAGGATATTTTACATTAATTTTACGTTTTTTGTATGGCAGCCATTGCTGACAGTCATTTGACTGTTTTTTTATGGGATTCTTTTACAATGAAGGTGTTTGATCGTAATAATTCAGGAAATAGTTGTAAAATAACAGTGTTTTTCTATAAAACATTTAAGGAAAATTTCTGTAAACGTTTTTTGCACTTCATTTAAATTAGGATATTTTACTTTATTTTTACGTTTTTTGTTTGGCAGCCGTAGCTGACAGTCATTGACCGTTTTTTTACGATTTTATTTTTTACAGTGTAACATTCTTAAAAAAGGACAACAGTTGCTTTATTTTTGAATATGAACAAAATAAATAGTGTGTGGTGTGATCTACAAATCAATCTTGCATCAGAAATCAGTGTTTTACTTACCAGGGAGGCAGGACTTAAAACAGACGAAGTCTTTCTCTCTGTGCACAGCGGAGTCTGACTGTATATCCACACCGCCAAGGTGTTCTGGACAGAAAGTGTTAATGATATGGATGATAATATTACTGTAAATCTAGGAAAAAGATAAATACAAAGTACAAAGAGAAACAGAAATATGACAAGAGGAGTTGATCAGTAATGTTGTACCTCCTCTGCAGGCTTGAATCAGAATAACCTTTGGTTTATCAATCAGAGCAGGACATTTCTCTGAGTTCAGATGAGAGAAGATGTCGTCAACAAAGAAGAAATCATTGGGGTTTTCCTCCTCATCGTAGTTGACACCTAAAATGGCATCTTTATTTTGGATTCTGTCCCCATGAGACATCAGAACCACAAAGGTGCTGTCCGAATCTTTATGATCAGAACGTGCAGCGAAGTCCTCGACTCTAGCAGATATTTCCTGTCAATAAAAACATTATATATATATATATATATATATATATATATATATATATATATATATATTTATATATATATATATTTTTTTTTGCAGAAATGCAGAGTATATAGTGCATTGTAAAATATTTGTTCACATTTCTATATCCTCATCAGAAGTCCACTAGCTCTATACGCACTTGCCCAGTTAGATCTCTGTATTTCTCAACTCTGTAACCCAAAGCTGTCAGCAGCCACTCCATGTTCTCCTCGTCTCTCTCTGCTCCATCCCGGTGACTTAAGTGCTCAAACTGTATGTTGGTGATCAGCAGAGCTAAACGTTTCCTCTGAGACTTGTCCGTTGGTATATAAACCTGTGAGAAAACATCAGTATTAGCAGAATTATAACATTAATAGAGTCGCCTGAACTGAAACTATATAAGGAGCATTGTGTGCAAACTAAGAATATGCATTGTGTGAATAGATGAATCAACAATATAAAATTCATAATTATATAAAAGAAATCATAAAACGTAATTTAGATGAACTCCTGAACTCTTGCTGCTTCAGTTGCTGGATTGACTTAAACTCTGCAGAACGGCGGCCCTACAAAAGCTGGACTAGCAATCCCTGAATGCACTGTTTTCACAAAAGTATTGAAACAGATACTTGCATCTTTTTTGTCTCTGAGAACTGTGCTCTTAAACCCTTGGCTGCTGTGAGTAATGCTGTGTGGTCTCTTCCAGTCGGACTGGATGGGCTGATCCTCCACAGACACTGAAGCATTTCTTCTATCCTCCGGCTCAGGCCGCTGAACTGAAGTCAGGAAAACACACATCACAATATATCAACAGCCTGAAGAACATTCTCTACATCTGTCTGCAGCTACATTCGTTTATGAATGAAAGTCTACAGCATTAAGACTTTTAAGAGACACTTTCAAGGTCCTTGATTTCAGGCCATAAATATTTATTTTATTTTTTTACTTTACGTACTCACCTCCCTGAAGTTTCGACTCAAGGATCTTTGCACAATGATTTTGGTTGATTTTGCGCAATGCTTGTACTGTGATCTTCCCAGCCTCATCACTGTACTTATCTACCATGCAATCCACAACATCTGACCGATCAGCTTTCTGAAGCTTTGCTTTAGGAATAGGATCGATGCCTGTTTCCACACCATTCCACAGCTGCCAGTTGAATTTTTTGAAGTCTTCATCAACAAGATTCTCAAGTGCATCAATCATCAGTTCTTTAACGTCCATTTTGTGTCACTAGGAGAAAAAGGCAAAGAAAGAAAAGTCTTGATTGGATACAAAAAATTAAAAAGAACGTTTCCAGACTGTTCTCATTCATTTTCCCAAAAAACACCCAAATGGGAACTTTAGGGGAAAGTTTTGTGTTTGCAGGTTATTTGCAATGTTTTCCGGTGCAGTGAAAGGGAGAGCATATATTCAAGTACTATATTTTAAATCACTTTTCATGCTTAAAATCAATGTGTGTGTTACCACATCATCACTATGTCGTCAAAGGTCAAAGTTGTTGTAACACTGTAAAATCGAATTAGTTAGACTTACTTTAAAAAGCATGCAAACCAATTGCCTTAAAAAAAAAAAACAAGTAAAGTGAAATAGGAATAGTATGTTGAACTGACAAATGCTTAGTTAGTGTACTGTCTCACAGATTCACTCAACGACACACCCCAGCCAGCATCAACTCAGCACACCTGGTCCCGATCACAATCACCGGAGTCAAGCCAAAATTGCTTTCATAATTTCTCTGCTCACAGGTCAAGCATTGAACTGGGCTCAAGCTCTCTGGGATTCCAACGCACCCGCATTACAGTTGCATTACAGTTTTCACACAGTATTTGCTCAATCATCTAATGCCATATCTGTTCATGACCAGTTATTTCGCCTATGACAAGGCACTTCCTCTTTTTTCAGATTAAGCTTTGAAAGTTTTGGACGATCGCTGCAAGCAGCGGATGGAACGAAATCGCTTTGACAGCTTATTGTCAAGGGCTCAACCCAGATATCTGTTTACAACTGGCCATCTATGACGACTCTAACGGGATTGAAAAACATCCAACGCTCAATACTCAGCCCAACACATGCATGCACTCTGCATGCTTCTATAATTCTACTGCACGCTCTCCTCGCATCTCCTCGCCCGTAAGCCCTCCAGTACCAGAGCCTATGGAAATCGATACGGGACGTCTAACTACATCTGAACGTAACCGACGTCGTACCAATAACTTATGTCTCAATTGTGGAGCTTCTGGACATTATTGTGTCGAATGTCCCAGCCGTTCGGCGGTGAGTACAGTAGATCTACCATTTCCAGTTTCTAATCTGAAGCAAACTCCGGTACTATCTGAAACACTCTATTCCAGCGAAAGCTCTGATTGACTCCGGCGAGGCGGGGAACTTCAGCCTCACTACTCAACCGTTTGCAAGCCCGCCGTCAACTGAGTATATACTCCATTCTAGGAAAACCCCTCAGTCAGAGAAGTATCCATCACTGCAGTCCCGAGTTACAACTTTCCATCGGTTGTCTACACCAAGAAAAATGCTCTTTACTGGTACTAGAGGGCTCTACAGCAGATATCGTCCTGGGACGCCCGTGGCTTAATCAACACTCGCCTGACATCTGCTGGACATCTGGAGAAGTACGTCACTGGAGTGATCACTGTAAAATGCATTGTCTATGTCCTGTCAAGAGGAACCCCTCTGCTTCTTCCATGTCAACTGTCCCTGCAATCCTGGGTTCAACTTCCGTCGAGAGTCCAGCCACAGATTCTTCTCACCAGATTCCTCCTGAATATCGGGCGTTCCAGGACGTGTTTGGTAAACAACTCGCCACCACTCTTCCACCTTATTGGCCATGGGACTGCGCAATAGACCTGCTGCCTGGGGCCACTCTACCGCATGGAAAAGTTTACCCATTGTCCATCCGGGAGCAGAAGGCCATGGAGGAGTACGTGGAGGAAGCCTTACGCCAAGGATACATTCAGTCATCTACGTCCCCTGCCGCCTAAAGCTGCTTCTTTGTCGGGAAAAAAGATGGAGGATTCCGCCCATGTATTGATTATCGCATCCTTTATGCTTCTACCGTCAAGTACCGATATCCATTGCCATTGGTGCCTGCAGCTCTTGAACAACTACGCTCAGCTCGGATCTTCACCAAACTCGATTTGAGAAGTGCTTACAACCTAATTCGTATTCGTGAGGGAGATGAGTGGAAGACTGCCTTTATCACTCCTGCGGGACACTACGAATATCGGGTCATGCCCTTCGGCCTTTCAAACAGTTCTGTTGTCTTCCAGGGCTTCATGAATGAGATCTTCCGAGATATACTCCACCGGTTTGTGATCATCTACATTGATGACATCTTGATCTACTCCTCCAACCTCGATGAACATGTCCTGCAGGTGAAGCAAGTTCTTAAACGTCTCTGTGAGTACCAGCTGTACCTGAAGTTAGAGAAATGTGAATTCCATCAAGAATCCATGCACTTCCTGGGGTACGTGATTCGTCCAGGCGTCACCTCTATGGATCAAAATAAAGTGGAAGCGGTGATCAACTGGCCTAAACCTCAAACCCTGAAAGAGCTGCAACGCTTTCTTGGCTTTGCCAATTTTTAGAGTCGGTTCATCCGCGACTACAGTAAAATCTGCGCTCCAGTGACATCAATGGTGAAGAAGGGTACCAAACAGTTAACCTGGTCTACTGAAGCTTCCGAAGCCTTTGAGAGTCTGAAGAGAGCCTTCTGTTCTGCTCCTATGCTGAGTCATCCCGATCCTGATCTACCATTCATAGAAGTAGACGCATCCACCAACAGAGTAGGAGCTGTTTTATCACAGCGGCAGGGGACCCCTCCACAACTCCATCCATGCGCCGCCTTTTCACGCAAGATGTCCCCGGCGGAGCAGAATTATGATGTTGGTAATAGAGAACTCCTGGCCATGGGGGGGACCACAGCTCTCAGATGGAAGTTTTTAAAAGATTTGTTAGTGCATATGCCAAATAATTGTGTCTGATTTGTCTCAGTCGCTACACCGTTGAGTTAAAACCAAAACATTTTAGGAAAATCAACATTAATTTATGAAGTCAGTTTGTGTGATGTTCTCTCAAATGTTTCAGTTGTATAGACAATTCAACATTCAGGCTTTGGGCACTCAGAGTTTAATGCTCAGTACTGACACCTGTATTTACTTAGTGGCAAGGGCGTAGATTTGGTTTGAACATTGGGGGGGTTGAAGTTTGGGTATGCCTCCTTTTCATGTGATCATGGTATAAATTTTGGGGGGGGGGGGGGGGGGGGGTTGTAATGCATAGATTTAAATATTGGGGGGGTTATCTCCCCCCCAACCCCCCCACAAATTATGCCCCTGCTTAGTGGCTCATTTTATACATTGTGCATAATTATGAGCAACACTATCAATACAATTAAACTAATTTATTTATTTAGAATAAAAACTAAATTAAGTTGCAAGTAAACATGTCTTCAAATAAGTTAAGTAAGGGCAATTAATATTTTTTTGAGTGTATTAGCATCAAGGTGAAAAAGGACTTTCATCATATAAAACAAAAAAAGATAATATCAAGTAATTTTACCTTGCAGGAGAAATCAGGTTATATCAGCTAACAGTTATGCTTCAGTAAAACCTTGTTTTTTTCAGGATGGTTGAATTCAGTTATAATCGGTAATCTCAAATTGATTTCATGTCAACAAAACCTGTTTTTCATATTGGTTGAACTCAGTGATCATCAGTAATCTTATATCATTTATTTCATTTCAACAAAACCAGTCATTGTAGATTGTACCACATGAAGAACAGTTTCTAAGCAGAACTTAAAAAAAAAAAAAAAAAAAAAAAAAAAGTCGGTGTATACTTCTTATAATTACATCTATATATATAATGTTTATATACTTAAAAAAACAATTAGCCTACTAACCATTTAGTTAATTATAACATTTGTTTATATTTACTTAAAACTATATTTAATAGGGAGAAGCAGAGTATAGGTTAGATTAATTTTACTTGATTATCATTATTTATGCATTGCTCATGTGAAAATTAAACTTAATACTTGTAGCTACTCTTATTTAAAATGACATTTTTGCGAAGAAAAAAAGGTTTTACAATTGTATTTCTACAAGAAAAGTAGGCATTGTTGCTTGTTATTTTCTTCCGTCTTACTTTCACTTTCAATATTGCGCAATTTCATTTAAATAATGCCTATTTTTATGATATTTGTTTTAACATTCAATAATTGGCCACAACTGCGAGAACTTGAGACGTGACTCTGCTATTTCCTGTGATTATTTTGCACTGAAACGAAAACTGAGTTCGTGTGTGTGTGTGTGTGTGTGTGTGTGTGAACTTTGATCAAGGCAAAACGACCCCCGTGCTCGCGCAGAAACAACGATACGTGGCACAAAATATTGCAATGCATCGGATTGTTCTTTATGTAATAATCTATGTTTATTTTGTATCTGTCCCTATTCAAATAAACAACAAATAAAAACACCCAGTCTTTTGATTAGCCTATTAATGAGGACGATAAATATTTCAAATATCGCGACAGAAGAACGCGAGTGACACATGGATTTACAGACTAACTGTTGCAGACCTGCACTAATAAACTACAGGACCTTGATCGTCAGAACATTCTCTCTCAGAAAAAAAGGTACAAAAGCTGACACTGGGACGGTCCCCTTTAAAAAGGTTCTTCTAATATAGGTACAAAAGTGTACATGTTGAAGGGGCACCACCCCAATGGCAGGTTTTGTTCCTTTTTTCTGAGAGTATAGGAAACATGGTGGTGGGAAAATTATTTGTCAATTATTTTGTATTCTCTCGCAAAAAATGAAAAAAAAAAAAAAAAAATGAAAAAAAAAAAAATGTTGCGTTACTTTACTCGCAAAACTTTTGTGTTCTTTGCCAGAGAAAGCAAAGTTTCCCGGGGGAACGCAAAACATTTGCGAGGAAAGGATCCGAATTTCCTCCCACGTTCCAGCTCACATATTGTTTTTTAGCGTGTCCTTTTAGTGGCTTCGTGGCAAAAAATCTATAAACTAATATCAGATATTGAAATAATTGTTTAAAGTGAAATATAGGATGCTCTACTCACGTCTCTGGTGATCGGGGTTTCGTGTATAGAGTCTGTCTTGCTTAAATTTTGGGGGTTTCACTTTGATCCTAATTGTCCCACATCTGAGCGCGCGAGCCAACAAGCAATACAAGCACTCCAGTACGGGTAACAAGGGCTTGTTGTAACACGCTTGTTTTAAATACTTCAGCACTTGCTAGCATGACAGAACTTGGTGTATTTACTAGTTGTCTTATCAAAAAAATTGAAATTTTTTTTTGGAAGATATCCATAGACATTTATTAAACCATAGCAAAAGTAAATTTCTTACTTAAATTCAATTTTCATCTCTATTTTTGTGTTAGTTTAAAATTAGACAAATCTGATATTATTTTAATCTCCAATATGTTACCCAGTGGGCACCTTGACGTCAATTTAACATCAATATGACATCAACATTGATGTCAAAATGACGTCTCGAAATAGGTCAAAAATGAAAGTCATATTGACGTCAAAGTGTCGATGTCAATTTGATGTCAAGATTTTGACCTCTGCTGATGTCATTTTGCCAAACAAAAAGGTGAAATGCATGGTCGTACACTTATTACCAGCTTCACTTACACTAACCAGATTTACTTATTTAATTTCCGGTTTAATGAAATCATATTTTGTATTTTAAAGTCACCATGATGGTGGTTAGCGTTTGCTTTAGTTGTGCTCTTGACCCTTCACTCTTTAATATAAAATTGTTCTCTGGCTGCTATAATTGTGTGTTTATAAAGCTCTGTTGTTGTAGCTAAAAAAAACATGAGAAAATGAGATCAGGTGATGTTGGCTGATTATTGATGATGATGACGATGATATCATCATGTAAATGCCTGAAGCCCTGATCTTATTCAGTGTCTAATGCATTGATTATATAGGACTTGTGGTTTTAATGTCATTTGATTCTACAGCATGTCTAGAAGTTTTATCAAATAATATACTTGGTTTCTAAAAACTATTTAGTGCTCAAAACCCTGTCATCTATGGCATTACATTGACACACACACACATCAAGAAACAGCGTATGAATCTCAACAATGGTGACAATCAAACAAAATATCCGATAATCAGATCAACTCCAGGTGCATAATTTATTAAAGCCGCAATGCACGCTGGGAGATATGGGTGAGTTTTGATTGGTGGTACCCAGCATGCACTGCAGCATGAAGCATTTCATTGATTGTCACCATTGTTGAGAGTCATACACTGATTCTTGATGTCTAAGTAATAATGTAGAGGAAAGTTTAATGCACTAAATGTTTTTAAAATCCTTTATATTATTTGATAAACAACATTAATATCATGCTATAAAATTAAATTAGAAAACAAGATTATAACCACAAGTGCTATATAATATAAAGCATCTATGCTATAAAGCATTAGACACTGAATAAGATCAGGGATTCAGGCAATTACATGATGATATCTTCATCATCAATAAGCAGCCAACATCACCTGATCTCATGGCTTTTTTAACTATAACAATTGTGCTTTATAAACACACAATTATAGCAGGCAGAAATTTTTTTATATTAAAAGTCAAGGGTCAAGAGCACAACTAAAGCAAACGCTAACGCTAACCACCATCATGGTGACTTTAAAATGCAAAATATGATTAATTAATTATTAATTAAAATATTAATTAAACCGGACATTAAATAAAGTAAATCTGGTTAGTGTAAGTGAAGCTGGTAATAAGTGTACGGCCATGCATTTCACCTTTTTGTTTGGCAAATCAGCAGCCAAACAAATGACATCAGCAGCTCTAGGTCAAAATCTTGACATCAAATTGACATCGAAACTTTGACGTCAATATGACTTTAATTTTTGACCTATTTCGTGACGTCATTTTGACATCAAGGTGCCCGCTGGGTATTTAACAGTTGAAATAGTTCTTTAATGCCTCGCTAACCAGCAGAAGACAGATCGGGTTTAAATCCCAGTTGTGCAGGCGGGGCATGTTGTCACACTGCGTTACAATGAGCCCCTATTAGAAATATGCTATTATATTCTATACTTTTATTAATTCTATTGAAAAAACATGAGAAAAATGTGAACAAAGAGTCAATAGAGATTGAATTGTCTCAATTGACTGAGAGTCAATGTTCAGAAATTATTTATTTGTTTTGAACTATGTTGTATAGCTGTTTCCTGTGTTCGTAGTCAAAACTCAAAAATTTGTTTATATTTAATTATTAAAAAATGCCATTATTTTATATGAAAAAGTTAATAATTGTATTTTATTTAGAAAATATTTTAGTTTGTCTTGTATATATATATTTTATTAGATCAGATAACATAATAAAATACTGTGAACTATAACAAACTGAGAAAGTCAAAAAGCATTACTTTGTGCCCCGCTCTCCCCTACTAGTGTAAGACGATTTGAGATGATCCTCATCACGTTTGATCGAAGAACAGAAGGAAATGTGGTCACACACTTAAAAAAAAAAAAACATAATCTCCTTATTTGTGTTTCTGAGGTCATTCATGGTTCATGCAGTTGCTTTCACTCTCTAACCTACCTCGTTTTTAAAATCACACTAGTGTACACCTGCCAAATCTGGCCGAAACTATAGATTTTTATATAAATTCCTAAGTTACTACCAACCTAGGTTGTAACACATGCTGGGGTAAGTTGTAACAATTACACAAAAGAAGCAAAAATGGATGCCACACTATAAGATATGCTTCAAAAACAGGTTTATTGACATAAAAGAACAATGTCTCAATCCCTCTCTGGAACAGACTGTCTGATTAACTTGTGTGTGTGTGTGTGTACATGAAAGGTACTTCATGTATTTGACACCAACTCACAAGGTCTGTAATATTCTTGTAGAGGATTGAATTGGTGTCATTTGTAGTGAACACATGTGGGTACTTTGTATAAAAGTTTGAGAACTCTAGCTACAAAATTCAGTGAGTTATAGTTACTGAAGCAAAAAGTGTTACAACCATACCCGGTCTCCCTATAATGATTTGCCCACTAATGTTGCTCCTATGGAAACAATGTACAAAATTAATATTTTGTTGTTATTTGTGTATTCTTTCCTATTCTATCTTTAATCTCAGTGTAAAGGTTGCACTCATGACTGACCAATCCGAATGGATATTCAAATGTATGTAAATTCATAATGGTATGTAAATGACTCAATGAAGAAAAAAATGTGTCATCTGTTTTTCTTCATTCAAATGAATATGACTTTTCCAAAAGAAAAATATATGTTATCGATTTGTTTTTGTTATTATGATTTTTTTTTAAACAGCCTTTAAAATGTATTTAGAATCTGTAAATGTTTTAAAAACTGAAAAGCCCAATCAAAAAACTGTATCTCTGATAAATGAATGTTTATGATGCCCTTTATTTTATTTTATTTTAAGTTCATTTTTTTTGTTTCTTTTATTTAAATGATAGTTGTTTCAATTTATACCTACATAATGTGAAAATGAGAAATGGGTCAAGATGTTGGTATTGAACTCTCTAATTTGGAAGTTCAATAAAAAATAGAACATAAAAAAAGAGCTTCCAGAGGTCGCTGTATCATATATGCATATTTATGCTGATATAAAGATCAGCATAATATAAAGATCATCTGCATATAGGATACGATCCTTCTGATCACACATGATCAGATCCACATCATTATGAGAAGAAACCATACAAACCCATCAGCTTTAAGTGTCTCTTTCCTCAGGCCTGTTTGTTCGTGTTTCTTGATGCACCCTGAAGAGAGAGAGCTGTTGAGGCCTGCCATGACTCGTTGCCCTCCACCAGTCTCGCCTTGTGAATGAATGGTTTGCAGGACATCCCTGCCATATGAGCAGATGTCCCTCCTGGAGCCGATGAATGCTGGTTGCCTGGCAACGGATGCCAGGGATGGATACAACATATTTCCCTCGTGTATCGCAAGAGAAAACATCCAATGTGATGTTGATGAAAACCTGTGGCATAACTGTCAGGAACGAATGGAGTACAAGTGAAGTTTGTTTATATTTCCACTTATAAGTTTCCTTTTTCTTTTCTTTTCTTTTCTTTTCTTTTCTTTTCTTTTCTTTTCTTTTTTTTTTTTTTTTTTTTTTTACAGTATTCAGCATATCTGTTGAGTTTGTAAAGTATAATTTCATATTTATAGCTGTATTTTGTTGTCCATTGTGTAATGATTGATTGAAAGAATAAATTCAAACCCCAATAAAAAAAAACCTCAAGCTGCAGTGTTTGATGGAAAAATTGTGCGTATGTTGCATGTTTTTACAGTTTTTCTGAATTGCTAAAACACATTTCTTGAAACCATCACTCACTTTCTCAAAACCTTAAACACAAAAGCAAATGTTCAAAAACTCATTCAGAGAATCTCTGACTCTTCTGGCAAAATCAAACAATGCTTTCAGATCTTACACACATCAGTCAATATTGCAGATCATTCGTTACCCAGCGGGCACCTTGATGTCAAAATTACGTCAAGAAATAGGTCAAAAATGAAAGTCATATTGACGTCAAAGTGTTGATGTCAATTTGACGTCAAGAGTTTGACCTCTGCTGATGTCATTTTGCCAAACAAAAAGGTGAAATGCATGACCGTACACTTATTACCAGCTTCACTTAAAGCTAACCAGATTTACTTTATATCATTTAAATTTTGTATTTTAAAGTCACCATGATGGTGGTTAGCGTTTGCTTTAGTTGTGCTCTTGGCCCTTCACTCTTTAATATAAAATTTTCTCTGGCTGCTATAATTGTGTGTTTATAAAGCACATGTGTTGTAGCTAAAAAAGCCATCAGCCTGTTTATTGATGATGACGATATCATCTTGTAAATGCCTAAATCACTGATCATGTTCCGTGTCTAATGCTTTGATTATATAGGACTTGTGGTTTGTATGTTTTATTATAATAGAATCCATTAAATTTTACAGCATGAGAGCAATGTTGTTTATCAAATAATATAAATGATTCTAAAAACATTTAGTGCATTAAACTCTTTCATCTACATTATTACTTAGCCATCAAGAATCAGTGTATGACTCTCAACAATGGTGACAATGAAATGCTTCTTGCTGCAGTGCATGCTGGGTACCACCAATCAAAACTCACCCATATCTCCCAGCATGCATTGTGGCTTTAATAAATTATGCAGCTGGAGTTGATCTGATTATCTAGATATTTTGTTTGATTGTCACCATTTTTGAGATTCATACGCTGTTTCTTGATGTCTGTGTGCGTCTAAGTAATGACATAGATGACAGTGTTTTGTGCACTAAATAGTTTTTAAAAAACAAGTATATTATTTGATAAAGAACACGGAGTCAAATGACTTCTATTATGAATAAAAACAGTTTTAAAACCACAAGTTCTATATAATCAAAACATTAGACACTGAATAAGATCAGGGCTTCAGGCATTTACATGATGATATCACCTTCATCATCAATGAAAAGCCAACATCTCCTGATCTCAGTTTCTCATGGCTTTTTTAGCTACAACAATTGTGTCTTATAAACACACAGTTATAACAGCCAAAGATTTTTTAAAAATACACTTTAGA
Source organism: Rutilus rutilus (assembly GCA_021464565.1). Lineage (NCBI taxonomy): Eukaryota > Metazoa > Chordata > Actinopteri > Cypriniformes > Leuciscidae > Rutilus > Rutilus rutilus. The sequence continues at coordinate 9,383,976 of JAJAQA010000002.1, read as the reverse complement.
GTAAAGGGTCAAGAGCACAACTAAAGCAAACGCTAACCACCATCATGGTGACTTTAAAATACAAAATATAATTTCATTAAACTGGAAATTAAATAAAGTAAATCTGGTTAGTTTAAGTGAAGCTGGTAATAAGTGTACGGCCATGCGTTTCACCTTTTTGTTTGGCAAAATGACTTATCAAACTCTTGATAGAGGTCAAACTCTTGACATCAAATTGACATCGACACTTTGACGTCAATTTGACTTTCATTTTTGACCTATTTCTTGATGTAATTTTGACATCAATTTGATGTCAAATTGACATCAAATGCCCACTGGGTAGACACTACATGAAAATGGAGAACTCAGAATCCAAAGCATGCAGTTACAGAATAAAAGTATTGTTACAAAGTAAACAAAGTTTGCAATTATGTAAAAAAGTAATTACAACTTACAGTGAAAAGTGAATAATTGTACTTGCACTGCAAGTATAGTATAGTATTGTACTGAATATTATCGAATGTTTGTATATTCAGCACTTGCATACTGTAAAAATACAGTGAAATTCAGTAAAAAAAATCTAAATAACAAACATGTTACGGTAAAGTACATTCAGAAGAGTTGTAAAACCTCCTCTTCAACTCATATTCTTCCTCTTCCTCTTATATTGTTTGCATCCATTATTGCTATCAACATTCAGTGCAACATTTTGAGTCAATTTAGGCACTTTAAACTGTCTTGTATTTTGTACAGTTGGTTTCCTCTCATTAGAAATAAGTATGAACAATTTAGAGTCATTGTGTGTAAACGATGACAACTGTGTTGTAGTTGTGTTTAACTTTAGCCTGCCTGTGTTTAGCGTTTTGAAACATAAGTGCATCACAGTGCAAAATGTGTTTTAATGAGTGAGAATGTGTTTAGCGTTTTTCAAAAAGAGAGCATGAGATTTGCAGACAGTGTTTTAACTACTTAATGTTTTACAGAAAGAGTTTTACAAATTGGTTTAGGATATTGAGAATTTGGTTCAGAGAAGTGGGTTTAGTGTTTTAGCAATTCAGACAAACTGTAAGGTTTCATGAGTTTCTCCATTGTTGTTTCAAAAATGAAAAGAATTCTCCTTTAAATGGCCATTAAACGGATCTGTACAAGGTTTAAACCTATTGACATATTTAGAAAAAAATCAAGTATTCCTAAAGAACCTTTTAATTACCATATTTTTTAGTTTACAATGAGATATTTGTATGTGTTCATTATAATATGGGGAAAGTCAATGTTCTAAAAATAATTAAGATGTACTTTGATGTAGCTGTATTGTAACATTGTAGCCTACTACAGAAAACTATTTTAAAAATAACTGTGTTTCTTCACAAAAGGTCTGAAATCTGTTTTGAGAAATGAGAGCAGGAGAAAACTAAAATGAGTTTCCATACTGAAAGACAAGATGAGGACATCTTGAACATCTGAAATGAGTCCTCCATCTCCTGGATCCAGCTGTGAGTCTGTGAAGAGTGATCAATCCATGAGGAATCTTCCGTCTGGATCCAGTGATGCAACAGTGACCTCTGACCCCAGGTGAGACACTGGCCATTTCAGCATTGACAGATGCTTTTATTCAAAGTGATTTACAGTGTATTCCAGAAGCCTGCAGTGGGTGAGTGCTGATACTGAACCTTCACACAGAAGCACAAAATCACTTTCCTTAATTTTCACTGTTCACTATTCCTCACTGGAGGAACGATCTTCCCAACTTTTCCAAACAGATTAGTCCCTTACAATTTTCAAGACATGTCTAAAAAAGACATGTCTTTGAGTACTTGACTAAATTTTGTTAAACCATCAGCTCTGTCTTTCTAGTAATGTCTGTGCATTAAAAAAAATCTCTATTGGATGAACTGTTTGTATTGCTTAATTATACTGTAAATGGCGTTTGATGAAAAGTGTCTGCTAAATTAATAAATAAGTGTAAGTATATTGAGCATTCTAGTTATACGGCATAGCTAGTGCTCCAAAATTCCACTTTGTTTGTTTGTCATTTGTCAGTATCAGCAGGAGGAAGAGACAGAGATCAGAGTCTCCAGAACCCAGTGGTGTGTCTCTGAAGAGTAACAAATCCATGAGGCTACCCCCTACTTTCAGTGATGGACCAGTGACCTCTGACCCTACGTTAGTATGAGCTATTGCTTGTTGATTTATTGTAGTGCATCTAAGATGAAAAATTATTTAAATAAAAAAACTCTATAAAAAAAGAAATAAGAAAAAGAGAAATACCAAGAATTATTATTATTATTATTATTATTATTTTTGAGTATGCAACATATGCTTAATATGAAGAGGGGTCTAAAATCATATATAGTAACCAATATATTTCTAATGTTAATTAATGGTCATTCTAATGACTGCAATTGCTGCTCTTTACTTTTTAATTACAGCAGGGCGGAGATACAAGAGCTGATCAGATCTGTGCCATTCTCTACATCCCACTATCAGGACAAAACTGAAGCAGTCCTGCAGACACACACACTGGAGACTGGAGACCTGCAGAGAGTCAAAGACCAGCACAAAACCAACATGAAGAACAAGTATGAGAGATTATTTGAGGGAAACAAACTCCAAGAGAATGAAACCCTCCTGAACAGGATCTACACACAGCTCTACATCATAGAGGGAGAGAGAGAAGGAGTGAATGAAGAGCATGAGGTTTTACAGATGGAGAAAACAGCCAGAACACAACACTCACAAGACACTCCAATCTACTGCAATGACATCTTTAAAGCCTCACCTGAACCAGGATGTGAGGAGAAAGAGCAAATCAAGACTGTTCTTACTAAAGGCATCGCTGGAATCGGGAAACCCGTCTCTGTGCAGAAGTTTATTCTGGACTGGGCCGAGGGAAAAGCCAATCAGGATGTAGATTTCATGTTTGTGCTTCCATTTCGAGTGCTGAACTTGATCCGAGATCATCAGTACAGTCTTCACAGACTTCTGCTGGACTTTCATCCTGAACTTCAAGATCTGGATTTAAAGATTTATGAGGAGTGTAAAGTTGTGTTCATCTTTGATGGTCTGGATGAAAGCAGAATCACACTGATGTTTTCAGATGCTCAGAAAGTTTCTGATGTGACTGAGACTTCATCAGTGGGTGTGTTGATGTCAAACCTCATTAAAGGAGATCTGCTTCCCTCTGCTCTCATCTGGATCACTTCCAGACCAGCAGCAGCCAATCAGATCCCCTCCAAATACATCCACCATCTGACAGAGATTCAGGGATTCAATGAGCCTCAGAAGGAGGAATATTTCAGGAAGAGAATCAGTGATGAGCATCAAGCCAGCAGAATCATCTCACACATCAGAAAAGCAGGAAGCCTCAACATCATGTGCCACATACCCGTCTTCTGCTGGATCTCGTCCACTGTGCTTCAGAAGCTCCTGGAAGAAGATCTGAGTGCAGAAATCCCTCAAACTCTGACTGAAATGTACATCCACTTCCTGCTGATTCAGATCAACATGATGAATCAGAAGTATGAAGAGAAAGATCCAGAGAAACTCCTGCAGTCCAACAGAGAAGTGATTGTGAAACTTGCTGAAGTGGCTTTCAAACAGGGCAATGTGATGTTCTATGAGGAGGACCTGAGAGAGAGCGGCATAGACGTCACTGACGCCTCAGTGTATTCTGGGATTTGCACTGAGATCTTCAAGGAGGAATCTGTGATTCATCAGAGGAAAGTCTACAGCTTCATTCATCTGAGCGTTCAGGATTTTCTTGCTGCTTTCCATGTGTTTTACTACCATGTGTACACAACTATGGAGTGAACTGAAGAATTTAGCTTCAGTACAAAGTTTGCTTAAAGGAGCAGTAGACAAAGCCCTTGAGAGTGAGAATGGACAGCTGGATCTTTTCCTGCGGTTCCTGCTGGGTGTCTCACTGGAGTCCAATCAGAGACTCTTACAGGATCTACTGACACACACAGAGAACAGCTCAGAAAGCATCAAGAGAACCACACAATACATTAAAGAGAAGATCAAAGATGGACATGGACTCTCCGCTGAAAGATCCATCAATCTGTTCCTCTGTCTCCTGGAAGTCAAAGACCAGACTCTGTCCGGAGAGATTCAGGAGTTTGTGAAATCAGACAAACACTCAGAGAAGAAACTCTCTCCTGCTCACTGCTCAACAATCGCCTACATGCTTCAGATGTCAGAGGAGGTGCTGGATGAACTGGACCTCAAGAAATACAACACATCAGATGAGGGTAGAAGAAGACTGATACCAGCTGTGATCAACTGCAGTAAAGCTCTGTGAGTGTTAAATCATGTCTTCTTTCTAAATGAACTTGCATTTTCTGTTGTTGTTGATCACAGTAATTTATCCTGATTTTGTTTTGCTGAATTTCTTTTCTTAATTTCTGACTTATTTTATAAGAATGAAGCAGATATTTTTGAAATGGCATTTGAGGAATGAGGTTAAAACAATTTATTTCCATCTGTTCTGCTCTTTTTCAGTCTTGCTGGCTGTAATCTCACTGCCCAAGGTTGTGGATATGTGTCATCAGCTCTACAATCCTCAAACTGTGTCCTGAGAGAGCTGGATCTGAGTAACAATGACCTGCAGGATTCAGGACTGAAAGCTGCTCTCTGATGGACTAATGAGTCCACACTGTCAGCTAGAGATACTGAGGTTTGAGTTGATTCATGATTATTTAATATTTAGTATTCCATATTTAGTATAACATACATAAAAATAATGTGTTTTTTTTTTTGTGTGTGTGTGTGTGTGTGTGTGTGTGTGTGTGTGTGTGTTTAGGTTGTCAGGCTGTATGGTGACAGAGGAAAGCTGTGGTTATGTGTCTTCAGCTCTGAGTTCAAACCCCTCACACCTGAGAGAGCTGGATCTGAGTTACAATCACCCAGGAGAATCAGGAGTCCAGCTTCTCAACGACAAACTGAAGGATCCAAACTGCTCACTGCAGATACTCAAGTATGTGGGGCATTTTTATTTTTTTTTGTAATAAATACCGGCGGCCAATAATTAGAATCCCCCCTAATAAAACCGATCTAAATCAAACCGAAGCCCTAATCTTTCACCACTTCTGTGATTCTTCTTCCATGAATGTGTTAACTGGCATGCGGCATGTAACTACCAACAACTGACGTTATGCACTCTGTGCATTATTGCAAAATCTGTGAGGCCAACGACATCCAGCTAGTGAGTATGGGGCGAAAAAGAGCAGGAGCATGGCCCTAGCCAGCTATGAAGTCACAGATGTAATTGCCTAATATAGTATTAACACTAAGGTATTGCACAGCACTAAGATTGTCTCATCTGAGCTGTCTCATCTGAGCTGCCTCATTGGCCTGTCACTGCTCGTCAGTGTCAAAATATTTGGGGTGACAAATCAAATCAAAGTAGACAGGCTTTATGTTCACTGAAGCTGTTGAGCGTGAATTTCTGTGTGACTGGACGGCTCCTTCAGTTAACAATCATAAAGTGCGAGATAACATGTAAGTAGCAAAACTAAACTAAACATTTCATATTTGATAGGAATATGATCAATATGAAGAATCATATTTCAGAGAAATCAAAATTTTCTCATGGGTGCTTCTTCAAAACTCATCATTCCAGCTGATGACACCCAATTTTTATCTGTCCTTAAAGCACATTTCGGATGGTTTGGATATTAATAAGGCCTGTGTGTCAGATGTAAATGCCTGGTTGTATCTACATTTTCTGAAATTTAAAGGACCTTCAGATATTTTAATACTCCCAAACTAAACATTGGTAGGTTGTTTTCTTGTGTGAAGCCATGGGTGAAAAATCTGGGCGTTGTGTTTTGATGAATCTCTGAAATTAGATAGGCAGATAAATTCAGTGGTGAAATCATGCTTTTTTCAGCTCCGACTTTCATCAAAAATAAAGACATTCCTTTCTTTTAAAGAATTGTAAAAGTAATTCATGCCTTTATCTCTTCCAGGCTGGATTACTGTAATTACTTTATGTTGGGATTAGTCAATCAGCTTTGTACCAATTACAATTTGTTTAAAATGAGGCAGCTAGACTGCTGATGGGTGCTCAGAAACGGGATCATCTCACTCCAGTTCTGCGCTCCTTACTCTGGTTGCCAGTGCAATATAAAGTGGATTTTAAAATATTACTTCTCATTTATAAATCACTAAAGGGATTCACAATCTTACCTTTCTGACGTACTGACTGAGCATCATTCAACAAGATCACTCTGTTCTTCCAACCAGAGACTCTTGTTCATCTCCAAGTCAAGGCTGAAGACTTTCTCGGATGCTGCTCCCAGACTCTGGAATGACTCAGCCATTTCTATTAGGCTAGCTCCATCTTTATCTGTTTTAAAGTCTAAGTTAAAAATCTTTTTGTTTAGTAAGGAATGTAATCCATGTTGAAGTTATGTTATTTTAACATGTTGAAGCGTCATTTTTTTACTGTTATTTTAATGTTTTAATTTTTTTACTACTTGTTTGTTTAGTAAAGCGCATTGGTCAACTTAGGTTGTGTTTAATGGTGTTATATAAATAAAATTGCCATTTTAGCTGCTTCTACACTTTTGATTATCAAACATTAATAAAATGTGCTGTACATTTGTCTCTTTCTAGTTTGGATCATGGAGGCAATTTCAGAATCACTCCAGGACTGAGAAAATGTAGGTCTTTTTCTCTTTCACACTCACATGCACAGAGTCTAAAATTGTCCTTCACTTTTAATCTCTCTTGTTGTCCTCAGATGCCTGTGATCTCACCCTGGATCCAAACACAGCACCCACTCAACTCTCTCTGTCTGAGGAGAACAGAAAGGCAACATGTGTGAAAGAGCAGCAGTCTTACCCTGATCATCCAGAGAGATTTGAGCAGGTTCTGTGTGGAGAGAGTCTGACTGGACACTGTTACTGGGAGGCTGAATGGAGCAGAAATAAGGCAGATATAGCAGTGGCCTATGAAGGAATCAACAGGACAGAAAAGAATGACAGTTGGTTTGTATTCAATGACAAATCCTGTAGTCTCTTCTGCACTGTTAATGTTTTCACTGTCTGGCACAATAATGTGAACAAAACCATACCTGCCCCATCACCCTTTTCTAACAGAGTAGGAGTGTATGTGGACGTTTCGGCCGGCACTCTGTCCTTCTACAGCGTCTCTGACACACACACACACACACACTCGCACACTTACACACATTCAACACCACATTCACTGAACCCCTCTATGCTGGGTTTAGGGTTTATGACTCAGTGTCAGATTTAACATCCTGCTGTGAGAAACAACTGAGACATCACAAGAAAACTTCTTTCTTGGATAAAACATTATACACACTTTAATTCTGGTTTCTTGGGGTCTTGAACATTGAGGTTTTGTTGCTTTTAGTGTAAAGGCTTTTAGGTCATGCACATGCTAATGTATTTCTTACATAAATCTGTCTGCGCATGTTTATTTGACTTCAGAAGTGGCCAATCACGTGACTAACATTCACTCATCTGACTTCAGCAGCGCAGGGATTGGGCATCCATTTACGAGTGCTGCAATATTTCATATACTACTGAAAATAATGTGAGGCAGCTTTTATCAACAACTATATTAGTTATTTAAGGTATATACATTAAACTCGACTTTTTGTTAACTACAGTTACGTAAGTTGGCTACAAGGAAGGAAAACTATAATAAGCTAGAAGAAAATATATATAATTTTTTTTATATTTATCAATATTTGTGTTGTTAAATTATGTTTTGTTTTCATATGTGAAAACCAATTGCCATTGAAACCTAAAAAATGTAAAGCAAGCACCTTAAAATTGTTGAATTATATAAACATTGAATGAAATGAATGAATGAGATTCACAAGACATGTCCACTGCATCATTTCCTGGCATCTGTAAGTTTCTTTTTCACCCCTTCATCTTCCTCTTCTTCTTCTTTTTATTATTGTTATTATTTTTATCTCTCATGTTAACATTTTGGTGCAAAGATTGCACATTTCTTTATTTTGTTGTTTGAAGGCAAAATTCAACTGACATACATTATAGGAATCCACACAATCAGGAATTGTGTGTGATGGTAACAAAACGTTCCCACGTGGATTTAGAATTGGGTTCAAGATTGCTTAACTTGTAACATGTGAATTTACCCTAACATTGCATTGACCCATGAAACTGTTTTGGAAGTGGCCTCTGACTGATCGATGCTTTATGCATCACAATGGACCTTCTTTACTTTTTAAATTTTGGAAAATATTTTAAGCATATTAATCCAGTCATTTCAGGTGCCTGTGACTCTTGACTGAGAAAACCACGAATGTGTAACAAAGCAAAATAAATCCAATAGCATTTCATGAAAACTCCTTGTGTGTTCAGATGTGTTTTATTCAATGTTTAAATTATTTGCATACATCAAGTATTGGAAAAGATGAAGGACTTCTGCCTTTACTGTTTGTATGACTTGTTAATTCCTGTAAAACTGCTTAGTTTATCAACATAAGTGACTATTCCCTCCCTGTTCTTTTCAGAACATGTGATCCTGAATCCAAGTAAATTATCAAGTACACTCTACAGTTCTTTTTTTAAGTTACTAGAACTGTGTGTGTGTGTGTGTGTGTGTGTGTGTGTGTGTGTGTGTGTGTGTGTGTGTGTGTGTGTGTGTGCATACAGAGCATGTCACTCATCAGTGTGTTTGTAGTTTGTTCATGTGAGCTGCATGTTCTCATATGAATAATTGTTCAGAGTAATGTAATTATACATTGTCTCCTGCAGGGGGAACTGGAGGCTTCAGTCAATCATTTCTTAATAATTAATAAATAAAACAAAATAAAGTCATGAACAAACCATAACTATCAATTAATTATCCCTTCTTCAGGCCGAGCAGAGATTGAGGAATTAAAAATATATATTTTCTTTATTTCTCACATGTACGGGATCATTCTGTGATTTTTTTTAAGCTTGATGATGGTCTCTATTATTCACTGCCATTATATGCACACGTGCAAGCGGTACATTTACTTGAAAAATTATACTTTTGTTGTTCCAAAAAGAAAGAAGGGCTTACGACATTAGAGCAACACCAGGGTGAGTAAATGATCTAAAACAGCTCTTTAAAGGTGCTCACTTTACTCACTATAGCCCTATTTATACTGGATTAGTATTAGTACTATTAATGATATTAGTACAGTGCCCTCCACAATTATTGAACCCCCTGGTAAATATGATCAAAATTGGCTGTAAAAAATAAATCTGCATCGATTATCCTTGTGATCTTTCATTCAAAAAATGTGCAAAATTCTAACCTTTCATTGAAGTAAAAGAATTGAAAGTGGGGGTAAATCACATTATGAAATAAATGTTTTTCTCCAAAACACGTTGGCCACAATTATTGAAACCCTTTTATTAAATACTTTTTGCAATCTCCTTTTGCCAAGATAACAGCTCTGAGTCTTCTCCTATAATGCCTGATGAGTTTGGAGAACACCTGACAAGAGATCAGAGACCATTCCTCCACACAGAATCTCTCCAGATCCTTCAGATTCCCAGATCCATGTTGGTGCTTCTCCTCTTCAGTTCACTCCACTCATCAGGTCAGGGAACTGGGACGCTCATGGCAGAAGCTTCATTTTGTGCTCCACAACAAATTTTTGTTTTGATTTTGATGTTTGTTTTGGATCGTTGTCCTGAAGGAAGATCCAACCACGGCCCATTATAAGATTTCTAGCAGAAAGCATCAGGTTTTGATTTTTTATCTGTTGATATTTGATAGAATCCACAATGCCATGTATCTGAACAAGAAGTCCAGGACCTCCAGCAGAAAAATATGCCCACAACATTAAAGATCCAATGGTATATTAAATTGTACACATGGGGTACTTTTTATCCTTGTGTTCACCAAACCCATCTAGTGTGTTTGCTGCCAAAAAGCTCTGTTTTAGTCTCATCTGACCACAGAACCCTGTGTTGTTTGAAGATCCAGTCGTGTCTGACAATTAAATTTGCTGGAATTTGTTTTTGGAGGAGCGAGGAGGTTTTTTTTTAAAGCCTCCCAAACAACATGTGGGGATGTAGGGGTTGTTTGATAATTTTTTTTTTTAGGCTTTCTGACCCCCAAGACTCAACTAATCTCTGCAATTCTCCATCTGTGATCCTTGAAGAGTCTTTGGCCACTCAAACTTTCATACTCGCCATGCATTAAGACAATATAGACACACGTCCTCTTCCTGGCAGATTCATAACATCTTTAGTTGGTTATAACTTCTTAATTATTGCCCTGATGGTCAAAATTGGGATTTTCAATTCTTTAGCTACTGTCTTACAGCCACTTTCTAGTTTGTGATGCTCAACAATCTTTTGCTACGCATCAGAACTATATTCTGTGGTTTTACTCATTGTGATGGATGATTAAGGGGATTTGGCCTTTGTCTTTCCTCATATATAAACTCCTGTGAAACACGAAGTCATAGCTGGACAGTTTCATGTTCCTAGTCACCCTGGTGTACTAAAAAAGGTAAATATTAATGGGAATATACTTCAGAGATATTTTACTCGTAAAAAATTCTAGGGGTTTCAATAATTGTGGCCAACGTGTTTTGGAGAAAAACATTTATTTCATAATGTGATTTCCCCCCACTTTCAATTCTTTTACTTCAATGAAAGGTTAGAATTTTGCACATTTTTTGAATGAAAGATCACAAGGATAATCGATGCAGATTTATTTTTTACAGCCAATTTTGATCATATTTACCTGGGGGTTCAATAATTGTGGAGGGCACTGTATATCATTTAGGGACCTCGTGTGATTTAGAAATTGCTAAATGAGTAAATGTAAATAACATAATCATTCATCATCCTCTACCATTAATGATTGGTGTTTAATTTCAACATCTAACACCAAATTTTGAAAATAATTATAACAAATAAAAACAACAACATTAAAATGTAACTGTAGGAGACTCCCTTGACTTTATTTATTTATGGCTCTATTACGGTATACGTGACTGTACTTTATCCTCACTGAATTTTAATTTAACTGCAAGACTCAATATTATTGTGGCAGATTTGATTAGACCATGTTTATGTTTTAAAGTCCTTGTTTAGAGATGAAGAAGGGCTGAAGATGGAGTCACGACCCTCATAGATCTCCCAGAAGCCTCTGAGCACCTCACAGTAGCGGAGCAGTCGTCCAAAGACAGACCATCCCATGTGATCGAGAGAAACTCTTCCTTATCGACCAGAACCCGCTTGAAGAAGAGAGAAAAGAGAGGGTGTTTGTTTTATACGAGACAAGCAAATACAGCCATCAAAACAAAAATTATATTACATAAAGCAATGAGTATATTAAATAATATAGTATATTTAATACCAGAACAACATAATTTTTCATTATATTTAAAACACAAGCTTGAAAACAATGATCTGACTTGTTAACCGATCTCAAATGTACACAGCAAAATCCCCAGTGTTAAATTAACACTCCTCAGTGTTTATATGTGTCCACACTACAGGGTGTTAAAAATTAACACTGAAGCAGTGTTGAAGTTAATGAGATAATTAAGTTAACACTGAAGCAGTGTTGAAGTTAATGCGATAATTAAGTGATTAATTAAGTGATGATTGGCCATTAGTGGTGACACCTGATGATAACAAGCAGACTCACTGAAGGAAAGAGAAACAAGAACAGAAAAGAGAAACACAAGAACTACTGACTTCGAGCCATTATTGCACTTATTATTTTACCAGTTTGACTTTATTTCTGTCATACATCTACACACGGTCTTATTTAGATTTAACAGAAGTTTAGATGGTAATGTTTTATGGAATGTTTCGTTTCATGTCACCATTATGGTGACCAGTGTTTGCTTTAGTTGGGCTCTTGACACTTTATTATTTAACATTAAGATTTCTCTGGCTGCTCCAACTCTGTGTTTATAGAGCATATGTGTTGTGGCAAGAGAAACTATGACTTTGGCTGTGTTTCCTGAAAACATTGCAAGCCTAATTTGATCGTATAGACCATTTGTTGCAGTTGGTCTGCGATCAAGTTAAGTTTAAGATGCTTTTGGAAATTCAGCCCTGGTTATGTTTCAATGATGAAATTACTAGTGACCTGATTCAATGATGTCACCCAGCATTATAAACTGATTATCTAATTGTTTTATTAATTTTTCACTACAGTAGTTACTTCCAGCAATGTTTTAAAGATCTGAAGGATTTAAAATCACACACAGACATCAAGAATCTACATATGAATCTCAACAATGGTTACAATCAAACAAATGCTTAATGTTGCAGTGCATGATGGGAGCCACCAATCAGAACGCATCAATGGCTGACATCATGCATTGCAGCATGAATAAATTATGCAGCTGAATTGTCCTGTAATTTTCATTGTTTTTTTCTGTTTGCTTTTATTTTGCTATTGTTTTGTTCTGACTTTAGTATCTTGTTTTGTGATGTTCAGAGTTGATCTGTTTGTCACTAGTTTGTTTATTGTCACCATTGTTGAGATTCATATGCGGATTCTTGATGTCTGTGTGTTTAAACACAACAACTTCTTTGCTCAAAGTATTTTCAAAATTTTTGATATTGCTGTTGGATCTCAAACTATAGAATCTCAGAGCTACAATCACCAATACTAAAACGAGACATTATGCATATAGTCATAAATTTAGAGTCTGAATGACATCAGTGAATCAGGACATTACATGATGATAATGTCATTATCATCAAAACATACAGGTCATGTTTTCTCTTGCAGTAACAAATGTGCTTTATAAACACAGAGTTGTAGCAACCAAAGAAAAACATATTTTAAAAAATGAAAAGAGTCAAGAGCCCAACTAAAGCAAACACTGATCACCATAATGGTAACTTGAAAAGAAAAATTCCATAAAACATTACCGTCTAAACTTCTGTTGACTCTCAAGAACTTTTGTCGATGTATGACAGAAATAAAGTCAAACTGGTAATAAGTGCAACAATGTGTAATGACTCGAAGTCAGTAGTTCTTGTGTTTCTCTTTTTTCTGTTATTGTTTTTTCTCTTTCCGTCAATGATTCTGCTTGTTATCATCAGGTGTCACCACTAATGGCCAATCATCACTTAATTAATCACTTAATTATCTCATTAACTTCAACACTGCTTCAGTGTTAACTTAATTATCTCATTAACTTCAACACTGCTTCAGTGTTAATTTTTAACACCCTGTAGTGTGGACACATATAAACACTGAGGAGTGTTAATTTAACACTGGGGATTTTGCTGTGTAACTGTTTTTTTGTCTGCATGGAATCACAATATACTTCAGAGAGCAGCACTAAATCATAAACCAGTATTAATAGTTTTTCCTTTACCTTCCTGAAGTTTCAAATCAAGTTTTTTTGCGAGATTATTTTGGTTGATGTTCAACAGCACTTGTACTGCAACAGTCCCAGCATTAGTACTGTACTTCTCTACCATGCGATCCACAACATCCTGGCGATCCGCGTTCTCCAGCCTTGCCTGAGGAATGGGCTCGATGTCTGATCCTACACCGTTCCACAGGTGCCAGATGAACCGCTTGAAATCTGCATTCACAATCTCCTCAAGAGCGTCCAGAATCAGTTTTTTAGTGGCGTCCATTTTCTGTCACTAGAAGAAAAAAAAAGTCTTGATTCAGGAACTAGAATTCATTAATTGTGCTCTTTAAAGCAGTTTACATAAACAAAACTATTGATAATAGTTCACGATGCAGTTACACTCCTCTCACAAAACCGGTTCCATTCAGAAAAGTAGATGAAAGTTGGAGAGCAGGAATTACAAGTGGAGGTTAGGTGAACTCTGAATTGTAAATTACTAGTGAAAAGATGTTTAAGGAGGATCAGGCCACACATTGACCTCTTAGATCAGTAGATTTAAAACTTATAAAATCTGCATGGTTTGCAATGTTGTGTGAAAGGGCTATATTTAATATATTTTTTTTTATTTTCTTTTCATATTTCTTTCTCGGTTCAAAATACTTTTGGATGCATCAAGTGAGTGACGACACTTTTACTATCGGTCATTTACTGTACATTAAAGATCAAAGTATCCACTGAATCCACTGCTTAATAATAAGGTCAGTTTAACCAATCAGAATGAGCGAGAGGAGAAATTACTTAAATACACAAATTTGACAGAAAATTGTGTACAAATATAAAAATGTGCCTACAGCAAACAGCTTTCAGTATCTCTTTATTACGTCATCAGGCTTGTTTGTGTACAATCAACAGGTGAAGAGAAACTTTAAAATTAAGTCAAAATATCGAAGAAATACAAATGAATGAACGGCAGGATCAAATAACTATGGTTAATGATTTCGTCTGAAGTCAAGTCACCTTTAAAAAGCAACCTTTAATTACTTCCCTTCATGTGCTATAATGATTGTAAAGCCAACACTTATGTCAATCAAACAGCTTGTGAAACTTTTAATTGGGTTGATATAATCTCTCTATATTTGTGACAATATCTTGTATAATTGATCATGCTTAAGTCACACAGACTTCAACATTCAGCATGCAAAACACAACAATAGATACAACTGAATTATATTTAAAGTAAATTATCAAGTACTCTCAGTTATTTTTTAGTCACTAGAACTCTTGTGTAAGTGAACTATAATAACTAAGCATTTGTCAGTACAAAATACTATTCCTATTTCACATTCCCTGTTTTTGTAAGGAAATCCATTTTAAGTAAGTGTAACTCATTAGATTTTGCTGTGTTGTGATATCTTTGACCTACATGATCAAAGTCTCCCCTGCGAACGCAGAAACAAGACTACGGCACAAATATTGCAACATTCAGTCTTTTAATTATTAAAGAGGCGAATGTTTAAAATATTGAGTCAAAAGAATGCCTTAAATAGGATTTACAGTTAAAAGTAAGTAAGACTAATCGTTGCAGACTTGCTATATTTAATAGGCAACTTTTTGTCTGAGGCGTTTAGAATGTCATCTTATTCTCTCAACATCTAAGAAACTATATATATATATATATATATATATATATATATATATATATATATCTCAGATATTGAAAACATTTGATAAAGTGAATTATATGGAATTTTATACTTACATCTCTGGTTGAACAAAATTTCGTGTAGAGTCTGTCTGCACTTCCTTGTGCTTCGTTCAAGTGTTTCGCTTTCTCTTAAGGTGTTTCCAGAAATACTTCTTTTTTTGTTGTTGTTCCTTTCGGTCTCGCCCACGCTTGAGCGTTCAAGCTTTTAAAAAATCTCCACCTTTTTCCTACGTCCCATAACGCTTTGCACGAATTTTTTGTTGCAAACTGTAAACAATCCTCATTGCTACCCAGTCAACAATTTGATCTCACAGTGATCTCTATTTGTGTCTAAATATCACAGCAGTTCAAATGTTTGTGTCTTATTATTCATTTAAAATCCTTCATAGATGATGATGACACTGCTGGATCTCATACTGTATAATCACAGGGCAATTATAACTTAAAATATAAAATGAACAACACCACACAAAGACGGCATACTGAATCTAGGTGATGATTATGTTGTTATCATCAATAACAAACCAACATCATCTGGATACATTTGTATATGGGATGTGCATGTTTTTTCTTTCTTCTTCTTTTTTTCTTCAACCCATCATCATTTTAATCGTGATCCACCTGTCTAACTCTAACTCCTCCTCTCTCATAAAAATGGGAGGCTGGGCATATATGAGGAAGTCCTTAACATTTGCTGTGTCTTGTTTGTTTTGAGTTTTTTTTTTTTTTTTTTTTTTTTTATCTCAGGGAATAATGTAATCTTCGTCTTCTGTCTCAGTCTTCATGGCTGCCTCTCTGTTGGGCGACCTGTCGTGTCCCGTGTGCACTGAGCTCTTCACTGACCCTGTGTTATTGAGCTGTGGTCACAGTTTCTGTCGTCAGTGCATTAATGATCACTGGACCTCGAGCAGATCCAGAAACTGTCCCGTCTGTCGACAGGTTTCACCTCTGCCACCGGTGTCCAATCTGAGCCTGAGGAACACCTGTGAGTCTTACCTGAGAGAGAACAACACGAGGAAGGAGAGGGATGGAGAACATGTTTGTCAGATACACGGAGAGAAAATTTTGCTGTTCTGTCAAACGGATGATAAGGCTATATGTTCAGCGTGTAAGGACAATGAACATGAATGGCACGAAACACAGCCGCTACAACAGGCTGTACGGCAACCCAAGCCGAGAAATTTTGCTCTATTTATGTAATTATTAAATGCTTGGGTATGGCAGCCCAGTTTATTGCCAAGGAAGTTACAAATAGGTATAAACAGATGCATGTATATTTTTGTGCAACATACATGTGTATGTGTAATATTTGTGTTTATCTTTAAAGGGTAAGCTGAAAGATGCTCTTCGTTCAGCTGAAAGGGTCATTACAGAACCGAAGGTCACAGGATAGCAAAATCTGCAGGTACATTAAGGTGTAAGGTGTTTAGTATCAACATAATTAAACACAAATTCCATAGATGTTTACTTTACAAAACTTCAGCTTCAAGTTCCACACAACTGAGGACTGTAGGCTGACTGGTTAGACATATAGACTGGAATAATTATTCGGCAAGTATGTCTTGGTTTAACTTGGTTCTTGGGTCCACAGAGTTTAATGAAAAAAGGTAGAAATAAAAATAAAACTGCTATATAAAGTAACAATATTCATAGAAATTGACGTGTATAGATGCCTACATTAAATTGACAAATAGAGCACTAGAGAAAAAATGTCCAACTGTTTTAAAGGGTTATTTACATACATTTTCTCTGATCATTTCACATATAAGAGGTTCTACAAAACATACTACACGATTCAGGAAACCTTGTTAGTCTAAAAAAAAGTCCCCAATATTACAAGAAAACAAGACTGCCTCTACAGAATCAGTTCAGCACCTACTTCTTCATCATCGCCTCTTTGGCTCCGCCCACTGACACGTGAATAGACAAGCAGGAAAAACAAGATCACTGGACAAAAAGGCTTTTGATACCTCCAACTAGGGTTGCCAACTGTATTTTGGGCCTAATTTATTTGTCCCATACGGGACCTGCCTTAAAGGAGAACTCGGTAACTCTAGCGAACTCTATTCACTTCTTCGCTGATTTTCCCTTTTGTTGTTGCATGTTTTCCCCACGAGCTCCCCCTACAGCTGTGGGGGGGGGCGTATATTTCACAACACGGTCGTAAAAACTCACTTGCGGCTCCTCCTCCCCCTCTCTACCGCTGCTCAGAGCAAGCCAACTGTATCGTGTGCAGGGCCGGCGCTAGCTATAGGCAGAGCAGGCGATTGCCTAGGGCCTCGGGCTTTGAGGAGGGGCCTCCATAACCATAACATCCCCTATATATATAGTCCACCAGTCAAGACGGACAGAAATACTAGCCTCATTGTTCATTGGATATTGTTGTCACTCATCTGCAGTTAAACCAATTAATGTTTTCTGTTTCAAAGCGGGTGCCAGCTTCTGAACGTTTGTGTAACGAACGCATCCATCAGGTGCTGCGAAGCAAAAGCCTAAATAGGCACTCAAAGAAGCACAGCTCGTAATGCAGGTGTGTGAGTTGTCGTCATCTATTTTGGAGTGATTGCAATGTATTCTAAATATAAACTTGTACTGTAGATCAGCGTCATTTCTGGAAAAATCATTCACCTCTTTATTACGAGTTTAAAAGAGCGCGAGCGTCATTAACGTGCCCAGACGCGATGCTTTGAATTTGCGCGTACAAGGAATAACATCGCGTCGGGAGCTGACTAGTAAAAAAGCTACAAAAGTAAAAGACAAGACGTTTGTATTCAAAGTTAAAAAGCCAACACACTACAGCATTTTTAAATGTTTCAAATAAAGGATCTCATATCTATGGGTCTATCTTCTAAATTCTGCTGATGAGTAAAAAAAAAAAAAAAAAAAATTCTGCTCAGTAGCGACCGTGTCTTTCTCTAGCATATTTAAGGAAACAATGCAATACATAATATCATAATATCTGCAGTCAATATTGATTAAATGGGAGGGAAAAATCCTGCCCATACCGCAGCTATGAAAAAAAATTATAAAAGCACTTATGTTCATCTACTGAAGTGGTATTCTGGAACTGTGAATAAATTTAATAAAACAGCAAAATAACAACAACAACAATAACATCTTCATTAAACAAAAAAGAGATTACCTTAGATAAAGTTTGACTAATATGTACATACAGTATACCGGTAAAAAGTCTGGACCCATTAATATTTTTAATGTTTAAAGTTTCATATTATGCTCTACAAGCCTGCATTTATTTTATCAAAAATACAGAAAAACAAAAACAAAAACAGGAATATTCAGCAAGGATGTGTTAAATATATAAAAAGTGATAGTGAAGACTTTTTTAAAACAACTTTTTAAAAATAAAAAAATCCTGAAAAAAAGTATCACAGGTTATAAAATAAATATTAAGCACAATTTCTAACATTTGATAATAAATCAGAATATTAAAGTTTTCTGAAGGATCACGTGACACTAAATTCACTATATTATTTTTCTGTATTTTTGATCAAATAAATCCAGGCTTGATGAGCATAAGAGACTTCTTTCAAAAACATAAAAAATAGTAATTTGTCCAAACTTATGTACTGTATAAGTAAAAATATACTAAATTTAAAATTAAATGTTGTATAAATATAAAGGTTAGGAATCATATTTGTTTCAAGTGTTTTTTATTGGGGGTGGGGGGCCTCCAACATGAACTTTGCCTAGAGCCTCCTAATGTCTAGAACCGGCCCTGATCGTGTGGAGCTATGTCTACCGAGGTGGGTAATCTGGTAATACATCATACATGCGTGTTTGTTTATGTCGAATTGCCGTAAAGCAATTCGTGTTTCGCGCTCGTTCTCGTTCTCGTTCTCGCTTCTCACGAGACTTCCAATTTCTATCTTGCCGGGACGGTAGTGCCCAAGTTGCAAGGTTGGTTTTCCGCCTGGGAACGCTGGGGGGAGCGGGGAAAGTCACCAATATCACCAGAACAGGTTGTTTAACCATCCAAATGATTTCTAGACAGTTTTATTACGTTAAAAAAGTTACCATTAATATAAAAGCGTCTGCCAAATGCATAAATATAAATTCCCCTGTGTTAAATTAACTCTGCTCGGTGTTCATATGGGAACTACAAGCAGGGTGTTAAAAGTAACACTGAAGCAGTGTTGAGTTAATTAGAAGATTGAGTGATGATTGTTCGATTATTGAAGACACCTCATGATAACAAGCAGAATCACTGAAGAAAAGAGAATACCTGTTTATACTTAGATTTAAACTTAGATTCTAAAGGCTACTCCACGTGAAAAAGTGTAGATTGTTTTGTAATATTAACATTACATCTGTAGGCCTATCTGTGGCAGCAGAAACTCTTTATCCCCATCGTCCTGTGAAGATGAGCATTTGGTTGAGTGCACTTTATAACACTATTTGTCATATTTTCTGGTGTATTGAGTAGGCTACTTACAACTGCCTGGGGTTCTGTTGGGACAGGAGGCTCCAAATCACAGATATTACCATCAGAATCTGTTGGGACCGACAAAAAACCCAACCCAAAGTAAAATAAATGGAAATATCAAAAATAGCCTATTATTATTATTATTTAAATATCGGCTGCAGCAGCAAAGGACAGAGAGTTAGCTAGGGAGAAAATAGTTGCTCAAGTCAATGCGTAAGTTTATATTGTAATTGCTATACAGTTGGGTGTAATTAAATACCAAGTAATCTAAATACTAATATGTGTTCGTACTCTCCCTATGCTTGCAGAAGCTCATCCAGTTCTGCTGAGAAATATGCAGACCTCTTTTTGTCTGGCGCTGTTGCCATGGTGACTCATAATATCTGCACTCCATTAATAATGGCTTTTTATAGTTGTGGTGCACGCGCTTAACTCAGGCTGCGTCCGAAACCGCGTACTCAATGAGTAGGTACTTATTTTCAATGAGTACTTACTTAATGAGCGCTAAAATAGTAGGTACTTTATAGCCAAATCTCGTTGAGTATGAATGCGAACCGGACATCTGCCATGTTGACGTTATCATGTGACCTACGACGCATTATCACACGCGCAACAACTTAAAAGATTTGAACGACACGTTTAATTCATCTATCTGTAAATATTGATATTGATTAAACTTGCTCATTTTGAAGAAACTGCTGCCCATTTATTTTGTGAATACATTTAGGGTTGATTAAAGTTCTTATATTTAACCCTACTAATGTGACCCACCGTTTTATCCTTACAATATTATTTATTTTTATTACGAAATCCCAAAATGGTCATCTCTTGAATGTTGTTAATTTCTTTATTTTATATCCAAACATTTTTATCCACAAGCAAAAGTGGCTAACTGCTTTATGTTTTCCTCTTTTTCTTGTTGAATTTAACTCTCGTTTCATCCCTCAGGCCTAGGCCTATAAATATAGATTTTTTTAAATGCATTTTTAAATGTATTATATTGAATTATTTAAGAAAAAATATATTAAAATATTCAACCTTGTACTAGGTTATTTTTTCCTGTGTAAAAAATCTCATATTATGTATGCAAACCCATGATATATATATATATATATATATATATATATACACACACCTCATAACATCAGCAACTCAACAGCCCTACCTAGAACGGATTTCCTCAGCGTTTCTAATGTCTGCACAAAGGGCAGCTGTGCAAAGATTTGCCTTTGGAGAAAACTGTTGATTTTATACTCAAAAAAATTTAAGTATCATTAATATTAAAAATTAATATTACCCCAGAATGAATTGCATTGATATCCCACCCCAAAACATACAATAAAAACAACGATAAATGCTGACCAATACTTAATTATATTACTTTTTACTGAAAATAGTAGTAAAAAGTATATAGTGAACATATCTACATTTGCATTCAAACAATTAAATAAAGCATTAATTAAATAATTATATTGTATTTACTGACAACAATGAGAAATATTAATAAATTAGTAAAAGAATGAATGAAAGTCACCATCACACAATAAACAAATGCATATACAAGTCAACACATGAAACAAAGCTTTATTCAAACTACAATCATGTATGTAGGCTGAAGGCGCTGAGGTTGTTGCGTGTTGTGTTGTGCTTCACAATCTGAGGCAATAAGGGCAGGTGGAGTGATGGAGGGACTCGTAAGGGCAGGTGGAGTGATGGAGGGTCTCGTAAGGGCTGGTCTCGTAAGGGCAGGTGGAATGATGGAGGGACTCATGGCACCATCTCCAGGATTCAGCTCTGGGCTCCTCATCCTCAGCACTCACACCAGCCTGCTGACATTTCAGATTCTACAAAATGCACAAACATAACACAAAAGCAGTCATTTTAACCACACAATGTCATATGATTTCAGTATTATTTAGAAGACAAAACCACTTTTTTTCACAAACGCCGCCATCATCTTCCCTTGCAGGTCCTGCTCCACCACAGAAGATCTGCAGCTAATGCACAGAAACCAAGAATCAGAAAAGTGCTGTAATAGCTCTGTTTGAAATTACAATAATTAGTTATTGTTATTAATTTCTGTGGTATACTTACTCAAAGCCTTTGATGGCAGCATTCAGCTTCATGAGCCACTCTCCACCAGATAAACACACATCTGTTCATCTGACCCTGTAACATCCAGACAAGATTCACATTACCTCTGTGATTTATGAGCTTGTTTTAACTTTTTATCCAACATAAATGTTCCTCAATTTATCAACAGTACTAATGGACAAATAAAATAGATAACTTATGTTTAGTTACTTTATAGATTTGTTCTACATAATAGCACACATTCATCACTCAGATGTCTATTTCATGTTGTGATGTGCTCTTCTGCAATACTTACAGAAGATTTTCCTGTCAGAAGTAAATAGACATTTAAAATAAGTGTCTTTAGGATGTATATGGTTTATGTAAATCCACTTTAGAGACGTAACTTACGTTACGTGTCCTTACTGGAGCTCGCCTGTTAGCTAACGTTATACATAATAAAACATGTTTTTACAGCAAAATCACAACTATACTACACTGTGTAACGTCTTTACACCTTCAACAATTCAACAGTTTACTCTACAGTAGTTCAACACATGCAATTTTAACACAAGGACCCGTGTTTACTCACATTTGAAAGCACCCGCGTCGCTGATCTCTGCGATGTTTGATAATGACGTATCCTCTCGCGTGGCCTCCTGGGATAGAAAAGTATTCATCTTCGAGCTCTACAAAATCTGGGTTGAAGCAGTAAGCCATCCGGGAACTTCTCGCCTACTCTTTTATGAGTACTGAGGTTTCGGACATACTACTCCGTTCACGTACTGTTTTCCCCTACTATATAGTAGGAAAGTAGGAATATTCGGACGCACTATAAGTATATGTACGCCCGAATCTCGCGATAATTAGTACGTCACTCTGGTAATTCTCGCCTACTCTTTTATGGATACTAAGGATTCGGACATACTTATTCGCTCGCCTACTGCTTTTTCCATACTATATAGTAGGGAAGTATGCGGTTTCGGACGCAGCCTCAGAGTAGGTCAACTCAGAGTTGATTGAACTAACTCATTTCAGCTGTTCTGTAACCGAAAACTCAGAGTTTCCCATCTCAGGGTAAGTCAACTCAGAGTTCAAGTTTTAACTCAGAGTTGGTTGAACCTCCTTTCTGAAACAGGCCCCAGGTAACCTAAAAATGCTTATTGTGCTATCATCAAAATAAAGGTTTTATTCAAGTCACCCATCCCCAAACACACACACACACACACACACACACACACACACACACACACACACACACACACACACACACACACACACACACTCACACACATATTTTATCTCCTTTCACTAACCCTAAACCTACCCATCACAGAAAACTTTCTGCATTTTTACATTTCCAAAAAAACTCATTCTGTGTGATTTATAAGCTTGTTTATCCATGGGGACCTCTATTTAGGCCCCCACTGTGTCACGAGTCCCCATGAGTCTGTGTGCATTCAGGTTGAAGTCCCCACCGGGATAGAAAAACATGAACACACATACACACACACACACACACACACACACACACACGTATCAGATTACAGTCCTGTTGAATCTGCGATGACTCTTTGCGCCACTAGAGGGAGTGAGTTTGTTATTCATACGAGTGTGGAGTTACAAGTAAACAAGACACACCTTCACCAGGTAGAAACACACGGTAGAAACGAAAGTAAAAGAGACGGAAGAGAAGAGACGCCATTCCGAGGCTTTAAACCTGTTAACTGTGTGGATATTTAAACGGTCGCATATTGTGTGGTGAGTTCAGAATGTACTTCATGTTACCATGCAGTGATATAACAATTTTCCGCCATTTAGGTTTATGTTCTTCTTTACATGGGATTTAAAACACAAATCATTATATTTCGACAAAATCTAACCAAAATGGCGGAAACGTTGACGATATAAATTACTTCTGCTATCCAGTGATTTAGCCTATACTAGGAATATTTTGATATAATAATAATAATAATAATAGTTTGTTTTATATAATATTATATAATCATTAAAATGATATATATATATATATATATATATAGAGAGAGAGAGAGAGAGAGAGAGAGAGAGAGAGAATATCCTATATTCAGATATTTTTAGATCAGGTAACAGCAAAATAAACATTTTGAATTTGAAGATATTTCTCCATCCGAATTTTTTTTTTTTTTTTTTTTGATACAAATGCATAATTGTGTGAATGATCAAATTAGAGGCAACATTATTATTATTGTATATGTTCACATGTAATGAACCATTGAATGTTGTTTATGTTGCACAAATTTGTCATGACTCATGTTATTGAATGTTAGTTTGTCTCTGCAGATTATTGTTTTGTCATGTGACAGTGTCAGTTTGAAATACACAATTATGTTCAAAGTCTATTTAAGTAAAAGCAATTATGTTTATGATGGCCAAAATAATCTGTAATGAATGGACAGTGCCTTTCATAACAGTATAAGGAAATTTGAAATCACAGCATATAGCTTTAATGTTTTTGTGACTGGGCATGTTTATCCAAAACCCTAATAATTAAAATATTCTGTTGTTTACTTGCTTGGTGAAGAAGAGGATAGAAGTGTCTTTTATTGAACAGAGTTGGAAACGCATGTTCTGTTAAAGGTACATTAAAGGGTTAAAGGGGCATTAAACGGTTCTGTACAAGGTTTAAACCTATTGACATATTTAGAAAATAACAAATATTCCTAAAGAACCTTTAAATTACCATATTTTTTAGTTTACAATGAGATATATTTGTTTGTGTTCATTATAATATGGAGAAAGTCAATGTTCTAAAAATAATTAAGATGTACTTTATTGCAACATCGTACTACATAAAACTATTTAAAAATAACTGTGTTTCTTCACAAAAGGTCTGACTTTGAGAAATGAGAGCAGGAGAAAACTAAAATGAGTTTTCCTACTGAAAGACAAGATGAGGACACTGCCTCTGAAACGAGTCCTCCATCTCCTGGATTCAGCTGTGTGTCTGTGAAGAGTGATCAATCCATGAGGAATCTTCCGTCTGGATCCAGTGATGCAACAGTGACCTCTGACCCCAGGTAAGACACTGGCCATTTCAGCATTAACAGATGCTTTTATGCAAAGTGATTTACAGTGTATTCCAGAAGCCTGCAGTGGGTGAGTGCTGATAAAGGCTACAGTTGCTTTGAACGCCCAGAGAGTGCGATGATGGAGGATAGACTTGTGGTGCTCTCGCGGGTTACCAGGAGCTTAACGACTTCACGAACCGTAACTACCACAATGTTAACAGAAAGTAAAAAAAGTAAATAAAAGGCTGATTTGACGTTTACTTGACTGACAGGACAGCTGTTTCGGTGGTTGCCTAGCAACATAAAAAACGCAGCGCACTGCTCGTTCTGTGTGATCGGGGCAGTCCTGTGTCGAACCTGAAAACCGCTTTTGGTGTGATTGGGGCCTAAAGCAGTCTTTTAGTGCCGCTTTCAGAACGGTCACGTCCGTAACGGAGAACTGTCTCATCCGTAACATTGTTTTTTCCCCATAAATGCGAACACGAAAAATAAAATTAAATGAATATTTTATGTTCTGTGGAGAGCCAAACTTTCTTCATCCGGTGTGTAGTATTACTTTTGGTTTGCGCAGTGTAATTCACAGAAATGATTGCTCTGCTACCAGCCTCTGTCACGTACCGTGGAGCTTGTGACTATTGGGCAAGCGCGCAGCTGAGAAGGCAGCGTCGCTGTCAAATTTTCAGTAGTAGCGCGTTACACTACTTGTACCCGAAAAAAGTAGTTACGTTACTGTAACGCATTACTTTGTTTATGTTTATGTACATGTAACACTGTTTATGACCACAAAAGGAAAGTTTCCTGCTCGTGCTCATCCATTTAATGGCTGTGAATAGCGACCAGCATCATTTTTTTCATCTGTATCACAGAATAATCCCATGTGACACGTGCCATAGGCTAAATTAAGTGTTCTGGTATAGGCTACGATATGAAATTTAATGTATTATTTAACAAAAATCCTGACCTTGCCTGATGGTCTGTGCTTGACTGCGTGTTCATGAGACAGCACCGCAGTTCACTCCGACTCACCCTGAAAAGCACACAATTTGTGAGAAATCAAGATTAACAAAAATACAACACAAAATATAGGCCTAATCCATATCTTCTTCTCTGAGGTGAATACCTGTTGTGTTTGTAGTTTTCGCGCTCACATCTGTCAACTGTCATTCTGATATTTAGCCTAACTCAGTGAAGAAAGTTCCTTGACTTTTTGGGGGATTTTCTAGGCTTTGTATTTACTTAACGAATGAATGAAATAATGAATGAATCACTTGGCTTAGCCTACTACAGAATGCTATGGAGAAAGAGTTTGCGTGGACTTCATTTGTTGACTCCTTTCTTGTTACACGGCAAGGTTGGTAACTTGATCATTACACCAAAACAGGAAGTAAAGTATCAAAATTTGACAGGAGAAAATATGGTTTTAGTTCGTTCAAAAATGTATAATGGGATAACATTTTTAGCAAGACAGGCGGCTTATAAATACTCAAACTTTAAAAATGTTAGCTGGAGCATTAGTGCAGGCACACTATGATTATTCTGCAACATTTTGGTTTAGTGGGAGTACGAAACGAACAAAAAATTAATTGCAAACTGCTCAAAATAAGCTATGCAGGGTAATATTGAAAGCATATCCACAGTTGCATCTAAATGATGAACATTTTAGAGAGCTTGGTTTTTTAAAAGTTGAAAAAAGGGTAACATTTCTTAAATTGGTGTTGGCATTTAAAATGATAAAGAAAAGTGCTCCAAGGTACCTCATAGATTATTATGTACATGTGAAAAATGTGCATAGACATTCCACAAGGGGGAGTAGCACTGATATTTATCCTTGTAGATTTAAGAGTTTAATGGGGATGAATTCCTTTCTATATATTTACCTTGTTGTATAAAGCAGATAAAAGTTTAAAGTGATTTTAGAAAGGAAGTAAAAAAAATGGCTTTTTTATCATTAATTTTAAAGTGATGTAGTGTGAGATGCTGAACTTGATGGTGATTTCTCTCCATATATGATCTGTTCTTACATTTTGTAAACATAGAGGACCACAATGGAAATACGTATTTGGCTTTTCTGTGTATTTTATCCTCGACAGTTTGAAATGATGTATGATCCCTCTGTGTACAAATTTCAATATTGTCTAATAAATCAGTCAAAATACTTCATCTCTTTCATCTCTCATGCTACTCTATTGGATGAACTTTTGTATTGCTTTATTGTAAATGGATTAAAAGATGAAAAGTGTCTGCTAAATTAATAAATATGTGCAAATATATTGATCATTCTAGTTATACGGCACAGTTAGTGCTCCAAAATTCCATTTTGTTTGTTTGTCATTTGTCAGCATCAGCAGGAGGAAGATACTGAGATCAGAGTCTCCAGAACCCAGCGCTGTGTCTCTGAAGAGTAACAGATCCATGACGCCACCCCTTACTTTCAGTGATGGACCAGTGACATCTGATCCTCCGTTAGTATGAACCTTTACTTGTTGATTTATTGTAGTGCATCTAAGATGAAAAATGATTTTAATGAAAAAACTCATTAAAAAAGAAAGAAATACCATGAAAAAAAAACACATCATAAAATCATATATAGTAACCAATATATGTTTATGTTATTTAATGGTCATTCTAATGACGGCAATTGCTGCTCTTTACTTTTTTAATTACAGCAGGGCGGAGATACAAGAGCTGATCAGATCTGTGCCATTCTCTACATCCCACTATCAGGACAAAACTGAAGCAGTCCAGCAGAGACACACACTGAAGACTGGAGACCTGCAGAGAGTCAAAGACCAGCACAAAACCAGCATGAAGAACAAGTATGAGAGATTATTTGAGGGAATCAAACTCCAAGAGAATGAAAACCTCCTGAACAGGATCTACACACAGCTCTACATCATAGAGGGAGAGAGTGAAGGAGTGAATGAAGAACATGAGGTTTTACAGATGGAGAAAACAGCCAGAACACGACACTCACAAGACACTCCAATCTACTGCAATGACATCTTTAAAGCCTCACCTGTACTAGGATGTGAGAAGAAAGAGCAAATCAAGACTGTTCTTACTAAAGGCATCGCTGGAATCGGGAAAACCGTCTTTGTGCAGAAGTTCATTCTGGACTGGGCCGAGGGAAAAGCCAATCAGGATGTAGATTTCATGTTTGTGCTTCCATTTCGAGAGCTAAACTTAATCGGAGATCATCAGTACAGTCTTCACAGACTTCTGCTGGACTTTCATCCTGATCTTCAAGATCTGGACTCAAAGATTTATGAGGAGTGTAAAGTTGTGTTCATCTTTGATGGTCTGGATGAAAGTAGAATCACACTGATGTTCTCAGATGATCAGAAAGTTTCTGATGTGACTGAGACTTCATCAGTGGGTGTGTTGATGTCAAACCTCATTAAAGGAGAGCTTCTTCCCTCTGCTCTCATCTGGATCACCTCCAGACCAGCAGCAGCCAATCAGATCCCCTCCAATTACATCAACCATCTGACAGAAATTCAGGGATTCAACGAGCCTCAGAAGGAGGAATATTTCAGGAAGAGAATCAGTGACGAGCATCAAGCCAGCAGAATCATCTCACACATCAGAAGAGCAAGAAGCCTCCACATCATGTGCCACATACCCGTCTTCTGCTGGATCTCATCCACTGTGCTTCAGAAGCTCCTGAAAGAAGATCTGAGTGCAGAAATCCCTCAAACTCTGACTGAAATGTACATCCACTTCCTGCTGATTCAGATCAACATGAGGAATCAGAAGTATGAAGAGAAAGATCCAGAGAAACTCCTGCAGTCCAACAGAGAAGTGATTGTGAAACTTGCTGAAGTGGCTTTCAAACAGCTGATGAAGGGCAATGTGATGTTCTATGAGGAGGACCTGAGAGAGAGCGGCATAGACGTCACTGACGCCTCAGTGTATTCTGGGATTTGCACTGAGATCTTTAAAGAGGAATCTGTGATTCATCAGAAGAAAGTCTATAGCTTTGTTCATCTGAGCATTCAGGAGTTTCTTGCTGCTTTCTATGCATTTTACTACCATGTGAACACAACTATGGAGAGACTGAAGAATTTTGCCTCAGTACAAAATTTGCTTAAAGGATCAGTAGATAAAGCTCTTGAGAGTGAGAATGGACACCTGGATCTGTTCCTGCGGTTCCTGCTGGGTGTCTCACTGGAGTCCAATCAGAGACTCTTACAGGATCTACTGACACACACAGAGAGCAGCTCAGAGAGCATCAGGAGAACCACACAGTACATTAAAGAGAAGATCAAAGATGGACATGGACTCTACGCTGAAAGATCCATCAATCTGTTCCTCTGTCTGCTGGAAGTCAAAGATCAGACTCTGTCCAGAGAGATTCAGGAGTTTGTGAAATCAGACAAACACTCAGAGAAGAAACTCTCTCCTGCTCAGTGCTCAACAATCGCCTACATGCTTCAGATGTCAGAGGAGGTGCTGGATGAGCTGGACCTCAAGAGATACAACACATCAGATGAGGGGGGAAGAAGACTGATACCTGCTGTGATCAACTGCAGGAAAGCTCTGTGAGTGTTTTTTTCTCTCTTGTATAATCATTTAAGTTACTTAATATTTGTATATAACTTCAGTCAGATACATTTTAACTGTTCGAGAATTTACAGACAGAAAATTGTGTTCTGCTTTCTTTTAGTCTTGCTGAGTGTAATCTCAGTTGCCAGTCCTGTAAAATTGTGGCATCCGCCCTTCAATCTTCAAACTCGTTCCTGAGAGAGTTGGATCTGAGTAACAATGACCTGCAGGATTCAGGTTTGAAGCTGCTCTCTGATGGACTAAAGAGTCCAATCTGTCAGCTGGAGATACTGAGGTGTGTTAGAGCATATAAGGGATATATATACACTCAGCCGGTCATAATTTTGATGTGTGTTTGTTGATGATCTGACTGTGTGTGTGTGTCTGTAGGTTGTCTGGCTGTATGGTGACAGAGGAAGGCTGTGGTTATGTGTCTTCAGCTCTGAGTTCAAACCCCTCACACCTGAGAGAGCTGGATCTGAGCTACAATCACCCAGGAGAATCAGGAGTTCAGCAGCTCAACGACAGACTGAATGATCCAAATTACAAACTGGAGATACTCAAGTATGTGGGCTAGTTATGAATCATATGTTTCATAAGAAGGATATTTTGTTAAGATATTGTTTTATGAAATGTTGTGCTCCCATTATTTTTTTGCTGACTTTTCTCTGAATTAATACAGAAAAATCCATAAACCTCATGTAAGAACAACATTTTTAATCTGTTATATCCAACATTAGAGGTGTAAAACTAGAGGTTTAATTTAATGTAGCTTTTTTATTATTATTATTACTACACTACAGTTTTTTTTATTTTTTTACTATATAGGGAATGAGTGTAGTTACCGACTTCAGATAAAATCTGCAGAATGTTCATAAAGTGCACAATTAATCATTGTCAACCCTGGTCCTGGAGGTCTACCTTCCTGCAGACTTCTGTTCTAACCCCTTGACTTCACAAACCTGCCTGTAATTTTCAAGTAAACTTGATTAGCTGAATCAGGTGTGTTTGATTGTGGTTGGAGCTGAACTCTGTAGGACATTAGTAAATATTGAAAGCAAATGTATATACTTTCTTGAAAAGCTAAAAACAAAAGTCAGAAAAGTCTGGTAAACACCTTTGAACTACCATTGGTCCGTGGCGTTTATGTAATAGGTAGGTGAGGCTCTTTTTTTTTTACATGGAAATCTTCTCCGGTTCATTTCTTCTGTTTAGTCTGTCCTTTCACAGCTGACATTTTAGGTTGTTTACCACAAATTTACATATCCTCTTAAAGGATCATCTAAATGGTCACCTATTTCAAAAGTATTTTTACTCCTAAGCAAAAAATATATTGGGGCCTTACTTTACTTAAAACTACCATAATATGCTTGTAGAAATATAAGAAACATGATAAGTTCAACTACTAGTTTCTATGAAAAATAATGCTTCAGCCAGTTATTCTACTTTTAAATGTGCTTTCCGGGGCTGAATGTCTGTTTTTGTTTTGGTCTGTGTGATCCCATTACACTGCAAATTTGCTCTATAGTATTTCAAAACACGGGTTGCCAGTTGGTGGAAAACACAGCATATTCCAGCCAGCAAACAACTGAGTCAAAGATTGCAGATTTTACCCAACCTAAAAAGCCTCTGCAGTAAAACATTGCACATTATTATATTAGCTGATCAACTTGCAATGTAAGGCTCATGAAAGGAACATGAAATGTATTGCTTTCCATTGTCATGTGCCCTCATTCCTGTTGCGTTTCTCAATCTGGCAAATTGTGTGTGCATCGATTCTGAGGACGGGGTGGGAGAAACAACTCTCTCCAATATTTTGAATATGGACTGCAGTACCCATTTCAACAGCTAGCAGATAATATTACACACTGCACCTTTAAACATTATTTGTTTTTCTCTCTGCTCAGTTTGGATCATGGAGGAAATGTATGGATCACACCAGGACTGCGGAAATGTAAGTCCTCACACACATGCAAACCTCTGCATTCTTAATGCCACCGCTCTTCTGATCTGTCTTTCTGTGCACAGATGCTTGTGATCTCACTCTGGATCCAAACACAGCACACACTCGTCTCTCTCTGTTTGATGGGAACAAAAAAACAACATGTGTGAAAGAGCATCAGCCGTATCCTGATCACCCAGACAGATTTGAGCTCCAGGAGCAAGTTCTGTGTGGAGAGAGTCTGACTGGACGCTGTTACTGGGAGGCTGAATGGACTGGATGGGGTCATGTCGCAGTGACATATAAAGGAATCAGCAGGAAAGGAGGGAGTGAATGTCGGTTTGGACACAATGAAAAGTCTTGGAATCTTTACTGTTGTGATGATATTTACTCTGTCTGGCACAATTGTAAGAGAAAGAACATTACTGTCCCTTCATCTTGTTCTAACAGAGTAGGAGTGTATGTGGACATGTCGGCCGGCACTCTGTCCTTCTACAGCGTCTCTGACACACACACACTCACACACTTATACACATTCAACACCACATTCACTGAACCCCTCTATGCTGGATTTAGGGTTTATGATGATTCTTCAGTGTCTCTGTGTCAGATTTAACAGCCTCCTGTGATGAACCAAAAAGACACATATGGAAACACATTTTAAGTCACATCATGACATATAAATTCACAATTATCTGAAATAAAGTCAGAATAAGGAGATATAAAGTCACAATTGTGACAAATGACGGAATCAAACAAATTCTACATAAAGTGTACAGGAAGGCTCCTCTTCAATGTGCTATGAAGGCCAACCTCCACAATGCTAATAAGAGATGTGATTGGTCAGATTTGCTTATATGAATAAATTACTGGACCTATCAGAATATTTAGTGAATATGCAAATAGCTCTGTAAACTATATTGATCATACTTAGCAGTTCTGATTGGCTAACACAGACTTAAACCCTCTGTCAAACAGGAAAGATTAGGTTAATCCATTTGAGGTAATCGTTATATATTTCCTTTATAGTTTCTAAGAAATACATGAGAGGTGGGAATAAGATAAACCAGGTGCTTGCTGTTTTTTACAGCACTACTGCAAACTCTACGGCGTTTACACAAAGAAACACAGAAGGGTACATTTTCATTTCATAAACACACAACAGCAGTCAAGCTGTTTTTTATGTTATATTTAAATACATAACATTTATTGTTAAATAATTTATATATATATATATATATGAATTATTTAACATTTCATAACTTTTTAATCTTTTTTGCTGTCCTGATTTGTCACTCCTTCACTGAAGGTTCTGAAGGGTCTGACCACACGCCACTGATATCCGGTATCCAGTCTGTTCTTGTGTGAGTCAGTGGAGACTTCAGGGAGTCAGAGATGATGGTCTTTAGAAACACTGGCTCTTCATTTGATCTCATAAAGCTACTGTAGACGTTGTCACAGTTTCAGAGGATCCTCAGTCTCATCCTGCTGGATTGTCCGGAAAGATCCATTTTATGGTTTTGTAGTAAGTTGTACCTCACTCTGTGTTTAACACTATTGTCTTTGCAAAATTATGTCAAAACTACAATTCTGAGTAATTCATATGTTTGTCTTTGATTTGGTTCAACCTTTTCTTGTTACATTTCATAGTTACCTCTGTTATATCTCTTAATTATTTTTTTTTCTGTGTTTTTGAAAACTTAAAATGGGTTTATTCGAGTCCAAATACATTGCAAAAAATATAAATTAATTTGAATGAATCTAAGTAACTAAGTAACTTCTAAGCATCAGATCAGGTGAAAACGTCTCTTTAAATGTAACATCTGTAGCACTGTTACTAATTTTCTTCAATAAATCTTTGCACATAATGAATGGACTGTGTGTGATGATACATCTGTAAAGTTCAGATTGAGGACTGAGAGATTCAGATACTAAACATTGAGATGATGCAGTGATTAGTGTGTGTTTAAAGCAGACGTCACACACTGTCTGCTCTCCTCTATTTCATGTGTCTTTCTGATTCTGTCTGTTTTCATTGTTCATTGGTTCCTCTCTCATGTCCTGAATGGATGTAGTTGGAGTCTCTGCTGTTGGATGGGGGTCATATGTCAATGAAGAAAGAAAATTACAGACATTCAAGCTAAAACACTGGGTATTTAAATGCTGTCTATTGTGTGATAAATTCATATGTTCTTTGTTACAATGTACAACATAAACAGGCTTCTGCTCTTCTTTACAGGATATTTTAGAACCATTATGAGTTTAAAACCATAGAGATAAACATTATTTTATTGTCAAAACAAATAAACTCAATTCAAGTCTGCATTATTTATTCACAGCTGCTGAAATAGCCTTAACTAGTTTTATATTCCCACATAGCCAGACCTTTACCAGCCTTCAGGGGCGATTCTTTACATATAACTTTGAGCCTTCAGGGGCGACCCTTTACATATAACTTTGAGCAGGCACAGAGCAGCCATAACTTGCCTATAACATCTACCTTCACTTTACTTGAGCGGGGAAGCGGCTACATGTGTGCCATGAAGCCAAACTCAACCCTATGATGGCATGCCAAGATTTCACTTCAGATATGCTAACATATGAACAGAACTTCAGTACGAGTTAACTCAGGCTTTAACCAAATGCAGAAGGATACGCAGGCAAGAGACAGTGATGGCAACAAATTAGAAAAGATTTATTGATTCATTTGCATTTTTATCAAAGATTTGTAAATGTTCTCATAACAAACAAGGGGGTGGAAAATGTACTGCACATTGTCACCATTTCATGGACATGGGTGGACAACAACTTATTAATCAGTTATGTCGTTAATACAGTAATATGGTAATAGAAAAGTGTATGATGAAATTTCATTAAATGGGATCAAGTTTAAATTTTTTTTAAGAATGATACATAAAAATGACGAATTAGGTTATATATAAATTAATAAATGTCAGCACAGATTTATGTCTTGAGCTCAGAATTCCTTTTACCAAATTTAAATGTTTCATTTCAGAAACAAATTTAGAGCACATTTCTTTAGAGCACAATCTCTTTATTTCATATTTAGACTTTTTTTTGTTTAGGTGTTGAGTTAGAGATTGCCATAAAAGTGTGATTTTGATTGAACCTCCACATACTCAAAGTCCAGGGAACAGGTAGAATTTTTTTGTAAGCGTGACTCTTTCTATACTTGGCAATATTTTGCACTGCCGTGTGAAACGTGGGTTGTTATCCATGCGTGAGCTGACCTATAAAAAAAACCCCAAATAATTTGAAAGTGAAAAAACTGTACTTTAAAAAATCAAAAATGAAAATCAAACCATTGGAAAAGTAAAACAAATTTAAATTTTCTTAACCCTCATGTGGTCTTCGGGTCATTTTGACCCGGAGAGGATTTTCTTTTTCCCAAAAATACTAGTTAATGTTATTGCATTGGACTGAAACTTAGTGACTTTGTTCCCAAAGGGTATAACTACTTCTCAAATGTTTTTTGAAAATTTTCGTACTTTTTTAGGGGGGGTTTTGTTACCTTGTTACACTTGTGGTCTTCCCGGGTCAAAATGACCCGCCTATAAAAAATAGCTTATAAATCACTCATTACACCATATTTTCACCAAATCTTGGATTCAATCTTTTTGTCAACTTGTTCTCGTTCAATTAGGACTGGTTTTGTATTTTCATTTGCATCTGATTTATCGTGGGCCTCATTTATCTGAGAGTAGGCATCTCATTTTTTGAGTAAAAAAAACTAAATTTTTTAATAATTTTGGGAATTTTTTTTTTTTTTTTTTTTTAAATTGGTACTGTTGATCACACTAGTCTACTTTAATGTTTCACCGGGAAGTTTGTTTTGAAAAACTTTTATTTTGTAAAAAATGGTACATAGTCACACTTGTGGTCTTCCCGGGTCAAAATGACCCGCCTATAAAAAATAGCTTATAAATCACTCATTATACCATATTTTCACCCAATCTTGGATTCAATCTTTTTGTCAACTTGTTCTCTTTCAATTAGGACTGGTTTTGTATTTCCATTTGCATCTGATTAATCGTGGGCCTCATTTATCTGAGAGTAGGCATCTCATTTTTTGAGCAAAAAAATTAATATTTTTGAATAATTTTTGGAAAAATAAAATAAAATCTGAAGAAAATTGGCACTGTTGATCACACTAGTGTACTTAAATTTTTCACCAGGAATTTTGTTTTGAAAAAATTTTATTTTGTACAATATGGCACAGAGTTACACTTGTGGTGTTCCACTGGGCCATTGAGGGCCATTGTGGGCCATTGTTTCAATGGGCCATTGAAAGTGAATGGGAGAGACCAATGCAAACAATGAATGGAACAACACAAAATAGGTATCATTTTAAAGTTTAGAATCTCAG
Organism: Rutilus rutilus; assembly: GCA_021464565.1. Classification (NCBI taxonomy): domain Eukaryota; kingdom Metazoa; phylum Chordata; class Actinopteri; order Cypriniformes; family Leuciscidae; genus Rutilus; species Rutilus rutilus. The sequence goes on along the minus strand of JAJAQA010000002.1, from coordinate 9,348,521 downwards.
CTTTTTAATGCATCTAATCACTTTGATCAACTCCTAACCAGAGCTGAGTTATCACTCTAAAACTGAGTGTTCCCCCGCAGGCGCCACCTAGCTGCGAAATAAATAATCATAATATTTTTCAAAACTATTACCTTGATTAACTTAAAATAGGTGTCATCAGATAGTCCTGTGTCATATGTCATTTGAAAGGTCTCAATTAGTAGAATACAGCAAGCATAATTGTTTCAGGCTTTTTACTAAACTTGAGAGAGATTTTTGTAAAAGAAGCCCTTCAAGAGACCCATGTGTAAACCATATATGGATGATGGAATTTTACCGATTGTGGAAAATGACACATCAGTATTTACAGCAGATGCTTACAATTAAAATGAGTCCAAACTCAACATAATCCATCACTCAGAACTAAAGATATTCCTCATGGAGTTCTAACACAAAAAATACTACAGACACACAGACTCACATAGCCAAGTAAGGTAGCTTAGACTTGGCCTTTTTACTCGTAACTTCATGAAACATATATCGATCATGAAAAATGACACAACGTTATTTACAGCAGGAGCTCACGATTAAAAAGAGCCCAAACTCAATATATTCCATCAATAAGATCTAAAGATATTCCTCATGGCGTTCTAACACAAAAAATACCACAGACGCACCTAGCCAAGTATATACTCATGAAGCTCTCACGTTAGGTTTTTGCTCATAAATTCACGAAGCATGCACAGATCGTAGAAAAATGTACATCATTATTTTCAGTAGACTATCACAATTAAAAAGAGCCCAAACTCAGCATAATCCATCACTCAGATCTAAAGATATTCCTAATGGAGTTGTAACACACAAACCCCCACAGGCGCTCACAGAGCCTTGAATATAGATGTAGCCTAGCACTTATGTCACGTTTTAACTCGTAACTCAATGAAGCATGCATAAATTGTGGAAAATGGCACATCATTATTTACATGAGATTGTTAAGATTAAAAAGAGCCCAAACTCACCATAATCCATCACATGCTCATATGTGTACATAAACAATGAACATGCTCCTGAAAATGTTTCAGTCTCTCCCATTCACTTTCAATGGCCCATTGAAACAATGGCCCTCAATGGCCCAGTGGAACACCGCAAGTGTAATTCTGTGCCATTTTGTACAAAATAAAAGTTTTTCAAAACAAAATTCCTGGTGAAAAATTAAAGTAGACTAGTGTGATCAACAGTGCCAATTTTCTTCAGATTTTATTTAATATTTCCAAAATTATTCAAAAATAATCTTTTTTTTACTCAAAAAATGAGATGCCTACTCTCAAATAAATGAGGCCTACGGTTAATCAGATGCAAATAGAAATATAAAACCAGTCGTAATTGAAAGAGAACAAGTTGACAAAAAGATTGAATCCAAGATTGGGTGAAAATATGGTATAATGAGTGATTTATAAGCAATTTTTTTATAGGCGGGTCATTTTGACACGGGAAGACCACAAGTGTGACAATGTGCCATTTTGTACAAAATAAAAGTTTTTCAAAACAAAATTCCTGTTGAAATATTAAAGTAGACTAGTGTGATAAACAGTGCCAATTATCTTCAGATTTCATTTAATATTTCCAAAATTATTCAAAAATAATGTTTTTTTAACTCAAAAAATGAGATGCCTACTGTCAAATAAATGAGGCCTACGGTTAATCAGATGCAAATAGAAATATAAAACCAGTCCTAATTGAAAGAGAACAAGTTGACAAAAAGATTGAATCCAAGATTGGGTGAAAATATGGTATAATGAGTGATTTATAAGCTATTTTTTATAGGCGGGTCATTTTGACCCGGGAAGACCACAAGTGTGACAATGTGCCATTTTATACAAAATAAAAGTTTTTCAAAACAAAATTCCTGTTGAAATATTAAAGTAGACTAGTGTGATAAACAGTGCCAATTTTCTTCAGATTTCATTTAATATTTCCAAAATTATTCAAAAATAATGTTTTTTTTACTAAAAAAATGAGATCCCTACTGTCAAATAAATGAGGCCTACGATTAATTAGATGCAAATAGAAATATAAAACCAGTCCTAATTGAAAGAGAACAAGTTGACAAAAAGATTGAATCCAAGATTGGGTGAAAATATGGTAAAATTAGTGATTTATAAGCAATTTTTTATAGGCGGGTCATTTTGACCCGGGAAGACCACAAGTGTTATAGGGTTTTGAACACCACATGAGGGTTAATTTACCTTCCTGAACAGTTCCATGATGTCATCATCATGAGCCCTTTCACTGAACACCTCCACGATATAGTTGACAAAAAAAGATCCTTTGATACTATTCCTGTACGAAGTGATACCTGTGGAGATAAATCAATGGTAAGTTAAGCATTTATATGTATAACAAACAAACAACTGCACTGTTTTATATGTCACACATCTGAGTGGTGTCACACATCTGAGTGGTGTCACACATCAAATCATTCATTTAATAATTTTTACCAGACATTCGTGAACAGACAAACACAAATTAATCTCATTTCAGCAACCATGTCACATACAGTAAACTGACCAGGGGGGCTGGACATAAAACAGACGAAATCTTTGCTCACGTGCACCCAACGACCAGAGCACCAGTAACCTCCTGGGTGATCTGGACAGAGAAATGGACACACAATACAGTACTAAATAAAGAAAAAGGTAAAGAGTACTTCCTCTGCAGGCTTGAATCAGAATAACCTTTGGTTTATTAATCAGAGCAGGACATTTCTCTGAGTTCAGACTGGAGTAGATGTCATCAACACGGAAGTAATCATCAGGGTTTTCCACCTCATGATAGTTGACACCTAAAATGGTTTCTTCACTATATATGGTCTTTTTCCCGTGAGACATAATAACCACAAAGGTGCTGTCCGAGTCTTTATGTTCAGAACGTGCAGCGAAGTCCTTGATTGCTGTATCTATTTCCTGTGAAAAAAAAAGAAGAAAAAAGTCACTGTTTTAAATAGGCAAATGCTTAAAATTATTATTATTATTGCAGTTATTACTATGTTTCTAGCATGTTATATATTTGGCGACAGTTCTTCTAACCCAATCAATGGAGTGTGTGTTTTTTATTTCTTAAACAAACATGTAGGAAGACACATCATGGCCATTTTCCAGGATTACAATGTCAAGATTCACCAGGCTCAGATTGTGAAAGAATGGTTGGAAGAATCATTTCCACACATGAATCGGCTCCTCTGAGTCCAGAGCTGAACCTCAGTGAAAGTCTTTGGGATGTTCTTGTGTATAGGACATAACATCACACACCTTATTTCCATTAAGAGGTGCATCAATATCTTGTATTGACAATGCAAAAGTCGAGTACTCTGTAAAATCTCCTTCAGTACATCCCAAAGACTTTCACTGATTTATATAAATAATAATAATTTCATGAGGCTTTACGCACAGTTCCAGAGAGATTTGTGTATTTCTCAACACTATAATCCAGAGCCTTCAGCAGCCACTCCATGTTCTCCTCGTCTCTCTCTGCTCCAGCCCTGTGTTTTAAGTGCTTGAATCGTATGTTGGTGATTAGCAGAGCAAAACGTTTCCTCTGAGACTTTTCCTTTGGGATATAAACATATGAAACACAATCCAAAACGAACAGAATTAAAGCAGAAGCAACAGAACCAATGTCTGGAGCAACATTAGAGTTTGGTATCTTAGGAGGAGCATTAATGTTTACACTGATCCATGTCAAAAATCTGTCAAAAGTGATCTGAAACAGAGATACTTGCTTCTTTTTTCTCTCTTGTAAGAATTTCAGTCTTCATCTGTCGGCTGCATGGAGTCATTGTGTGTGGACTCACACTGGACTGGAGTGGACTCGCACTGGACTGGACTGGACTAGACCCGCACTGGACTGGACTGGACGGGCTGCTCCTCCACAGACACTGGAGCATTTCTGCTCTCCTCCTGAACAGATGGATGAGCTGTGGACAGAAAAACACACATGTTTTAGATCATTCAATATATTTAAAGATGTACCAACCGCCCATTGAACAAAGAACAATCTAAACTCTGCACTAAATATTTTTTCTGCCTTTCTAATACAATATATAACATAAAATTGGGAATATGTCCATGTACAGAAAAATGTCCCATTCATGTACATTTCTCTTTGCTTGTTTTTCTATATAATTCAGAGCATTACACTCATAGTCTTTAAACCAGTATACACAGGTTTCTCTTTACCTTCCTTAAGTTTCAGCTCAAGGCGATGTGCAAGATCATTTTGTCTGATTTTACACAACACTTGGACTGCGATCCTGCCCGCATCTTCACTGTACTGTTGTACCATACAATCCACCACATCCATACAGTCAGATTTCTCCAGCTTTTCTCGAGGAATAGGGCTGATGTCTGGCGTCACTCCACTCCATAGCTGCTGTTTCAATTCTTGGAGATCTGTTTCAACAAGTGCCTCAGTCATCACTCTTTTAGTGGCGGCCATTTTGAGTCACTGGGAGAAAAAGGGCAAAACAGTCTTAGATCTGGGACTGATCTGGGACCATCGTCCAACAGTCTAGTGGACATCAATTTATCACACACATAAAAACGTTTAGGTTGATCTATATTAGCTAATTTACATGAATGTAATGAAATGTCTTTTAAAAAGGTAAATTTGTTTTTCCAAGTAAATATTACTATGCAATTAATTGAATTAATTACTAATTAATCAGGCCTACATTTTTGGTTTGTGCCCGAGCCCCACCGCCCTTTTTTATTCGTCATGTAAAATATTTTGATCAAGAGATATCATCAAAGCAAAACAAATAAATAATTTTGACTTGCAACATTATTAAACAAATCAAATTGTGTAATCATGAGGGACAATTTCTGTTTTGCATGGTCTAGGCCTATACATTAATCTGGCACACGTTGCAATCAGTCATTTCAATATCTAAGGTCTAACATTAATATATATAGATTAACATATTATTTTATTAAAATATTGCCACATTCAGACCTTTTATTATTATCTAGTACGAATGTTTAAAATACCATTACAGAACAATGGGCAAAAATTTTACTTTTAAATGTAAATCCAAATTGCTGCAGACTTGCAATTTACTACTTTTGTCACAGTACATTTTTTCTAAGTTGTTCAAAAGAACAAACGTTATCTCTAAAAAAAAAAAACTTAACACTTACAAAACAACTTAAAAAACAACTTATAATAACTTAGTACAATAACTAAACCTGTATTATATCTGATACTGAAATTATTTAGAATTATAAACTGTACCGTTTCTGGTTGGAGAGAGAGTTTTTGTGTAGAGTCTGCACTTCACACTCCACCCATGGCTCTGCAGTGAGCAGCCTCTCAAAATTCATCATTTTCCAATAGTGCATCCAATGATGCTTTGAACGATTGTTCATGGAGCATCATAACTCATAACCCATACCTGTTTGTGTCAGCTGCATGTTCTCACTCTGGGTTGTAGTTGCACGAAGGTGAAGCTGGAGATTGTTCTGAATCAGAGGCTCAGGTATTGTGACTAGTTTTGTTTCTGAAGAGTAAAAGTTGTATTCACAAATAAAATGACACGAGAATATGTAACTTATGAGCATATAGTTCGCTATAGTATGCGTAGTGCACTATACAACTTTTTTTTGTGTTCAGAATATACAAAATCTAATGAGTGAGTAGGGTAGAGCCAGGCACACCTTTTGTGGGCGTCACGTGACATATCTGGACTTTTGTTGGTCCACAGTTTATGTTTTACTGGTGAAGTGCAATTTGCTGCCCTAGGCAAGATTTTACCTGGTGCCCCATGCATCACAGCCCATTTCACCCCGTTATTGTGTTCATGATTATTTAGCCTATACATGTAAATATATATATATATACACACACACACACACACACACACACACACACACACACACACACACACATTACAGCCTAAACACAAATACCAAGAGCATTACATCTAGCATTCACGTCAAGTCCCCATTATCTTTTATAGCGTGTTTTACAATACAGATTTAATGTGAACTTTGCTATTTTTAATAAACCTGTAAATAAATATCATTACTAATTTTGGCAAATCAATTTTAAAAATGCCATATACAGTACAGGCCAAAAGTTTGGCAACATTACTATTTTTAATGTTTTTGAAAGAAGTTTCTTCTGTTCATCAAGCCTGCATTTATTTGATAAAAAATACAGAAAAAATGTAATATTGTGATATATTATTACAACTTAAAATAATTGGTTTTTAATTTTTTATACTTTAAATTATCATTTATTTCTGTGATGCAAAGCTGAATTTTCGGGATACTCCAGTCTATCACATGATCCTTTAGAAATCATTCTAATATGATGATTCATTATCAAAGTTGGAAACAGTTCTGCTGCTTAATATTTTTTCATAACCTGTGATACTTTTTTAGGATACTTTGATGAATAAAAAGTAAAATAAATAAATAAAAAGAAGAAAATGTTTTAAAAATAGAAATCTTTTGTAACAACAATATACACTACTGGTCAGTAATTTGGGGTCAGTCATTTTTTTTTTCTTTCTTTTTTTGAAATAAATCAATACTTTTATTCAGCAAGGATGTGTTAAATTGATAAAAAGTGATCGTAAAGAAGATTTATATAATTAGAAAATATTTTTATTTTTATTTTGAATAAATGCAGTTCTTTTTAACCTTTTATTCATCAAATATATTAAGCAGCAGAACTGTTTCCAACACTCATAATAAATCAGAATATTAGAATGATTTCTAAAGGATCATGTGATAGACTGGATGTCACATGTGACACTGAAGACTGGAGTAATGATGCTGAAAATTCAGCTTTGCATCACAGAAATAAATGATCATTTAAAGTATAATAAATTGAAAACAAATTATTTTAAATTGTAATAATATATCACAATATTTAAAAAGAAATTCTGTATTTTTGATCAAATAAATGCAGGCTTGATGAGCAGAAGAAACTTCTTTCAAAAACATTAAAAATAGTAATGTTTCCAAACTTTTGGCCTGTACTGTATCCCCCCCAAAACTGCACAACTGTAGAGTAAAACATCAATAAAAAAAGTGATAAAAATAATTGTTACAAAATCACACAGTCTGGGGACTCAGAACAACTGCTAACATTAAGTTTAAGGTAAAAAATAACTGCCATGAAATTATAGTATCTTACGCCTATGCAATTAGATAAACTGTTCATTCACTACATCACTTTACCTGTCTTTATCCACTTTTATCCTCTTCTCTTCTTTTTGGCACTGTATCTATCGCAGACTATAATGCTCATTTATAATGTGTCATGTAAATTCGGCCATCCGTCACAATCAGGAAACTTTCACCGTGTCTAGAACTGGCGCGAGCTGCCAGGCCCGTTTCTACGAGTGTTTCTACTAGCCTGAGTGTGTTAAGCGCCCTCAAACAAAAGCAATGCTGTCTACATTGGATGCGGCGTCGCTTACGCTACACAACAAATGACCAACTGATCGCGCGGAGGCGCGCGCGCTATTTTTCTGATGCACTTCAAGCACTCGACGGGGGAAGATTGATGTGCCAGACTTTTTTTGCTTTATTTGGTAGTATTTCGAATTAATGGTTTTAAAATAGTATTATATAAAAAAACTTTTTTTAACAATTAAAAAAAAGTTCACTCATTCTGGCGCCCCTATAGATGAGTGGCGCCCCTAGCATTTGCCTATTCCGCCTATATGCCGCGGGCCGGCCCTGATATAAAACATTCCTGATGGTCTTCACTCTGAGACTGAGATATGTTGTCCTCCACTGAGACTGTGATGATGCTCTGCGCCTCTAGAGGGAGTTTATTATTCATACAGTGGAGTTAAATACTTTTTCAGACTTTGATTAAAGATTACGACGGCAAACTATTTTTTTTCTGTGTTTTAATTTGCACGAATTAATTGTTTACCACAAGACTAGTAGCCTAATATGCGCTAGCAAAGTAAATAGGGTCAATTTTGATTTCAGTTGGACTTTAAAACCAGCTTACGAACATAGAAAGTAAAGGATTAAATATAGACGCCATTCAGAGGAATTAAACCACAAACACACAGTCAGTCACGCAGTCAGTGGCCCTGTCCCAAATGGCACACTCCGGACTTGTGGACTTCCTCAGAGTCCACACTTTGGTGACGTCATGTAGTGCAGACCTATAGGGCCCTTGGCGCGAGTCCACGAGGGCGCATTGAGAGGTATTTTTGGGACAGACTTGATCAGCACGCCGGAAATAACGGGCTGTTTTTTTTTTTTTTTTTTTTTTGCATTACAATGGAAATAATACAAAACAATGAACATGAACATGTGGGGATACAGAGAAAATGAAAGTAAATAATAACAGTAAATAAAATATTTTTACAATTTATATAAAACTTATTCTATAATACAGGATATTTTCGAAGCTCTTTTATTGGAGGGGATTTTTTGAAGTGAAGAATAACTGTAAATCATAAGCAAAAAATTTGCAACTAGGTTTGAATTTAAGGTATCTTGCTTTGTGAATATGATATTTACCCATCGTACAGAAAAAGTTTAATATATCATCTAGCTTTTTATTTTCAGAGAAATCAGAGTGAAAAATAACCTTACTGACAGAAATACAGGCCTGGTTGTTGTTGGACAGGAGAAATCACATTTTTTTGCGCTCCAACGTCTTATCTCCATGTCAACTACACAGCCTAATTTTACAGTTCTATATTTTGATATTGTGCATATCACCTGGGCATTAGACAATAGATACACCATGCTTATTTAAATGATGTATACAGTTGTACATAATAATACATAATGTTCCATTTGAACTAAGATTGCAATTTTAAAACATAATGAAAATGTGCATGAGTTTCAGATGAATTTACAGGTTTCAATATTCATACTATGTTTACATATGACTCAGTAAAGCCCTGCCATTATTTATTTAATGAATCATAATGCGATCGTATTATTAAACGCGCTATTATTATGTTTGAGACATCAACCACTGGTCGATTACCTTAATGTTTGTATAAACTGTAGGTAACCACTGATAAAATGTACATTTAGGTCATAAAAACCGTAATATTTTCTTCTCAGCCATGTCAACAATTATCCGCGAGTGAAATCTCCTCCCATCTGTTGTCTGATTGGCCTTTCGCAAGGATTCCTGGGTAGTTAAAGTGCGTGAAGCCTGCTTCTATGCGGGCTTCGCGGAAGACCGCTTCAAGGGCACAAAGGGGGCGCTGCTGAGCACACTTCAGAGCGGTAAAATGCTGAATGGGACAGCCTACGGACTCGTAGACTCAGCGAGCACGCGCAATTCAAGTCCACGAGACCGAAAGTCCGCATGAAGTGCGCCATTTGGGACAGGGCCAGTCACGCTCTCTCTCTCTCTCTCTCTCTCTCTCTCTCTCTCTCTCTCTCTCTCTCTCTCTCTCTCTCTCTCTCTCTCACTCGCTCTCTCTGGTATCAGATTACAGACTCTTTGCGCCACTAGAGGGAGTGAGTTTGTTTTTCACATTAGTGGAGTTACAAGAAAACAAGACACACCTTTACCAGGTAGAAACAAAAGGAAAAGAGACGGAAGAGAAGAGACGCCATTCCGAGGCTTTAAACCTGTTACTCTGGGTGTTTAAACTGTCAAATATTTTGCGGTAAGTTCAGAACTCATTCTTCATGCAACCATGTAGTGATAATAAAATGAGCTGCTATATGTTTATGCTCTTCTTTCATAGGATTTAAAATATCATTATATTTAGACAGGACAAATAAACCAAAATGGCGGAAACATTGACGATTAACGTATTTACTTTTGATATCCCGTGATCTTTGTTTTAACATTCAGTTTTAGGTTTATATAATAATGGTTATAATAATAATAATAATAATAATAGTTTGTTTTATATACTGTAGTTTAAGTGTTCAAGTTCGTCACAGCACAACAATAGTGCTGAATACTGCATTCAGATTATCACACCAGTATTAAACTACACAAAATACTAAAGACTAATGTAAATTAAGTTTCAAAATGTAGGGCACTATTACATTTGTTTCAAACTGTCCAGTTTCCACTTCCTGCATTCACACACTGCTCTAGCAAACATTAAAAAAGAATAAGCAGTAAGAAAATGGAAAATGAAAGTAGGCTACCTGAGTTTTACAAAAATATCTGAACAACAATTCACAATGTTTGAAATGAAATAGCCGAACTGCAGTTTTGCTTTATTGTGTTTAAAGGGGTTAGTTAATCCAAAAAAAAAGAGAAATGCTGTCATTGCGACGCGAGTGCTTTGTTTGCACAAAAATACAATTTTAATAATTTACCACTTTATTTACTAAAATATTGATCTGGTAAAAAAAGACATTTAAAAAGGACTGCAAGCTGGATACATAAATGATACATGATAACTGAATATTTAAAATGAATAAATAAAAAAGAACATAAAATAATGTAATGAAGTTCCAGTCCTCTGATGTCTTCAGAATGGCAGTTTCTCTCTGCAGATGATCGTTTTCTCATGTGACATCCATGAGAAATGTCTGTTTGTTTAAGTAATATCAGTTATCTTTATTATGGCCGAACGAAGCTAATAAGTCACAGTTATACTCAGTTTTTGGTTTAGTTTTCTATCAGTCTGTTTAGTCACCTGTTCTTGTGTTCCTTTGTTTCCCTTTTCTTGCCATAATCAGTTTCCATGGATATGCATTTGTTCATCAGAGCTGTTCATCATTTAGTTAATCACCATGTGTATTTAAGTTCCTCATCTTCACTCATTCTTTGTCCGGGATTGTTGGTGTTTACTCTGCTCTCTCGAGTTGTTCATTTCTGTTAATAAACCTTGTTACTATTTTGAAACTCTTAACCTGCCTTCATATTCATCATCTTTGGACTTTAAACGTGACACTATTATGAACAGACAGTGCCTTTCTCAACAGTATAAGGAAAGGTAAAATCATAGGATATAGCTTATAATGTTTATGTGACTCTGCATTATTATGCATAAAAACCAAATATTTAGTGGTAAAGAAGAGGAGAGAAGTGTATCCAGCTCTGTTTAATAGAATACCCTACATGTAGAGATTGTTGATAGTCTGTGTGATGATTCAGCTTAAGAAACAAGCTTTTTTAAGTATATTTTGACAGATTTAAAAACAAAAATGTGGGAATAAAGATTCCTGATTCAAAACACAAAGAAGCATTTCAGCATAAATGTGTTTAACATGAGGATGTAGTTCCAACTATTATTATGAGAAAATCACTTTTGAATCACTATTGACTATTATTTTTTATGTTACATTGAGCTATTTTTGCATGTTATTATAATATGGGGATACATAGTTAGATTGCAATATCATGTTGATTAAGACTGTACTAACGTTGTAGTTTTTACTTTGTTGTATTGTATAATTGTGCTACAGAATTTCACTCTGTGTTTCCACAATAAAGGTCTGAAATCAGTCTCTCCTCACTCTTTTGGCAAATGAGAGTAGAAGAAAATGAGTCTCCATAATGAGAGAGAAGATGAGGACACTGCCTCTGAAATGAGTCCTCCATCTCCTGGATCCAGCTGTGTGCCTGTGAAGAGTGATCAATCCATGAGGAATCTTCCGTCTGGATCCAGTGATGCAACAGTGACCTCTGACCCCAGGTGAGACACTGGCCATTTCAGCATTAACAGATGCTTTTATTCAAAGTGATGTACAGTGTATTCCAGAAGCCTGCAGTGAGTGAGTGCTGATACTGAACCTTCACAGAGAAGCACAAAATCACTTTCCTTGCTTGCAGTTTTCAAGATGTGTCTAAAGACTTCTCTTGACTAAATCCTGTTAAACCACTAACTCTCTCTCTTTAATGTATGTGTAGTTTGCTTTAAATGGCTTTGTATGAAAAGTAGGGCTGTGCGGTGTATCGTTTAGCATCTATATTGCGATGTGCGCCACATGCCGCCCGGTTCGTCAGATTAATTGCTAAGTTTAACCATCATAGAGTGATAGTTTATCATTTGTATGTGTTTTAAAGTCCTGTCAGTTTAAACATCAAGTGCAAGAAGACTGTAACTCGCGCACTGTTTTGTGTGCGCAGACAACACGAGAAGTTCATGAACACCGAATTCCCTTGCCTTTCTTATCTATTTGTGCTTAAACGGACATGTCCATGGAAAATTAAGTCAAAATGCCCATCCTGACGAGTTTCCTCGTAAACGCAGTCGGTTATGAGATGTAAACAGTGAAAGAAAACGGATGCTCATTATTACCGGTATTGGATACATGCATTCGTCTTAAAGTGACAGCAGCCCAATATACCCGCAACTGTTTGTGTCACCAAAGTTAATCAAACAACAAAAGAGAAAGAGAAAATCACTTTTGTAGCTTTAACACATACAAACTGTATTAAAGGGACACTCCACCCATTTGCATTAAGAGGTCCATTGTTAGAAAACCAGTCATACTATTGAATGGTCGTGCAACATTCTCTCATTTTCCCCTGAGACGAGAGAAATCCACTATTTACCTTTTTCACTTCCTCCTACAATGACGCAAAAATCGTCATTTGACGTCATTGTTGGAGGAAGTGTAAAAAGGGTGGATTTCTGTAAAGACTACAAGCACTAGTTCCTCATCTTTCCCAGGGGGCGGGACCCGCTCACGCTACAGACCTATTACAGATCAGTGGGTGGGACTTTACTCTCTGAAACTGAAAGCAATATCCTCCATCTTGTTTGAAGCTAAGCTAACAGGCGCTGTGGAGACAGATGTGCAGTTATGACAATAGCGGAGGAGAGTGCTCAATATGATATAGAAGAAGAGGATTTCTGTTGTTCATATGTTCTGACTGAACATCCAGGTACCATGCAATAATTCACCTTTTCGAAAGAAATACAAATGAGGAGTAATGCACTAATGAGTTCGCCAACTAACTAGACATTTTGTGTGAATGTGAAATGAATTTCAAGCTCTGGTGGTAGCTAGCCTTGTAGACGGAAGAGTGATTTCTCTTATAGGCAGATATGCGCTTTCTGGATTAGTGGGAGTGGCTTGCGGAGCTGTGCAATGTGGTGCATTGTGGGAGTTGTTGTCTTTCATTCAAATGCATCCTGAAGTTATTTTTTGTCTTTCCTCGGTCACGAAGGCACCAAATTCAAAATTTATTTTACATTTCGACTACATATATGACCCACTTTAAATAAAAAACAATGTTCAAATGGGTGGAATGCCCCTTTAATTATAAGAATCATATTAATTTATACAGTGAATACTATGCTGTGTTTTACATTTGATTATTCAATATCTGTACCTGAATACAGTTAATTTACCACATAAAGCACTGCTTATTTCATCTGTGTCTTTGTTCTATTGTATTCATCTATGCTTGTAATGTGTTTATTATTTTCTAATCAGATGCACTACCCTAGAAAATTACCCAAATCATCCTAAAACGATTCATTTTTTGCATATAGAGCTATTCAAATCATCAGGTGATATTTTTTTCATATCGCAGTATATATATATATATATATATATATATATATATATATATTTTTTTTTCAACTTTATTTTGAATTTTTCCACATAAACAGAATACATCACACAATTACAGAAACCATTGGAATATCACATATATGTCATTAATTCCGTCCCTCTTGTTCAGCAAAAGCACCATACATATAATAACAAATAATAATAAAATAATAATAATAATAAAAAAAATAAAAAAAGGAGCCATATAAAGCTTGGTCATCCAAAAACATATTCAGGTTAATATCCCATGGAAGAAGATTCTTTACTGCCAGAGGAGATTTAGACAGGCGTTTAAAACCATTTCACTTTCCTACACAATCTAGGAAAGGACCCCAAATTTTATAGAAGTTGTCAGAAGATCCCTTCATTGTATGCCTGATTTTTTTCTAGTTTGATGAAATGAAAGATATCATTAATCCATGAAGAATGAGTAGGAGGTGTAGGCGATTTCCAATTTATTAGAATTAGGCGTCTTGCCAGAAGAGTGACAAAAGCTACAAAATCAGTCTTATATTTGGGCATGTCAAGTGAAAGAGAGAGAGTACCAAATAGAGCTGTGACAGGCAAAGGTTTAACATAAATTCCAAGAACTTCAGATAATGATTTAAAGATCAGAGACCAATATTTGTGTAGAGATGGACAAGACCAAAACATATGCGCAGTAGATGCGGGGGATTGATGACTGCGATCACACATGGGATCTACCTCAGAATATATTTTAGAAAGTCTAACTTTGGTCCAGTGGGTGCGATGAAGGATTTTACACTGCATCAGACCCTGTCTGGCGCAGAAGGATGAGGAGTGCACACAACGTAGAATCTTTTCCCATTGTTCTTCTGAAATATTTTCTCCTATGTCCTCCTCCCACTGAGATTTAATAGATGCAAGTGAGCTTTCACGTAAGGAGCAGATTGCTTCATAAAAATGTGAAATCATACCCTTCATAACATGAATAGGTTTGAGGAAGGAGTCAATGGGAGTAACACTAGGGAGATTAGGAAACTGAGAATGCGTGTCCCGAACAAAGCTACGAACCTGCAAATATCTGAAAAAATTGTGTTTGTGCAATGCAAATTTTTCCTGTAATTGCTGGAAAGACGCAAATATATTATCTATATAAAAATCCTTAAATGTTAGAATACCCAATACCGACCACTGAGAGAAAGCCCTATCCATTAATGATGATAAGAAAGCAAAAATTGCTGCAATAGGTGCAGAAATAGAAGAGGTTTGTAAACCAAAATGGTGTCTGAATTGTCTCCAGATTTTCAGTGTAGTTTTAACAATAATATTTCGCAGTATATATATTGCAGAAAAACAAAATATTGCCATGTCAGTTTTTACCAATATCATGCATCCCTAATGAAAAGCATCTGATAAACTACATTAATAAAATTTTGTCAAGAAGATTTGATTAACATGTGTCACACTCCTCCTTGAGCTTGAATATTCTTGAATAAAATGTGCATGTTCCCATTGCGTTACTAACTCTAGATTACTCGTAGGATGTTTCTTGGTTTTTGCGAATTAAAACATTGCACAATGAGGAGTGTTTTTACGCACATCATCAATAACAAAATATCTTTCTGCATTTGTTTCCGTCATCAACCATGTTGGAGATAACTGCTAATGCTGCTTTGTACCTGTTGTGGAAATCCCAAATATGCTGGAAAGCTAAACGCTGGTGTGTCTGGGTTCACAGAGGGTGACACAGGAGTGGATTTTCAAACCTCTCCCATCCCACTCCCACAAAAAATAAAACCCTGTCCTGTCCCTATCCCAGAAAAATGACTCCTTTCCATCCCACTCCCATGTTGTGTTTTTTTTCTTACAGTTAAAAGTACACTACAAATCACAGCATGCCCACCTTAGTTGAAAAAAATCTAAAATGAAGTTTATTTTATTGAACTGAGAGCCAGCTTAAACATTGCACACACATTACATTTCATGTAAATCATCCATGCACACACACACACACACACACACACACACACACACACACACACACACACACACACACACACACACACACACACACAAAGGCATGCACACATTATATAACCAAATTTTCACTAGTTTCCATTAAGATGGAGTCCCACTGTTGCTATACAAGAACAAAAGTGTCCACACATTCCAGACTGAGACTGCGCTTCTCCTCTGTCTATCTATCTATCTATCTATCTATCTATCTATCTATCTATCTATCTATCTATCTATCTATCTATCTATCTATCTATCTATCTATCTATCTATCTAACTGTCTGTTTGTCTGTTTGTCTGTCTCTATCTATCTATCTATCTATCTGTCTGTCTGTCTGTCTCTATCTATCTGTCTGTCTGTCTGTCTCTATCTATCTGTCTATCTGTCTGCCTGTCTCTATCTATCTATCTGTCTGTCTGCCTGTCTCTATCTATCTATCTATCTGTCTGTCTGTCTGTCTCTATCTATCTATCTGTCTGTCTGTCTGTCTGTCTCTATCTATCTATCTGTCTGTCTGTCTCTATCTATCTATCTGTCTGTCTGTCTGTCTGTCTCTATCTATCTATCTATCTGTCTATCTGTCTGCCTGTATGCCTATCGAACATTCTATTTTTTTAAATTGCCACCTGTAAACCTTAAAGCTTGGGGTGTTAGCTGTTAAAACTAGTTCAAACTGTCTGGTCTAGCTTTCTCAAGCCAACTTTTAAGTTTGTTTACAAACTTTACTACAGTTTTTCTCAGTCGCTTTGATGAATTTCTCACATCACTATTTACATTTGCACAACAGTTAATGCAGTTCTCAAAACAATTAGTACAAACTGCAAAAAGTTGATAACCTGCAAAAGCGTGTCACTTGCTCAAAATGGATAGCTCATTCCTCAAAAGCAAGTATTCATGTCAATGAAAGTGTCAGTGTCATCAAGATGAAAAGTCCTGACACCATTGTTTATGAACAAGATAGTCAAATGGTTTAGTCATGTTTTCATTATGACAGTTTACTCTGTAAATGTTTTCCAATGCAAAAAAGTCAGATCTTGGTGACACTACCTGAAAATGCTCAAGACAGCACTATATACTATTTGCACAGCCATTTAAAAAATACAGTAAAGTTACACATTACTGTATTTAGTGAGGTAACTGAGTACAAGACACTGAATATGTACGTTTCACATTTTTACTGCATATGCTCTTCTATGCAATTCTAATTTGTTCACAGCATTGTGCAAAAGAAAAAATACACACTTATTTACAACAAACATAAACTCCCTTTGGGTAGAGCTGTGCACAACTGTAAACAATATTGCAGTACATATTGGAACTGAACATACAACATATATAGTACTGTAATCATTCATGCACATCCAGACGTTCCTCTCTGTCTGGCCACATAATTTCATCTACATCACAGCGAATATCATCTCTTGCAATCAGGAAAAAAATTTGTAAAATTTGCTTGACAGATTTTGACAACTAGTTCAACATTTTTGTATGTAATGACTAAAGCAATGAAATGAGGACTATTAGTTTTATATGGAATGACTATTCAGCATTCACAAGTATAGTTAATTTTGACTGGCATGACATAAGCAAATGATAATGTTATAAAACAGCAGAGAGTTGTATGAAAGCAATTGATGCATGTCCAAAAGCATTTGCAATTTGTTGGAAGGAATGAGAAACTGCGACTATAATGTGCACAAATGAATAAATGTTGTGGAGGTTGAACTAACTGTTGTGCAAATGTAAATAGTGATGTGAGAAATGCACCAAAGCGACTGAGAAAAACTGTAATCTAGTTTATAATTCAAATCTACAAAATGAACCAAACTTTCATAAATACATACTAAGACAAAACAGACCAGATTTCCTCTGAATGAATAATTGGCTATTGTTACCAATCGAATGAAATTAGTGTAAACATAATTACTGTAATCTTAATACTGCACAGTAGCAAAGAGGCTGCATGAAGTGACATTTAGATGTGGTATTTATGAATTTACATTGCAATTACAATTGCATAATTTAATGTTTTAAATATAAAATTCTGAATTTAGAAATATGAAATGTAAAAAAATGTATGAATTGGCCTACTTTTAGATGGGGAAACTAAAGCCGCCCATAGGTGGCAGCAAGTTTTAATGATTGAGTCACTGAATCCTTCAACTGATTCGTTCATAACAGCTGAATCATTCAGGAACAAAGCAAACTACTGTTTTTATGAATGGCTTAGTGAATTAGTGATCCGCCCCCATTTGTTCAAAAACACAGATTCATTCAGATATGAAATAAAAACAGCACTCTTGCTCGTGTCACATTGTTGAACTTTTAGGAGCATTTTTGGCCACATATTTTCTATCTTCTTTCCACATATTTCCAACCCTGACTGGAGAGCAGAACATGTATATCAAAAAATTCCAATCATTATAATATGATTTAATATATATTTGAACATATAATGTGATTAGTGCCTTTTCGAATGTTGATTAAGTGATGCTTGATTTTTAAATAATTTCAGACCCCTTCTTCTGATAAACTGCAGCGCGAGCAACTACGTGAAAGTGCAACTTTATTTCATTGCAAAATTAAATGAAACATTCCATAAGGCACTAATTCTACACAGAATTTACTACACAGGGCAGAAAAGCATTGCACAAATATATTTGCAGGCATGCATGTTCATATTAACTTTTTAAATAGTGTACCTGCCCCACACACAACATTCCTTACGGTACTACCGTATTGACGATGCTACCGTTTAAATTCATTGGTATCGCCCGTATTTTTGAGTAATCTTTTTAAGTATTTTAAGTAATCTTTAGTATAGCAATACTACTGTAGTACCAGAATATTTGGTAACCCTAATAGCTAGTGCTCTAACATTCTGTTTTTATTTGTCAGTATCAGCAGGATGAAGATAGTGAGATCAGAGTCTCCAGAACCCAGCGGTGTATCTCTGAAGAGTAACAGATCCATGATGCAACCCGTTACTTTCAGTGATGGACCAGTGACCTCTGACCCTCTGTTAGTATAAACATTAACTGGCTAATTTACTGTTATGCATCTCAGATAATATAAAATAATTTAAAATAATTTAAGAAACTCAATTAAATAACACAAGGGATATATGCACTACACAAGGGTGCAACTTGAAAAGGGACACCAAAGTCATATCCATTAACTGATATATTGATGATATTTCTGATGCTCATTGTAATCACTGGAATTGCTGCTCTCTTATTTTTTCAGCAGGGGTGAGCCAATCAGATCTGGGTCGTCCTCTACATCCCACTATCAGACTATCATCAGTCAGAAAAAAACTGAAGCAGTCCTGCAGACACACACACTGGAGACTGGAGACCTGCAGAGAGTCAAAGACCAGCACAAAACCAGCATGAAGAACAAGTATGAGAGATTATTTGAGGGAAACAAACTCCAAGAGAATGAAACCCTCCTCAACAGGATCTACACACAGCTCTACATCATAGAGGGAGAGAGTGAAGGAGTGAATGAAGAACATGAGGTTTTACAGATGGAGAAAACAGCCAGAACACAACACTCACAAGACACTCCAATTGACTGCAATGACATCTTTAAAGCCTCTCCTGAACCAGGATGTGAGAAGAAAGACCAAATCAAGTCTGTTCTTACTAAAGGCATCGCTGGAATCGGGAAAACCGTCTCTGTGCAGAAGTTCATTCTGGACTGGGCCGAGGGAAAAGCCAATCAGGATGTAGATTTCATGTTTGTGCTTCCATTTCGAGAGCTGAACTTGATCCGAGATGATCAGTACAGTCTTCACAAACTTCTGCTGGACTTTCATCCTGAACTTCAAGATCTGGATCCAAAGATTTATGAGGAGTGTAAAGTTGTGTTCATCTTTGATGGTCTGGATGAAAGCAGAATCACACTGATGTTTTCAGACGCTCAGAAAGTTTCTGGTGTGACTGAGAATTCATCAGTGGGTGAGTTGATGTCAAACCTCATGAAAGGAGAGCTGCTTCCCTCTGCTCTCATCTGGATCACCTCCAGACCAGCAGCAGCCAATCAGGTCCCCTCCAAATACATCAACCAACTGACAGAGATTCAGGGATTCAATGAGCCTCAGAAGGAGGAATATTTCAGGAAACAAATCAGTGACGAGCATCAAGCCAGCAGAATCATCTCACACATCAGAAGAGCAAGAAGCCTCCACATCATGTGCCACATACCCGTCTTCTGCTGGATCTCATCCACTGTGCTTCAAAAGCTCCTGAAAGAAGATCTGAGTGCAGAAATCCCTCAAACTCTGACTGAAATGTACATCCACTTCCTGCTGATTCAGATCAACATGAGGAATCAGAAGTATGAAGAGAGAGATCCAGAGAAAGTCCTGCAGTCCAACAGAGTAGTGATTCTGAAACTTGCTGAAGTGGCTTTCAAACAGCTGATGAAGGGCAATGTGATGTTCTATGAGGAGGACCTGAGAGAGAGCGGCATAGACGTCAATGACGCCTCAGTGTATTCTGGGATTTGCACTGAGATCTTTAAGGAGGAATCAGTGATTCATCAGAGGAAAGTCTACAGCTTTGTTCATCTGAGCATTCAGGAGTTTCTCGCTGCTTTTTATTTGTTTTACCTTTATGTAATGAAAGATTTCGACACATCCAAGTTTTTGGATGTAGTTCATTGTCTGCATAGGGAAACAATAGATAAAGCCCTTAAAGGTGCGAATGGACAGCTGGATCTGTTCCTGCGGTTCCTGCTGGGCATCTCACTGGAGTCCAATCAGAGACTCTTACAGGATCTACTGACACACACAGAGAAAACCTCAGAGAGCATCAGGAGAACCACACAGTACATTAAAGAGAAGATCAAAGATGGACATGGACTCTCCACTGAGAGATCCATCAATCTGTTCCTCTGTCTGCTGGAAGTCAAAGACCAGACTCTGTCCAGAGAGATTCAGGAGTTTGTGAAATCAGACAAACACTCAGAGAAGAAACTCTCTCCTGCTCACTGCTCAACAATCGCCTACATGCTTCAGATGTCAGAGGAGGTGCTGGATGAGCTGGACCTCAAGACATACAACACATCAGACGAGGGGAGAAGAAGACTGATACCAGCTGTGATCAACTGCAGGAAAGCTCTGTGAGTGTGTTTTTCTCTCTTGTATACTCATTTAAGTTACTTAATATGTGTATATAACTTCAGTCAGATACATTTTAACTGTTAGAGAATTTACAGACAGAAAATTATGTTCTGCTCTCTTTTAGTCTTGCTGGCTGTAATCTCAGTTGCCAGTCCTATAAAATTGTGGCATCCGCCCTTCAATCTTCAAACTCGTTCCTGAGAGAGCTGGATCTGAGTAACAATGACTTGCGGGATTCAGGTTTGAAGCTGCTCTCTGATGGACTAAAGAGTCCAAACTGTCAGCTGGAGATACTGAGGTTTGTTAGAGCATATAAGGGATAATGCACAGTCAGTCGGTCATAATGTTGATGTGTGTTTGTTAATGATCTGACTGTGTGTGTGTCTGTAGGTTGTCTGGCTGTATGGTGACAGAGGAAGGCTGTGGTTATGTGTCTTCAGCTCTGAGTTTAAACCCCTCACACCTGAGAGAGCTGGATCTGAGCTACAATCACCCAGGAGAATCAGGAGCCAAGCTGCTCAATGACAAACTGAAGGATTCAAACTACAAACTGGAGATACTCAAGTATGTGGGCTAATTATGACTCATATATTTCCTAAAAGGGATATTTTGTTAAGATAATGTTTTATGAAATGTTGTGCTTCCATTATTTTTTTGCTGACTTTTCTCTGATTTAATACAGAAAAATCTATAAACCTCATGTAAGAACAACATTTTTAATCTGTTATTTCCAACTTTAGAGGTGTAAAACTAGAGGTTTACTAAAATTACTACACTACAGTTTTATTTTTTCAGTATATAAGAAACGAGTGTAGTTACCGATTGCAGATAAAATCTGCAGAATGTTCATAAAGTGCACAATGAATCAGTGTCAGCCCTGCTCCTGGAGGTCTACCTTCCTGCAGACTTCTGTTCTAACCCCTTGACTTCACAAACCTGCCTGTAAGTTTCAAGTAAACTTGATTAGCTGGATCAGGTGTGTTTGATTGTGGTTGGAGCTGAACTCTGCTGGACAGTAACTCTCCAGGAGCAGGGTTAACAAGGCCTGCTGTAAATATTGAAAGCTTATTTATATACTTTCTTAAAAAGCTTTAAAAAAAAGTGGTACCATTGGTCCGTGGCTATTACGTAATAGGTAGGTGTGGCTCTGAGGCTCTGCATTTTTTTGGCATTGAAATTTTCTCTGGTTCATTTCTACTATTCAGTCCATCCTTTGCATGTCTTCTGTTGACACGCCCCCCACAGAAGAAAGGGGTGTGGTGAGCAGTTGCTCATTATCATTTAAAGAGACATGCACCGAAATGGGTCGCTGTGAACAGAGCTGTCATTGAGGAGGTAAAAAGGGTGTTGCTTTACACAATCATTAAGGAATTTTAACCAAAGTATGTTCCACACGTTACATGAAGACCAGAGGTGTATAGTCCAGGGGTCAAAAAGTAAAAGTCCTGCCATATGTTTATTCCACTCATGAACTCAGCCAGCTGATTTCACTAATTAGTTGTATCTCCTGGCTGAATTAGCAAATCCAGGTGATTGGAGCAAATTACTGAGGAGGACTTTTACTTTCTGAACCTGGACACCTCTGATGAAGACCCTAAAGAATCATAACAACTTGTGGAAAATGGGATCCGCTGACCCCTTTAAAGTCGACATGAAATCAACAATGACCCTATTTACTTTGTTAGCGCATATTACTAGTCTTGTGGTGAACAATTAATCTGTGCAAGTTAATACACAGTTTGCCGTGGTAATCTTTAATCAAAGTCTGAAAAGTTACTTCCGGTCTGAAATGGCGTTCCTTTTCTGATGACGTAGGCTTGAGAGGCTCGGTTTGGGTTGAAAAATGCTTAACCACTCCACTCAAACCGTTAGTCTGCTATGAGCGAGAGATGGAGAGGAGGAGCGCTGACACTAAAACCCTGCCCTCTGTTCAATATTCTGTTTCACTTGGAAATACGTCAAAACAGTTATTTGCAACTTCCGGTTCATGCAGACTTTAAGCGAAGATTATATTAGGGCCTTTAAATGTTAATTTTTTTTTTTTTTTACTACAGCGTAAAACTACCATAATATGCTTGCAGAAATTTAAGAAACATGCTAAGTTCAATTATTAGTTTCTATGAAAAACAATGCTTCAGCCAGTTATTCTACTTTTAAATGTGCTTTTCGGGGCTGAATGTCTGTTTTTGTTTTGGTCTGTGTGATCCCATTACACTGCAAATTTGCCCAATAGTATTTTGAAACACAGGTTGCCAGTTGGTGAAAAACACAGCGTATTGCAGCCAGCAAACAACTGGGTCAAAGATTGCAGATTTTACCCAACTTAAAAAGCCTCTGCAGTAAAAACATTGCAAATTATTACATTGGCTGATCAGCTTGCAATGTAAGGCTCATGAAAGGAACAGGGCTCGAAATGAACTTTTTTACTTGGTAGCACTGGTGCTCCCAACTTCAAAAAGTTAGGAGCACCAGCAAAAATTTAGGAGCACCCACCAAAAATTAAGGAGCACCACAACTACAAATTATATATTAACAAATTTTATTTCATCCTGTGGCCAAGATTTGAAATTTGGTCTTCTGGCTCTATATCATCTCACCCCGATGATATTGGCACATGATTTGTCATTTGACATAAATTTAGTGAAGGCAAGCTCTTCTTTGGCGATGGTGTATGCGGTGTTATATTCATAGACAGTATGGTTATATTTGACGTATCCTGCCGATTAAAAGACTTAATAATTGAACCTGATTTGTTTGCCACACACCTGTCCCTGCATTTTTTGCTTGGCACTTGGCACTCTATTGCTATTAATATGCTGTATTAATCTTTGTTAATCTTAGTTAATAAAAATACAGCTGTTCATTGTTCATTAATGTTACTTCACAGTGTAAACTGTTAAAAAAAAAAAAAAAAATCAATAATGTATAGGCTATTAGTAGCCCAAATGTTGAAATTAACATTAACAATGGTTAACAAATTAACAAAGTGCAGTTTTTTTAATAGTACAACTGTGTTAACTAGAATTTAATAAGTGGAACATTATTGTAAAGTGGTACCGATTTGTTACACCGATTCAGACGTCTCGTGAGTGTGTTGGACAGATCAGTTGTTTTAACCATTCATTAAAGTGAATCGGTTCAAATGAGTCATTAGTTCGCGAATCGGAGTGTCATTAGTGGAAGTGTAGCATACGGCAAGCGTTGTGTGATTATCCCGGTAGTTTATTTTTTAGCACAATTCACACTCCACGGTAATTTAGGAGAAAAAAAAAATCTCCGAATGCTCCACGTGAAACTTCGGTCTTCCGCCCTTTTTCTATCGTGTCAAATGATTTTGATTAATATGCGCGAGGGAGAGAGAGCAAGACAGCGCTCGTGTTGTTTGAAGACGTGAGAGTGCGCGCGCGCGGCCGGGGCTTTCTCTCGTCAAGCGCAGCAGTCACTCACGCACCGATCAAAGGCTTTGGCGGCCGCCAAAAAAAATCAATGCAGGAAAAACCCCGGGATTGGTTATATAACGTTGGATAGAATGACGGTCCGGCCATCGCGTATCAGCGCACATAAGGTACACACTGTGAAGTAATTTGCAAACGTTTTTTAGAGAAATGAAAACAGGTCGCACCACAACCATTATTTGCACACGCACAAATGCTCCCAAATATATTTTTAGGTCGCACAGATTAAATTTCAGGAGCATATGCGACCAAAATGGTCGCAATTTCGAGCCTTGGAAAGGAACATGAAATGTATCGCTTTCCATTGCCATGCGCCCTCATTCCTGTTGCGTTTCTCAATCTGGCAAATCGTGTGTGCGTCGATTCTGAGGACGGGGTGGGAGAAACAACTCTCTCCAATATTTTGTATATGGACTGCAGTACCTATTTCAACAGCTAGCAGCCAATATTACATACTGCACCTTTACACATTATTTGTTTTTCTCTCTGCTCAGTTTGGATCATGGAGGAAATTTCAGGATCACACCAGGACTGCGGATATGTAAGTCCACACACACATGCAAACCTCTGCATTCTTAATGCCACCGCTCTTCTGATCTATCTTTTTGTGCACAGATGCTTGTGATCTCACTCTGGATCCAAACACAGCACACACTCGTCTCTCTCTGTCTGATGGGAACAAAAAAACAACATTTGAGAAAGAATATCAGCCGTATCCTGATCACCCAGACAGATTTGAGAACTATGAACAGGTGCTGTGTAAAGAGAGTCTGACTGGACGCTGTTACTGGGAGGCTGAATGGACTGGATGGGGTCATATAGCAGTGACGTATAAAGGAATCAACAGGAAAGGAGGGAGTGAATGTCGGTTTGGACTGAATGAAAAGTCCTGGAATCTTTACTGTTGTGATGATATTTACTCTGTCTGGCACAATAGTAAGAGAAAGAACATTCCTGTCCCTTCATCTGGTTCTAACAGAGTAGGAGTGTATGTGGACGTGTCGGTCGGCACTCTGTCCTTCTACAGGGTCGCTGACACACACACACTCACACACTTATACACATTCAACACCACATTCACTGAACCCCTCTATGCTGGATTTAGGGTTTATAATGATTCTTCAGTGTCTCTGTGTCAGATTGAACAGCCTCCTGTGATGAACCAAAAAGACACATATGGAAACACATTATAAGTCACATCATGGCATATAAATTCACAATTATCTGAAATAAAGTCAGAATAAGGAGATATAAAGTCACAATTGATAAATGACGGAATCAAACAAATTCTACATAAAGTGTACAGGAAGGCTCCTCTTCAATGGGCTATGAAGGCCAACCTCCACAGTGCTAATAAGAGATGTGATTGGTCAGATTTGCTTATATGAATAAATTACTGGACATATCAGAATATTTTGTGAATATGCAAATAGCTCTGTAAACTATATCGATCATATCATATCGATTTTCTGATTGGCTAACACAGACTTACACCCTCTGTCAAACAGGAAAGATTAGGTTAATCCATTTGAGGTAATCATTATATATTTCCTTTATAGTTTCTAAGAAATACATGAGAGGCGGGAGTAAGATAAACCAGATGCTTGCTGTTTTTTATACACTACTGCAAACTATATGGCGTTTACACAAAGAAACAGAAGGGTACATTTTCATTTCATAAACACACAACAGTAGTCAAGCTGTTTTTTATGTTTTATTTAAATACATAATCAAGAAATCAAATCAAAGCAAATCAAGAAATAATCAAGGCAGTATAATTGCAAAATCATCCTCTCCATTAACAATATATATATATATATATATATATATATATATATATATATATATATATATATATATATATATATATATATATATATATTGTTAATGGAGAGGATGATTTTGCAATTATACTGCCTTGATTATTTCTTGATTTGCTTTAAAATGATGTAACACACATTTATGTATTAGAAATTGTTATTATGATAAATAGAAAATGTATTAGTCAAGGTATATGTTACAGACGATTAAGAGGAGAAAGAAGAGAAAGAGAAGACGGAGACGCTGTGAGAGGATACACCGCAAGCAACTGAGGGCTTTGTCGCGGGAGTTGGCAGAACTCCATGTGATGACGTCAGAAGAGAGTTTGGCACCTGCGTTGGACTGTCTACGTATAAAAGACTGAGAGAGAGACTGAATTGACGGATACTGAATAACGCAGTGTCCCTCGACGCCTGATACCAGCTGATTATACCCTGATTGAAACTTATTATTGTAACTTTACTACTGTACTTTTGTATAACTTTTGTTAACCTTAATAAAACTTGTACTATTATTGGCAAGTTGTCGTCGACCAGTGTAGTAATTGAAAAGGCTTGAGCAAGAACTGACCACAGGGAAGTCTGCTGAACAGTTTGCAAGTACCTTTTGAATACTTATAGTATTGTCCAGGTTTGACTTTCCTTACCTACCTGAGAATAATAAATGAATAGGTAGAATGTGTAAAGATTAAAGGACACACCATAAAACAATATATATATATATATATATATATATATAATATTTAACACTTCATATCTTTTTTTAATCTTTTTTTTAATCTGTCCTGATTTGTCACTCCTTCACTGAAGCTAAAAGTACAAAAGTTGTCTTTGGTTCAACTTTGACTTGTTACATTTTATAGTTACCTCTTTTATATCTCTAGATTATTTTTTTTTCTGTGTTTATGAAAACTTAAAATGGTTTTAGTCCAAATACATTGCAAAAAATATAAATTAATTTGAATGAATCTAAGTAAGTAACTTCTAAGCATCAGGGGCCTCATTTATAAACGTTACGTACGCACAAAAGAAGGCGTACGCCACTCTCTATGCAATAACTGGTATTTATAAAAGGCAAACTTGACGGGAAAATGTGCGGTCCTTCACGCAACCTCTGACCCAGGCGTACGCACAAAAACGGGTGAAATGAGAAATGGCGACACCGTCGGCAGATGGAAGAAACACGTGAAAGTGTGTGAAACTGTAGACCGTTGTGTAAAAGAAATGGCAATATTGCCTCTCATAAATAACATGAAGACTTCACAAAGCAAGTCTTACAACAGCCTACACGAACACCCGTTTGATCGGTCTGCGGTGTAAAACAAACAAAATCAAATGGAGATTACAACAGAAATGCAAATTAACACATATTTGCAAAAAGAAAAGTGAAATATGTTCTGCAATAATATTGACATGTTATGCAATTCATCCTCAGCACATCTGTAGCTTGTCAGATGCAATCAAATGGGTGGTAATAAAATGCCATGATGCCGTCACAATGCGTTTTCCTCTCTGTGTTTGCCATGATTTCGCAAACGATGAATATTAATGTTAACTATTTATGGGCAACTATGGGCGTGACATGAAGCCGCAAAAGCTGCGCTACATTTAGAATTGATTGTGATTTATTAAGGGAAAACTGCGTAGGATGTGCGTGCGCACGGTTTTATAAATCCGAATATTTCTGTGCGTACGCACGTCCTATGTTTCATCCGTACGCCACTTCTGACGCAAATCCTATGCAAAGTTTTATAAATGAGGCCCTAGATCAGGTGAAAATGTCTCTGTAATGTAACATCTGTACAGTGTAACACTGTTACTGGTTTTGTTCAATAAATCTTTGCACATAATGAATGGACTGTGTGTGATGTTACATCTGTAAAGTTCAGATTGAGGACTGAGAGAATCAGACACTCAACATTGAGATGATGCAGTGATTAGTGTGTGTTTAAAGCAGACGTCACACACTCACACACTGTCTGCTCTCCTCTATTTCATGTGTCTTTCTGATTCTCAGTCTGTTTTCATTCTTCATTGGTTCCTCTCTCATGTCCTGAATGGATGTGTTGTTGGAGTCTCTGCTGCTGGACGGGGGTCAAATGTCATTGAAGAAAGAAAATTACGGACACTCAACTAAAACATTGGGTATTTAAATGCTGTCTATTTTGTGATAAATTCATACGTTCTTTGTTATAATGTATAACATAAACAGGCTTCTGCTCTTCTTTACAGGATATTTTAGAACCATTATGAGTTTAAAACCACAGAGATAAACATTATTTTATTGTCAAAACAAATGAACTCAATTCAAGTCTGCATTATTTATTCACAGCTGCTGAAATAGCCTTAACTAGTTTTATTTTCCCACATAGCCAGACCTTTACCAGCCTTCAGGGGCGATTCTAGACCCTTTACATATAACTTTGAGCAGGCACCGAGCAGCCATAACGTGTCTATAACATCTACCTTCACTTTACTTGAGCGGGGAAGCGGCTACATGTGTGCCATGAAGCCAAACTCAACCCTATGATGGCATGCCAAGATTTCACTTCAAATATGCTAACATATGAACAGAACTTCAGTATGAGTTAACTCAGGCTTCAACCAAATGCAGAAGGATACGCAGGCAAGAGACAGTGATGGCAACAAATTATAAAAGATTTATTGATTCATTTGCATTTTTATCAAAGATTTGTAAATGTTCTCATAACAAACAAGTGGGTGGAAAATTGACTGCACATTGTCTCCATTTCGTGGACATGAGTGGAAACAACAACTTATTAATCGGTTATGTTTTTAATACAGTATATATAAATTAATAAATGTCATAATTTTAATTACAGCACAGATTTCTGTTTTGAGCTCAGTATTCCTTTTACCAAATTTAAATGTTTCATTTCAGAAACAAATTTAGAGCACATTTCTTTAGAGCAGCCTTTCTCAAAGTGGGTGCTGCGGCACACTGGGGTGCCCCCTGACTGTGTCAGGGGTGCCGCGTAGGCAAAAAAAATAAATAAAATCTGACATTTCATATATAAATATATTTGAATTTACATAAATACATTCTTCTTCTTTTTAACCTTTTCGCACGTACGCTCACACCGGTGTGATCAGTCTAGGCTGGTCCCTGGAGCACCGGTGTGATTAGAACGGTCAGTGCATGACGTGATCAACTGCTAAATTCAAATGTGCTTTCGCTCGTTGGCTGGAGCTGAGCCAGAGACAGGCACGCTCAGCTGTCATATATCACAACTTTTCAGTGTTTTCATCCACATAATGTTCGTTTTAGGTTTCAGACATAAGTACTAAAAAAACAATACATTTAGAGTTTGTAAAATACACACCGATGTCAAAGGAAGAGGCAATAATAATCCTTTCCATTATAATTAGTTTTATTCATATCAGATACACATTGTGTAAGTAACTTTAAAGTTTACTCTATTCTTCTCCCAGTTCACCTGCCACTTACTTTTATGTATTTCGGGAGAAGTGGATGAATTCACTTGTTAATCCAACAGATCCGATTCTCTGAACTGCATCTGCGGCACAAACTAACATGGCGGCGCATACAGCTCAACTTCAGTACGTTCACACCGCCGCCGGCGAGAGCGGCAAAATTCGCTCTCGCTGCCCTGCCACCGACGCAGTAAAAAGATTCGGGGACGCTCTGACGCTCTGACGTAGATTAGAATGTGTGATTTTTTTCCTCCCAGGCGGAGGACTTCTACATTCCGATTGGTTGCCGCTGGTTGCCGCCGAACCGCGTCATAGCTTATTACCATAAAGTTGACTTGTTTTCAACTCCTCTCGCCGCTCTCACCGTCCAAGATGCGCCGCACCGCCCTCGCCGGAGCTCGCCGCCGGCTCTCATTGAAAATGAATGGCTTCCGGCCACTTTGACGCTCTCGCCGCCGGCGGTGTGAACGCACAGTAACGCGATCGTTATAATGGTGTTCAAAAAACAAAACACTTCCACTTGCATATATTTGACAATCGGAATATCAGATATTTCATGCCATATCTAACAAATTTGTGAATATTTTTAATAAAAATGGAAAAATGACATAAAAGCAGATCATCATTCATTCAGCTCTGTTGTTGCTGCGGTGTGTCACGTGACAAGCAATGACGCGTCACCATGGAAACCATAAAGTGACACATTCTAAATAACGGTCACCTTGAAAAACTCACGCTGGGGGGTCAGCCAGAATATTTTAAATTTACGTGTGAAAGGGTTAAACATATGACCGGATTAATAAAATTGTACATTCATTTTAGATATATATATATATAAAATTTGCATTTACATTTGGGTTATGCAGTGTTTTTAAATTATATTTACACTGGGGTGCCTTGAGATTTTATGCACTTTTGAAAGGTGCCCTGACTGAAAAAAATTGAGAAAGGCTGCTTTAGAGCACACACTCTTTTTTTTCATATTTAGACTTTTTTATGGTTTAGATGTCGAATTAGAGATTGCCATAAAAGTGTGATTTTGATTGAACCTGCACATACTCAAAGTCCAGGGAACAGGTAGAATTTTTTTGTAAGCGTGACTCTTTCTATACTTGGCAATATTTTGCACTGCCGTGGGAAACGTGGGTCGTTATCCATGCATGAGCTGACCTTTAAAAAAACAATAAAAAAAAAAACAATTTGAAAGTGAAAAAAGGTCCTATATTAATTTTAACCGAGTACTGTACAATTTAAACCAATTAAAATGTTCTTTATTTACCTTCCTGAACAGTTCCATGATGTCATCATGAGCCTTTTCACAGAACACCTCCACGATGTAGTTGACAAAAAAAGATCCTTTGATACTATTTCTGTACGAAGTGATACCTGTGGAGATAAATCAATTTCAACTATACTCTCATTTCTCATGCCTGCTGCACCCATGGTACGGCAGCAAAGTTCCTTGATTATTACGCTGGAATGAGAGTATAGTTCCTAGCCATATCAGCCTAGAAAATCGCAACTTTACATTGTCCGTCAGTCTTCGTACATGATGTAACTACAGAAGAGTCAAGTTTTAAATAGGAAAAATATCGAAACTCTTTGGTCATTTTTTTGAGAGAGATGCTAATGGTCTTGTCCGATTCAATGATCTATGCTAAGCTATGCTAAAAGTGGTACCGCCAGACCCGGAGATCGGCTGAATGGATTCGAAAACGGTAAAACTCAACTATTTAACTCTGGGGGAGTTGTAAAATGAGCCTATTTCCAAAAAAAGTGGAGTATCCCTTTAAAGATGTACCAACCGCCCATTGAACAAAGAACAATAGAAAGTCTGCACTAAATATTTTTTCTGCCTTTCTAATACAATATATCACATAAAATTGGGAATACTATGTTCATGTACAGAAAAAATGTCCCATTCATGTACATTTCTCGTTATTTTTTTCAACTATATATAATTTAGAGCATTACACTCATAGTTTTTCTTTACCTTCCTTAAGTTTCAGCTCAAGGCGATGTGCAAGATCATTTTGTTTGATGTTACGCAACACTTGGACTGCGATCCTGCCCGCATCTTCACTGTACTGTTGTACCATACAATCCACCACATCCATACAGTCAGATTTCTCCAGCTTTTCTCGAGGAATAGGGCTGATGTCTGACGTCACTCCACTATAGCTGCTGTTTCAACTCTTGGAGATCTGTTTCAACAAGCTCCTCAAGTGCCTCAGTCATCACTCTTTTAGTGGCGGCCATTTTGAGTCACTGGGAGAAAAAGGACAAAACAGTCTTAGATCTGGGACTGATCTGGGACCATCGTCCAACAGTCTAGTGGACATCAATTTATCACACACATAAAAACAAAACTTTTAGGTTGATCTATATTAGCTAATTTACATGAACGTAATGAAATGTCTTTTAAAAGGTTAATTTGTTTTTCCAAGCAAATATTATTATGCAATTAATTGAATTAATTACTAATTAATCAGGCCTACATTTTTGGTTTGTACCCGAGCCCCACGGCCTTTTTATTCGTCATGTAAAATATTTTGATCAAGAGATATCATCAAAGCAAACCGTATAAATCATTTTGACTTAAAACATTATTAAACAAATCAAACTGTGTAATGATGAGGAAAAAAATATGTTTTGCATGGTCTAGGCCTATACATTAATCTGGCACATGTTGCATTCAGTAATTTCAATATCTTCTAATAAAGTCTAATAAAGGTCTAACATTAATATAATATAATATATATATATATATATATATATATATATATATATATATATATATATATATATATATTAATGTAAAAACAGGCCATTAACATATTATTTTATTAAAATATTGCCACATTCAGACCTTTTATTATTATCTAGTACAAATGTTTAAAATACCATTACAGAACAATGGGCAAAAATTTTACATTTAAAAGTAAAATTTTTGCCTATTGTTCTGTAATGGTATTTTAAATGTTGTACGCAATGATTAAATGTTGCAGACTTGCAATATACTACTTTTTTTCTAAGTTGTTCAAAAGAAAAATTTTATCTCTAAAAAAAACTTAACACTTACAAAACAACTTAAAAACAACTTTAAAAAAACAACAACTTAAAAGTTAACAACTTTAAAAAAAAAAAAAACTAAACCTGTATATCTGATACTGAAATGATTTAGAATTATAAACTGTACCGTTTCTGGATGGAGAGAGTTTTCGTGTAGAGTCTGCACTTCCTTGTTCTTATCATTTAAGGGTCTCTCGCCTTACTTACTGTTTTCCCAGGAATACTTAATTTCTCTTTGTTCCTCCCTTTTAAACCTTTTAAAGTTCTCCAAGTGGTGCTCACTGCAGAGTCAAATTACATGCAGCCCCTCCTCTCTGGACGTCTAATAGGGTTATGGGTTGAGATAGGGTGTGGTTAGATATTCTAGCTCCACCCATTAGGCCCAAATTACATTCAGAGAGGCGGAGCTGGACTTCACACTCCACCCATGGCTCTGCAGTGAGCGGCCTCTCAAAGTTTCACCCTTTTCCAATAGTGCGTTCAATGATGCTTTGCACGATTGTTCATGGAGCATCATAACTCATAACCCATAACTGTTTGTGTCAGCTGCATGTTCTCACTCTGGGTTGTAGTTGCACGAAGAGGATTGTTCTGAATCAGAGGCTCAGGTTATGTGACCAGTTTTGTTTCTGAAGAGTAAAAGTTTTATTCACAAAAAACGAACGTAGAAAGTAAATGATTAAATATAGACGACATTCCGAGGAATTAAACCACAAACACAGCAGGATTCTCAAGTTTTATCAAAAGCTTGGAGTGAGATCACACGCGGTTAGGGGAGGAGCCCTAATGGAGCCCCGCCCCCGCCCCCCAATTTTACCCATTGTTCATAATTAACCAGCACAAATTTAAATTATATTAATTGGTAAATCTGATAAATGACAGAGCAATTCATCACATCAAATATACTCTTTAATGTTATATTTCAAAATTACAAATTTACAAAAATATAACAAATTGCTCCAAACAGTTTGGAAAAACAAATATTACTCAGTCCCAGAGCACTCTGCTTTAATACATGTAGCCTTAATGTAACTATAAAGACTATTAATACAGTATAATATATCATTTAAAATAAAATGAAGAAATACATCTTCATTCCTTCCCATACCCACTAACATTTCCCTTAGTTTCAGATAACGTAAGCTAGCCAAACTGAGCCAAAGCTTCTGGCCTGGTTGCAAAGTAGTTGTAGAGTTTTTGACTGCATCAATAATATTGTATACGATGGGCTATATATTAAATGTTCTAGCCTAAAAATGTTAGACGAGCTTTCTTCCAACTTACCTTCTCCATCACGATGTGTGTTCGCGCGATGTTGTTGGTTACCTAGTAACGAACGTACGGTGGCTGAGAATGTTCCATCAACTTCCATGTGTTCGCGCATCTATGTTGCCTAGTAACGAACGCAATCTGTCCGAGATACGTGCTGGCGGCAGGAAACTTCACTTTGTGTGACTCTCGCTTTCTAAAGGAAAACAAGCTTCATATCAAGGAGGCGTTGATTAAGCAGGATGTGGATGCTAGAGCCAAATTATGGCCGCTTGTCAAGAAGGCTCGTGAGGATGGAAAAGTGGTTTCATGGAAGGGTCCACATGCTTTTGTTGCTGGAAAAAGACTTGAAATTAACCCCTGAGATGCGACTTCGAGGTGTAACGTTAATTGCGTTCAATTTTAACTCCCGAGTTGTGTGTGGACTGATTTCTTTAATTCACAGACTGCAATGAAGCACCTGCATTCGAACTTGACTCTCGACTTTACTCGTTTTTGCGGTCTGCTTTCAGGGAGCAACGTTAATTTTTTTTTTTTTTGCACTCTGCTGTGGTGGTTACTACAGCATAAGTAAGTTTTCTCGTCCCCTACAGTTGCACTTTTGCCTAAGTTTCAAGGCATTTGTTAGCTTTAACTACCTCCGTGTTAGCTCACGTTTACAGCGGTAAGCAAAACCTTCTGTGTTCTTATTGTTCTGGGTTTTATTCTTATTATCCAAGTAATATTCTTTCTTGTCTTTTTCTATATCTTTTTTTTTTTGTAAATGCAAGACTTGGAATTTAATTCTTTGAGTATTATTTCGTTAAACACTCGTGGCTTGAGAGATCTCACTAAAAGGAAGGCTTTATTCTTATACTGTAGAAGAACAAATGCTGACTTAATACTCTTACAAGAAACTCATTCATGTGAGAGTGATGTTCGTTTTTGGAAATCACAATGGGGGGATAAGGTTTACTTTAGTCATGGTTCTAACCATTCCGCTGGTGTTCTCATTTTGATCAATAAGTTTAATGGAGATATTGTCGAATCCTTGGTTTCTACGGAAGGAAGATGGGTTATTCTTGTCATTAAACTTGATAATGCTACTTTTATAATAGGTAATATTTATGGCCACAATTTAAAATCTACCAACAAGAGTCTTATTTCTTCATTACAGGGTAAAATTGAAGTTTTTAAAAATAAATATCAACAGGCATCTATTATTATTGCTGGAGATTTTAATGTTGTCTTAGATAATTCAATTGACAGATTTCCTCCTAAAATGGGCCTCAGTAATAGTATTATTTGTACCTTGTGTGATCATCTCCATATTGTAGATGCATGGCGCTACTATCATCCAGATGTTAAGGAATTTACATGGAGTAATAAGTTGCTAACTTCTAAATCCAGAATAGATTTTTTTCTGATTTCTCAACAGATACTGCAATATGTGTTTGATGTTAGTCACCAATATGCTCCATTCTCGGACCACTTAGTAATTAAGCTGATTTTGCAAACAAAACAAAGGAAGAATTCCTTGCGTGGTTACTGGAAGATGAATAATACTCTGCTAAAAGATAAATTATTTAATGATCAGATCAAGGGATTAGCTAAACAAATATTTTCAAAAAATGAGCTTGAGTCACATGATGCTAATTGGGAATTTTTTAAATTTAAAGCTCGATCACTAGCTATTAATAGAGCTAAGGCCCTTAAAGTGGCTAATGCTGATAGAGAAGTTAACTTGTTAAGCAACATTAATAACTTAATCAAAAAAGAGAATCTCACTGTTACAGAAATTAGTCAGTTAAAATCCTTACAATTAGAATTAGACCAGCTATATGTTAAATTAGTTAAAGGTGCCTTCGTTAGGTCCAGGGCGAGATGGATTGAGGAGGGTGAGAAAAATACAAGCTTTTTTTTCTCACTTGAGAAAAGGAATTTTAAAAGGAAATGCATTTCTGCTTTGCAAATTAATAATTCTGTTTCAAAACACCCTGAAGAAATAGAGAAGTTTGTCACAAATTTTTATAGAAACTTGTACTCCTCTGATTTTCAGGCAAACCAAAGTGAGTCATACCTACATCAAATTAAGAATTATATACCACAAATTAGTGATGAATTTAAGTTATTATGTGAGGCTCCTGTTTCATTAATTGAAATTAGGGATGCAATGAAATCAATGAAAAAAGGGAAGTCGCCTGGCTGCGATGGCCTCACTTTAGAATTCTTTATACACTTCTGGGAATTTTTAGAGCAACCTTTCTTATTAATGCTTCAAGAATGTATAAAAACTGGAACGATGATTCCCACTATGAAACAAGGAGTGATATCTCTTATTCCCAAGCCAGACAAAGATGTAACTTTAGTTGATAATTGGCGACCTATAACACTTCTAAATTTTGATTATAAATTATTTGCTTCTATATTTGCCAAGAGATTAAAACAACATTTACATCATATCATTAATGAAACACAGACCGGCTTTATGAAAGGACGTCATATTAGTTGTAATACTCGTCTTGTTCTGGATCTTATTGATTATAAAGAAGAAATTGAGTCTGATGCTATCATCTTATTCCTTGACTTTTACAAGGCCTTCGACACTGTAGAGCATCAGTTCCTTATGAGTTCTTTAAGGGCTTTTGGATTCCCATCCAGTTTCATTAATGTTGTCCAAATGTTGTACAAAGATATTGATAGCTGTATAATTTTAAATTCACGAACATCACCAAGATTTCCCATTCTTCGAGGAATAAGACAGGGTTGCCCTTTAAGCCCATTGTTATTTTTAGTGGTTGTAGAAACATTATCTATTGATATATTGCGTAATGATAACTTTGTTGGTCTTAGTATCTTTAACAGAGAGATTCGTATCTCACAATTAGCTGATGATACCACTTTATTTTTAAAAGACAAAGAGCAAGTTTCTCCAGTATTAACTACAATTAATGCCTTTTCTAATGCTTCTGGACTCAAACTTAATTTATCCAAGTGTGAAATTATTTGCTTATTTGATAATGTAGAATCTGAAATTGAAAATATACCAGTTAAAAATGAAGTGAAATATTTGGGGATTCATATAACAAAAAATTTAATTAGTAGACAGTTTTTGAATTTTTCTTCACGTTTATCCAAAACTAAATTTATTTTTAATAATTGGCTACAAAGAGATTTGTCAATTTTAGGCAGAGTCTTTTTATCCAAAGCAGAGGGATTATCCAGATTTGTGTACCCTTCCCTGTCTTTAGCTGTAGATAATCACACCTCCAAAAATATTGATAAGATTTTTCTTAATTTTATTTGGAATAATAAATCTCACAAATTGAAGAAATATATTTTAGCAAACAAAAGAAGTGAGGGTGGTCTTGAAGTCCTGAACTTTGATGATACCAACAACACATTCAAAATTAATTGGATGAAGAGATGCTTGCTTGGGTCAGACACCATGTGGTATTTTATCCCAAATAACATATTTAAAAGGATAGGTGGCCTTTCTTTTTTGATGAAATGTAATTACTCCCCTGGTAAATTACCTATTAAATTGGCTAGTTTTCATCAACAAGCGCTGTTAGCCTGGAAATTGGTTTACAACCACAACTTTCCCCCCCATAAATCCATCTTATGGAATAACTCAGATATTAAAATTAGAAATAGATCATTCTTTCTTGAGAAATGGTTTAATAAAAACATAATTTTTATTGCAGATCTATTCAACTCTAATGGTGATCTGTTATCCTATGAGAGTTTTATGAATATCTACCAATATCCTGTTCCGTTTAAAGAATTTAACTCTGTTATAAAGGCTATTCCAAGTGGTTTAATATGTCTGATGAAAGCTTCCCTTACACATGAGGCATGTTCTAAACAATTACCTTTGTTATGTTTGGATGGTGTTTCGATTTTAAGTAAAGATTGTAATAATAAATTTATTCGTCAACTCTCTCAATCTAGAAATCTATGTACTCCAAAAGGGAAATTCTTTTGGAATTCTGTAATAGATAACATTCAGTGGAGGAAGACTTGGTTACTACCATTTAAATATTGTATACCCAATAAAATGAAAGAAGTGCATTTTAAAATTTTGCATAATATATACCCTTGTAACGCACTTTTATCCAAATACTGTGATTTAGATGAGGTATGCACCTTCTGTAATAATGAAGTTGAAGACATCTGTCATTTGTTTTTTTCTTGTAATGTTACTTCAATTTTCTGGAATGATTTAAGCTCTTACTGTTTTTCTAAAGTTAATATGATCAGTAATCTATGCATAAAGGATGTAATTTGTCTTTTTGAAAGCCCAAACAAATCTTTAGAATCTACTGTTAACTTCCTTATCCTTGTGGCAAAATTTTACTTTCACAAGCAAAGGTTTCTTAAGAAAATTCCTACTTTTATTGATTTCCTTTGTGAAGTGAAATATTTAATCAAATCACTAAGAACAATTGATAATAGAAAATGTACGTCTTTTCTGAAAAAATATGATGAGGTCTTTCATGTACCATGATTTACTTCTTTGATGTTTTATTTTTTTCTTTTTATTTTTTTTTCTCCTTTTTTTCTTTTTTTTCTTTTCCTTTTGGTGTTCTATGACTGTGCAAAATTGACTTCAACTGTTTAATATATGCATTTTGTGAAATGTTCTATATTTCTAAGAAATGTTTGCAATATTGTAAAACATCTCTTGAATAAAAAAAAAAAAAAAAAAAAAAAAAAAAAAAAAAACTTCACTTTGTGTGCCTGCGCCTCGTATACAACGTTATATATAAAGCTTGCAGGACATCTTGGTTGGCATTGCCTTTTCAGCGTGAGAAATACACGGTGTGGCGTGTGAGCGTGTGAATTGGTTGAATTGCGTGTGTCTCACGGCCAATGCGTGAGACTTGAGAACCCTCTCTCTCTCTGTGAAGTTTAATACTGGTGTGATAATCTGAATGCAGTATTCAGAACTGTTGTGCTGTGTCGAATTTACTCTCTCTCTCTCTCACAGATTACAGACTCCTTGCGCCACTAGAGGGAGTGAGTTTGTTTTCCATATTAGTGGAGTTACAAGAAAACAAGGAAAACGAAAGGAAAAGAGACGGAAGAGAAGAGACGTCATTCCGAGGCTTTAAACCTGTTACTCTGGGACTTTAAACTGTCGCATTATTTTGCGGTAAGTTTAGAACTCATTCTTCATGCAACCATGATATTAAAATGAGCTGCTAACGTTATATGTTTATGCTCTTCTTTACACGGGATTTTAAACACAATCATTATATTTAGACAGGACAAACAAACCAAAATGGCGGAAACATTGATGATTAACGTAGGCTATTTACTTTTGCTATACCGTTATCTTTGTTTTAACATTTAGTTTTAGTTTTATATAATAATGGTTATAATAATAATAATAATAATAATAATAATAGTAGTTTGTTTTATATATTATACTGTAGTTTAAGTGTTCAAGTTCGACACAGCACAACAGTGCTGAATACTGCATTCAGATTATCACACCAGTATTAAACTTCACAAAATACTAAAGACTAATGTAAATTAAGTTTCAAAATGTTGGTCACATTACATTTATTTCAAACAGTGTCCAGTTTCCACTTCCTGCATTCACACATTGCTCTGTCAAATATTAAAAAAGAATAAGCAGTAAGAAAATGGTAAATTAAAGTAGCCTACCTGAGTTTTACTAAAATATCTGAACAGCAATTCACGTTTGAAATGAAATAGCCGAACTGCAGTTGTGCTTTATTGTGTTTAAAGGGTTAATCCAAAAAAGAAATGCTGTCATTGTGACGCGAGTGCTTTGTTTGCACAAAAAATAATAAATAATAATAATAAAAATAATAATTTACCACTTTATTTACGAAAATATTGATCTGATAAAAAAAAAAAACATTTAAAAAGGACTACAAGCTGCATACATAAATGATACACGATAACTGAATATTTAAAATGAATTTTAAACAATAACATAAAATAATGTAATGAAGTTCCAGTCCTCTGATGTCTTCAGAATGGCAGTTTCTCTCTGCAGATTATCGTTTTCTCATGTGACATCCATGAGAAATGTCTGTTTAAGTAATATCAGTTCTGTTTATTATGGCCAAACAAAGCTATAAGTCACAGTTATGCTCAGTTCCCTTTCGAAAGGGAACTCGCACTGCGTCGATGACGCTTTGGGGAACGCCTCAGGCGTGACAGGTGTCTGAAATCACTATAAAATCATGGCAATCACATTGACCGGCGACAGCCCGTGAATCATTAACGTAAATGATTAACGTGCGACCTGCAAGTATAAAAGGGCGCCTTGCAAACATGACAATCATCTTATCGTCTTCAGGGACTGTCTGTTTGAATATATCACTAGAGGAATCGTGAAAAAAGAATATGAAACGCACGGAGAAGGCTGAAAGCTTCCGGAAATGTGCAGACCCGTGTCCAAGGTATTTGACGCCGGCTGATACACACGAACTGTGCGTTCTCTGTCTGGGCGAAGAGCACGCACGGGCGGTTCTCGAGGGAGCTGCCTGTGCAAACTGTGAGTGTTTTCCGTTGAGAACGCTCCGCTCTCGTCTAGCCCTCTTCTCGAGTGAGGAGGGCTCACCATCTGTACCTCGTGGCTCAGGTCCCGCTCGCGCTGAGGCAGAGCGGCGACTTGCGTCATGGGGTTCCCAGAGGGATCTCGCCGATCGTCTTGAGAGGGGTGTTCACCTCTCAGATGATTCGGCGGATGACGAGGGTGAGTTGCAGGTGGATGACGAAGAAGATTTTTCTCCGACTATTCCTGCAGCGGGTGCTCTTCAGGACGAGCAGGTGATGGATGATGAGGAGATCATTCAGGTGGAACCCTCTCAGCCACCCTGCCCCGTGTACGCAGAGCTGGTGGATGTAATGGAGCGCGCCGCCGGCAGGCTGCAGCTGCCATGGCGACGCGCTAGGGGAGAGATCGCTCGCGGCAGGCTCGACGATCGTTTTCTCCCCGGCCATAAACCACCAGTTCAGGTGAGCCTTCCATTTCTCCCCGACCTTCACATTGAGGTCGAGAGGGCATGGAAGAACCCATACTCTGCCCGTATCCACCGACATCAGCGGGCTAGTTTCGCTGATGTCGAGGGGATCGAAGAGCATGGGTATGTGTCGATGCCGCCCATTGACGAGACGTTTGCGAACTATCTCGTGTCTGGGCGGGCATCGACACTGAGAGCTCCAACCCTGCCATCCAAACCGCTAAAAACAACGGCTCGTTTGAATGGTAGAGCGTACACAGCAGCAGGTCAGGCCGGTGCTGCCCTGCACACCATGGCGGTACTAGAGGCGTACCAGGCCGACCTGCTGGGGGATGTCGACCAGGGGGCAGGAATGTCCCCTGAGGCGGTGGCTGAGCTGCGCCGGACCACAGATCTTGCTCTCCGGGCCACCAAACAAACCGCTGCGTCGATCGGTCGATCGATGGCAGCGATGGTGGCCACGGAGAGACATCTGTGGCTAAATCTAGCCGGCATCGGGGAGAAAGAGAAGGCCTTTCTCCTCGATTCGCCGGTTTCGCCCTCTGAACTCTTCGGCACCTCCGTAGAGGCGGTGGTGGGGAAGTTCAGGGAGGCGAAGGCGCGCTCAGCGGCGTTTAAAACCTGTATACCGCTGAGATCCGCGTCCACGCCCAGGCAGGCGGGAGGACCTGGCCCTTCTCGGTCTGAGGATCGTAGGCAGGGCCAGCGAGCCAGCGTCACCTCTCGTGCGCCCCCTCCTGGGAGGAGCAGGGCGCAGAAGAGGCGTGACTTCCGCAACAGGAGGGATTTGAGGGAGGTCATCCACAACAAACGACAGCGTCGGTGAGGGATGACCTCCTCAGAGGGTCATAAAATCTGCCCTCCCCTCTGTTTCCGACTCCCTAGGCGTTCATTACATCAGGCCTGGGGCGGGGCCTATGATGAGAACAATGTTCTGATGGCCCGCCCAGGCTTGGTTAGTGAGAGCGCCTCTTTCAGGCATGTAAAGTGATGGACCCCAGGTTCATAAAGAACTATCTGGCGAGTCTTCGCTCCGCATGCCGCAGGTGAGCTGACTGGTCTTCCTAAAGAGTAATTTTGTGGAAAATAAATACTAATATGTATCTCTCTACAGACCTCGTTCCCTGTATAGAGCTATGGGGTCATGTCAAAGTCTTAAGGTAAGGTACATTTTGGATTTGTAAGGGCCCTGAAGTTCCCCTTAGGTGGCTAGAACGATAGGAAGAAGCACCAGCTAAAGTGTGGGCTTCTCTTGTGTTGTGAACTGTGTTAGCCCCTGTGCTGTTAGCCACCTCAGGGTAGAGTAGTTGGTCTCTCTCTTAGAAGTATTTACTGGAGTTTGGACTGACGCTGGAGCTTCAGATAGATCTTATGTCCGGCCCACGGGTCCGTTGCACTTCCTTCCTGAGTATATCGCCCCTCTGAGCTCTGTTTGGGGTTTTCAGTGGGCTGAGCGATTCTGCAGCCCCTGTATCAAATTATTATGACTATTTCCTGGTAGGCTGTGGCTCCTCCGAGCCCTCAGGTAGATCTATGCTTGCAGGCTGGCCCTCACCAGGGCTGCCTCCTTAGCT
This sequence comes from Rutilus rutilus, assembly GCA_021464565.1. NCBI lineage: Eukaryota > Metazoa > Chordata > Actinopteri > Cypriniformes > Leuciscidae > Rutilus > Rutilus rutilus. Next base: position 9,306,269 of record JAJAQA010000002.1, on the reverse strand, counting down.
GGCCTAGGCTATGCCAGGGATAGTGGAGCCGCTCTGCTAGTGCATTTCTGCCTCTGACCCTTCACTCTGTATGTAGGTGTTTAGCATCCCTGTTGACAGCCTCCTCCCATGGGAGTCGTTAGGCCAAGGCCCGCCCCCTTCTCTGCATTCTGGGGCGACAAGAGTAATGCAGCGTGGTGCAGAGGTATTGAGCAGGGTTAGGCCATCCTTCGCCTCACGAAGAGACTGGGTCTGTCTGCCCGACCCTGCCGTGCAGAACTAGCGTACGGATCAGGGCCGCCAGTATAGGCTACACTCACCTCGCTGAGCTACTGCTCGAGCGTCGGGTTGTCGGTATTGGCTCACAAGCAAGCCTCACTCCCCTAGGTTGGGTACAGATACATTCTGTCACCCTTACAGCCGCTGGCAGGCCTACACCCTGTTAAAACTCAGGGTGAGGTGAGAGTTTTCCTCTGTGTTACAGGGTCGGTCTGAGTTCCTCACTTTAGTTCTGTATTATCCTACCTCGCGCCACTATGGCTCGGGTCGAGCGGAAAGTTCTAAGCGAAGTACGCTCCCCTGAAGCCAGAGCATTGCCATGAGCTGACGCCCATGCTTACTGATGGTAGGCCCCTGACTCTGGGGCCTCCATTGACGCAGAGGGGCGTATGTTGTACTCCCCTTGCTTAAGGGGTGCTAGCACTATTGCTGAGTACACTGCCATGGGCAATGTAATTAGGTACCAGAATGCTGTAGGCGCTGTGTAAACAGCTTATCTGCCAACGAAGGCTGCACCATTAGGTAGTAGGCCTCAGCAGGCCTCCTTGAATGGTCAGCCCCCTAGAGGGCGCTGTAGGCCAGCCTACTTCTCGTGGTTGGCCTCGGTGGTTCGGGCAGTTGACTCACTGATGTGTAATAGGCCTTAAACGGGCCTTCTCGGAGGTGAGTCCTAACGTTGTGGTCCTGTGGCTGGACCCAACAGTGTACCTTTGTAGCAGAATTTACTTGCTATCAGCTAGTAGGCCCAACCGGGCCTCCCTGATAGGCGAGTCCCCAGCTGGCTGGCCTTAGCAGGCCGCCTTGGAACTATACCCGGACTCTGGGCTCATAACTACCAGTTGCTGTCAGGTAGTAGGCTTCTCAGGCCTCCCTGAATGTGAATTCCCACTTAAGATGGTTATCAGGATGACTTACTATCGGGTAGTAGGCCTCACCGGGCCTCCCTGAATGTGAGCTCTCACGTAGTAGGCCTCACCAGGCCTCCCTGAAGGTGAGTTCCCCACATGCAGTGGTTATCAGGTAGTAGGCCTCACCAGGCCTCCCTGAAGGTGAGTTCCCCACATGCAGTAGTTATCAGGTAGTAGGCCTCACCAGGCCTCCTTGAAGGTGAGTTCCCCACATACTGTGGTTATCATGTAGTAGTGTGTGTGGTCTCCCAACGATGCTGGGTTCTTGAAGCTAGTGGCCACTTGCTATCAGTCCAGCTGGCCTTATTAGGCAGCTGCTGAAAGCGGGCTTGTGCCCTGGCTCAACTAAAGCGTTCGCCCTCTGCTACGGGTTCCCTCCCGGAACCTCTTTTCTGCCTACAGCCTGGTTTGCCTACCAGGTGGACCATTGCTCCCCTCACTGAGGGTCACTTTGAGTGTTTGGACTCCTGAGTCTGGTTAGACGGTCGTAGGCCTCTCGTGAGGCCTCCCAGTTGGATCAGCCCTTAGGCCTTCACAGGCCTCCTCAGTGTTTTGAAACACAAACACTGGGTAGATCCATGGATCGAGTAGAGAAACTCCCCTCGCTGGCAAGGGTTGTAAAGCACTATGCTGAGTCATACTCTCCAGGATATCCCGTCTCTGAGATCCGGGCCGAGTTGGTTCACTGCCAGCTTCGCAGTCCCTCGGGCTGGATGCCTTACTTAAAGGCGAGTGTCCAGAGGCTCTGTCTTCAGACAGACAGGAAGTGGCCAGACTTTAGTGTCTTATGTAGTGACATCAGGTCAGGCCTGCCTGGTGGCATTTCAGTTCTAGGCCCTCGCAGGCCTCCTCAGTGTTTTGAAACACAAACACTGGGTAGATCCATGGATCGAGTAGAGAAACTCCCCTCGCTGGCAAGGGTTGGAAAGCACTATGCTGAGTCATACTCTCCGGGATATCCCGTCTCTAAGATCCGGGCCGAGTTGGTTCACTGCCAGCTTCGCAGTCCCTCGGTTTGGATGCCTTACCTAGGGCAAGTATCCAGAGGCTCTGTGTTCAGACAGACAGGAAGTGGCCAGGCTAAGTGTCTATGTAGCTGACGCCAGGTCAGGCCGTCCTGGTGGTATTTCGGGGTGAGTACGTTCCCCTGAATAGTGACTGGCTGGGGTTCCTTCGGGTTCCCTAGCCACATTCCCTAGAAGGGACCCCTTCTATTGGGAGCTGTGGTTCCAGGCCCTAAGCAGGCCCGGGTAGGCCTTTCATTTAACTCTGTCTATGGAGGTTTTCCTGTGAGGCTTAGCTTGGGCTATGACCGTAGGGAATGCTGTCACTGACAGCCCAGTGTGACCTGAGGGTGAGTGGTTCTAGCGTTTCATTTTGGATTTGCTGGTTCTGACAGTTGTCACTGCCACCTGGCATGCACTCCCCTTAGCATGGTGGCGTTGGTATATCGTTCCCCAAAGCGTCATCGACGCAGTGCGAGTTCCCTTTCGAAAGGGAACGTCTCAGGTTACGACTGTAACCTATGTTCCCTGAGAACAGGGAACGAGACACTGCGTCTCCTTGCCATGCCTCGGGGCCTGCCTACCAAACAGTCCCTTCAGACGATAAGGTGATTGTCATGTTTGCAAGGCGCCCTTTTATACTTGCAGGTCGCACGTTAATCATTTACGTTAATGATTCACGGGCTGTCGCCGGTCAATGTGATTGCCATGATTTTATAGTGATTTCAGACACCTGTCACGCCTGAGGCATTCCCCAAAGCGTCATCGACGCAGTGTCTCGTTCCCTGTTCTCAGGGAACATAGGTTACAGTCGTAACCTGAGACGTTTTGGTTTAGTTTTCTATTAGTCTGTTTAGTGTTCTTGTGTCCTTTTGTTTTCCTTTTCCTTACATAGGCCTAATCAGTTTCCATGTATATCCATTTGTTCATCAGAGCTGTTCATCATTTAGTTCATCACCATGTGTATTTAAGTTCCTCACCTTCACTCATTCTTTGTCCGGTATTGTTGGTGTTTACTCTGCACTCTCGAGTTGTTAATTTCTATTAATAAACCTTGTTACTATTTTGAAACTCTTAACCTGCCTTCATCTTCATCATCTTTGGACTTTAAACGTGACACTATTATGAACAGACGGTGCCTTTCACAACAGTATAAGGAAAGTTAAAATCATAGGATATAGCTTTAATGGTTATGTGACTCTGCATTTTTATGCATCAACCAAATATTTAGTAATTCTAACAACATGGATAGTAAAAAAAAATATATATATATTTTTTTTTTTTGTTTACTTGCTTGGTAAAGAAGAGGAGAGAAGTGTATCCAGCTCTGTTTAATAGAGTACCCTACATGAAAACAGGCCAGTAATTGATAGGAAACAATTTACAATTTAATAAAGTTAGTAAAAATGTATAGAGATATTAGGAAGAATATCAAATATTCCTGTAGAGATTAATAGTCTGTGATGCTTCAGCTCAAGAAATTAGCTTTCAAAGTATACTTTGACAGATTTAAAACAAAAATGTGGGAATAAAGATTCCTGATCCTAAACACAAAGAAGCATTTCAGCATAAATGTGTTTAACAGGAGGATAAGGTGCTAAATATAACTTTTATTAGGAGTAAATTACTTTTATTCATTACTATTATTTTTTTATGTTACATTGAGCTATTTTTGCATGTTAATATGGGGAAAATAGTTAGATTGCAATGTCATGTAGATTAAGACTGCACCAATGTTGTAGTTTTTACTTTACTAGTTGTATTGTATAATTGTGCTACTGTATTTCACTCTGTGTTTCCACAATAAAGGTCTGAAATCAGTCTCTCCTCACTCTTTAGGCAAATGAGAGTAGGAGAAAACTAAAATGAGTCTCCATAATGAGAGAGAAGATGAGGACACTGCCTCTGAAATGAGTCCTCCATCTCCTGGATCCAGCTGTGAGTCTGTGAAGAGTGATCAATCCATGAGGAATCTTTCGTCTGGATCCAGTGATGCAACAGTGACCTCTAACCCCAGGTGAGCCACTGGCCATTTCAGCACAGATGCTTTTATTCAAAGTGATTTACAGTGTATTCCAGAAGCCTGCAGTGTGTGAGTGCCAGTGTTGCCAGATTGGGACGGTGATTTCCAGCCCAAAAGCTCACCAAAACCCGCCCACTACAAGAAAAAACCGCCCAAAATTTGACTGCCAAAATAATATGATATAATTTCATTACCATGTCATTCAAGCAAAATTTGTATCTCCTTAAAACAAAATAACAATGATAAAATAAAATAAAAAATATTTTTTTTCCCCCAGGAAAACAGATCAAAACAGAACAATAATAAAGGAGAATTAGCCAATATGACTAAAATGTCCAGATGGACACTGTCAAAACGGCAATCAAGAAATGAACCGATGACTTTAACCCTCGGAAGTACACATTGCAGAACATAACGCAGAATAGCAGTCAAAACGGATTCATCGTTGATTCAAACCTTTTTCAGCAGCTGTCAGGGTCGAGTATAGTGCAGTCTGGACGGTGTAAAAGTTGCCGATGTCTGGTAAGGTAGTGTGCACATGCATGGACATATTTCACGTGCCATATTTGATTTCATTTCAAGTCATTCAACTGTGCTCTCCTCTCAGAGTTATAGTCACCATCGACATCTCCCACCATGTGTACGTTTTTAGAGTTGCTCACTATCTCACTCTTTACTGTGTAGATACAACTTACTGTTTAGTAGGCTAAATCACTTTGGCATTAGCGATCACTGAATATACAGCTACAACTTATCGCGCTCAATCGCATCTGCCTGCTGATCGCTGATTGGCTAAAACTGCGTGCTCGTCGGTGATGTCAACACCAACGCCAGCTGACTCTGCATGGGCGTGTGTGTAGGCTACAGTAATGTCATGATGACTGATTTTATGGACTACATGCACACTTTAGTTTAGTTTTTTAACCAATTAGACTTTAAAATGTAGATGTTTGAAAACCGCCGAACTGACCCCAAACCAGCCCAAATTTTGTCCACCCGCCCAAACCCTTTTTTACCCGCACAATCAAATTCAAAACCGCCCAATTGGGCGGGAACCATTATAGAGTGGTAGTTTATCATTTGCATGTGTTTTAAAGTCCTGTCAGTTTAAACATCAAGTGCAAGAAGAACTGTAACTCGCGTGCTGTTTTGTGTGCGCAGACAGAGCCACGCAGACAACACGAGAAGTTCATGAACACCGAATTCCCTTCCCTTTCTTATCTATTTGTGCTTGAACGGACATGTGCACGGAAAATTAAGTCAAAATGCCCGTCCTGACAAGTTTCCTCGTAAACGCAGTCGGTTATGAGTTGTAAACAGAGAAAGAAAACGGATGCTCATCATTACCGGTATTGAATACATGCATTCGTCTTAAAGTGACAGCAGCCCAATATACCCCCAACTGTTTGACACCAAAGTTAATCAAACAACAAAAGAGAGTTTGTAGCTTTTGTAGCTTTAACAAATATAAACTGTATTAATTATATGAATCATATTAATTTTAACAGTGAAGACTATGCTGTTTTACATTTGATTATTCAATGTCTGTACCTGAATGCAGTTAATTTACCTGAAAAAACATAAAGCACTGCTTATGTGACAGATGTTAATATTCATGAGTAAATATTCACAATGTGAATAAATGTATTTCACTAATGATCCTTCCTGTCAATTTTTATTTATTTACCTTGTACTAATTTGTTTAAGAAAACGTTATCATTTGGTTTTGAACATCATTAGTACATAGTAGTGTTTTATGAATGAATGGATAGGATTTAATAGTTTTATTACTGAGTACAGCGGTTTGAGTATATGTGTGTGCGTCGACAGAACGTGGTGATTCTGGTCTTTGGTCTGTGCAGGTGATAAAATCACAGAGAAAACATTCTCATTCCTGTATTCCTTCATTCCTTCTTTTATGTACTTAATCAAACTTTCAGAACTTTATAGGCTTATATTGAAAGAGCACCTCTAACTGCTTACCTCTCCTCATCATGCTCAAAGCAGTCTGAGGACGCAGCGTGACCCGAACGCTAATGACGTCACGACAAATACATCATAAAACTCCCTTTTCAAATGAACACTAATGATGTTCAAAACCAAATGACACCGTTTTCTTAAACAAATTAGTATAAGGTAAATAAATAAAAATTGACAGGAAGGATCATTAGTGAAATACATTAACTCACATTGTGAATATTTACTCATGAATATTAACATCTGTCACACTTATTCCATCTGTGTCTTTGTTCTATTGTATTCATCTATGCTTGTAAGTTGTTTATTATTTTCTATGCAGATGCACTACCCTACAAAATTACCCAAATCATCCTAGAATGATTCATTCTTTACAAATAGAGCTATTCAAATCATCACATTAAATTATTTTCATATCGCAATATATATTGCAGAAAAACAAAATATCGCAATGTCAGTTATTTTTCAGTATTGTGCAGCCATAATGAAAAGCATCTGCTAAACTAGATTAATAAAAAGTGTGTCAAGACAAACTTTGAAGGTGGCCAGACCAGAAAGTTTTTAAAGGTTTTTAAATAGTTTGAAGGTTTTCAGTCTGAAGTTGTTTGAAATTTAAAGTAATTTAAAGTTTGAATGTTTTGAAGGCAGTAGTCTATCATGTTACTAGCATGATTTAGCTTTTGATAGTAGGGCTGGACGATTTTGGAAAATAATCTAATTGCGATTTTTTTTACCAATATTGCGATTGCGATTTAATATGCGATTATTTTTTAAGCTCTTTATCTTTTCTATTATTCAACAAAAACAAGCAATAAATCATTGTAAAATAGGGAAGGGAATCTTTAGGCACCTCGTGAGCCGATCAATTAAAAAAAATTGATCATATTAATAAAACTTAAAATATTTAATTACATAATTATAAGTAGGCCTACTTATAATAATTACACATTAAAAAACTAAATTAATACAATTACATGTTAATAATTTTAACAAATATAGCTTCAAAACAAATAACAAAGAGGGAAAAAAATATTACAAGCAATAAACAAAGAGTGCTTTCAGTATTTAAGAGTAGGCTGTCTGAACGTTTTCATCTCTTTTGAAATTATAAGATGTGGTTTGTCCTGTCTGTTTAATAACTGACTGTGTCACATTAATTTCGCGTCATAAAAGCATTTTGAGATGCAAGTACATTTAACCACGTAGACAGAGTCGCTCACAGCCGCATGCTCAAACGCTCTTCGCAAAGCGCACGTGAGTATTTGAAATTGAAAGCAGCTTCTGTCGGTGATTTTCATATTTTTAATATATAAGCCAACTGCATTCCAAGACATATGATGCCTTCGTAGAACATTTGTAAGTAAAATACCGGCGGGCGAGACCCCGCACTACAAAAGTAACATCACGCAGACCGCGCATCTCTCATATTTTGTGCAATGAAGCCCGCGAATGTCCTTGTAATTCGCTTAAACTTTTCCGAACTTTATTAACTTATTTCTCGTAAGGTTCGAGTGGTGTCGTGTGTGTGTGTGTGTGTGTGTGTGTGTGTGTGTGTGAGACAGAGGAATTAGAAGCAAGCAGAATACGGTTGTTATGCACACGCGTCATCACGTATCTGTGTTTAAAACTAAGCTCAGACATAAATCTGAAATTATCTTAATCGATACAGAATCGTTGGAGAGAATCTATAACACAATATCACATAAATTAAACATAAACTGTTATTTCCTGTAGCCAGGTCTGTATGTGTCGCGTGCCAAGTTGATGCTTCATCTGCAATACAGACTTGTTTACTCTCGCGTGTCACGTGACCAGACTATCGCAGCTTTGCGGTTAAAAAAATCGCATTTCATCATATCGCGATATTATCGCAAATGCAATTAATCGTTCAGCCCTATTTGATAGTATGATTTATCATGTTGCTAGCATGATTAAGTATCATCTTAGTACTGGACAGAAGCTGCATGGAGTGACATTTAGGTGTGGTATTTATGAATTTGCACTGCAATTACAATTGCATAAATAATGTTATGAGATTAATGTTTTAAATATTAAATATGCGAAAAAATGAAATATTAGGCCTACTTTTAGATGGTAAACTAAAGCCGCCAGTAGGTGGCAGCAAGTTTTAATGATTGAGTCAATAAACTGAAGCATCGTGAAACACTCAATTAGGTACTAATTCTACATAGAATTTACTACACAGGGCACAACAGAAAGGCATTGCACTTAAAACGATTCTTTTGATATTTTTGCAGGCATAGAAGAAAACTAAAAATGAGTCTCCATAATGAGAGAGAAGATGAGGACACTGCCTCTGAAATAAGTCCTCCATCTCCTGGATCAAGCTGTGTGTCTCTGAAGAGTGATCAATCCATGATGAAAACTCCTCTTAAATTCAGTGATGCAACAGTGACCTCTGACCCCAGGTAAGACACTGGCCATTTCAGCATTAACAGATGCTTTTATGCAAAGTGATTTACAGTGTAGCCTATTCCAGAAGCCTGCAGTGGGTGAGTGCTGATACTGAACCTTCACAGAGAAGCACAAAATCACTTTCCTTGCTTGCAGCAGGGCTTAAAAACGAAAAAAAAATCCATTCGGTTCACTCCGAGCAGAATCGATATTATAACGTTTCTGTTCTTGCGTTCCTCATTAAACAATACATTCCGAAAACGGTTTTCTAGAAAAAATACCGGTTAATAAACGTTATTTTATTACACGGCGTGATAGATAGATAGATAGATAGATAGATAGATAGATAGATAGATAGATAGATAGATAGATAGTGTGTGCCTTTTAATAACATGTTTGGCATTATGTTTACAAATGATTAAACCAAATTCCGTGTTCGTGTCATTTGAACTTCTTGTCTTTAAAACCGAAAGTAAACGAGTTCACCTGGAAACTCGTTACAAATGCGCTAATAATTATTTAAAAACAATTTTCTTGTTTGATAATACTATTTCGAAATAAGCCCCTTCAAGACCATCCGCTTAACATCCTGACCACACGGCTTAATCTGCGATAAAAACCTGTTGACTTATTCCTTACCTAATATGCATAATAGCCTATTATAGGCTATTTTCACTCAAACAAAACAGAACTCCAGATAGTTATGATTTTACATTTAATGCATAAAAGTAAAAGAAAACGTAATGCATTGTAACATTATAAAACAACAACAGATTTTTTTTTTTTTTACATTTAACACAACAGATCAACAACTTAAATTATAATATACCAAATAGGCTACTGGAAAAACTGGATGGGCTTCAGCAAAATATTTTATATAAAAAAAAGTCAATCTATAGCCTACTTAAAGTCCATATACTTTGGGTTTAAACGTACAAAGAGAATGTCCTCTAGGACTGGATAGGCTTCAGCAAAATTTATATTTTATATATATAAAAAAAATGCAGTCATTCTATGGCCTACTTAAAGTCCATACTTTTTGTTTAATCGTACAAAGAGAATGTCCTCTAGGACCTGTGCATTCATTGACGACCTCAGAGGGGAAAGAATGTACTTGAGGCATGAAAATGCACGCTCAACACTTACTTGCGTTACAGGTAGCGCAATTACATTCATAGCAAGTTTGTGCAAATCTGGCTTAGTGGTAGCAACGCTTGCCCAGTACTTAAAAAGACACTCACTTCTCTTAAGACGGGGTTCTCTCGAATACATATCCAAAGCAGATGAGATTGACACTCGAGTATGTTTTACAGTTGTGATTTCTTTTTCTTTTGCCATCAGCAGCTGTTCGATCTCGTCGTCATCGTCGGATGCCTGCGATGGACTACGTTGTACAGTGTTGTTGTTTGCCGACAAATTTTGAATGGCATCCCAGGCACGACTTAAGTGAATTTTTGCCCTTTCGGATTGAAGATCGCTGAGGAAAAACCTGTATCTCGGATCGAGAAATAAAGCAGCCACAAAGGCATCGTTGTCAAAAAGCGCTGTTTGTCGTGACTTAAGACATTGAACCAGTCGTTTTGCAAAAAGATTGTCAATTCTGTCGGTGCACAAGACGCAATGAAGCCAAACACCGTAGAAGTCGCCGGCGGTGAGCTGTTCCGACTGAAGGCTTTTCGTAGCAACTTTCGCTGGTTTTAAAGCGCTTACCAAGTTGGCTATTGCTTCCCATTCGTTTCCACTTAAATTTATTTCTTTAATATTTGGTGACATGTCCTTGCAAAAATTCTTGAGCTCCAAAAGCCGCTCTAGCATATCGTGTGTTGAATGCCAGTGCGTTGGGCAGTCCACAATGGCTCTCTTTAGCCCCATCCTTTTTAGAAGAACAACTACGTTCTGTGTGCGTAACTTTTTCGCAACACGTCTCGCTTTAGAAAGCAAATTTGTTGACCGTTGCTCTTTTAATGCATCATCAACTGCCAACTGCAAAGTATGAGCTGAACACCGCACACTGCGCAACACATGTTCTTGCATCACAGAATCAAGTTCAATGGCCAAATCCAGTACCAATTCCTGACTTTCGTCTTGGATATCAGTCTCATCCCCATCCTCTTCTTTATCCATGGTATCAGCCTCATTTACCTCATTACACATGGTGTCCTCTTGTATGTCAGATAGTAAAGATACTGCCTTTATCATATTAGCGCCATTATCCGAAGTTATTGAATAAACTTGCCGTAATTCAACATCATATTCGTGTAAGACATCTTGCACGACGGATGAAATGTATTCGGCCGTGTGTCTGTCATTGAGCTCTCTTACGGCCAAAGTGCGCAGAACAATTTTTTCTCCGTCAGTGTATTGCACATTTACGCCCAGAACTGATCGGTCTCTGCATGTGGCAGAATCAATTTTAAGCATTAGTAGCCTGCCTTTTAAGTCGTTTTTCAGTTCTTCTCTGCCCTCCTGAGCAACACTTGACACCATGTCACGGATATTTGAGGAGTTGATGACGAAATTATTTCCCATAGTGTTTTGTAGTGGCTCGATCATTTTTCTAAAGCCAGTGTCTTCCATTAATGTAAATGGTCTCCCGTTGACCGTCACAAGCTCTATGTACGCATCTTTTAGACATTCTGGAGACATTTGAACATGTAGGCCTGTTGTCTTTGGCTTTTTCACTACGACCGCGTCTAGAGTCGTTTGTCCATCAGCTGCTGACCTTTTATTGCTGGTCGAATCAACATATTTTGTTGGATGTTTACGTTGAATGTGTCTCTGCAGGTTACCACCATGATTCCCAGCTATTTCTGCCCCGCATCCTTCAATATTACAGATCGATTTATCAGACGATTTGTCATATGAAAAAAATTTACGAAAGGGATTTTCTTTATGGCGACCCATCTAAAAACAATAGACAATCAGTAATTATTTTTTTGTAATTTTAACTACAAGTTTTAATTAGGCTACAATAACTTAAACCTAAACATACCTTTGCACATGAAACAGCCAGGTGCTTGGTAACCTAAGCTGGTCACATCAGAAAGGGCTCTGCTTATGACGTCTGCTTCGCGGGCATTTCACGTTGTATGCGTCACCATCGCATTTGCGCACACAATTTGAATTCATGTTTTTGGTCTGCCAAATTGATATAATAAAGAGAACGATAAAAATACCGTTATTAACCGGTTAATTTGGGATTTCTGTTTCCGTTTCTGTTCAGAATGATTAAAATTGATTTTGTTTTCGTTTTTGTTTTTGTTCCTGTTCAATGTCATTTGTTTTCGTTTTTCGTTTTCGTTCCTTGAACCGGTTCAGAGCCCTGGCTTGCAGTTTTCAAGATGTGTCTAAAGACTTCTCTTGACTAAATCCTGTTAAACCACTCTCTCTCTTTCTAGTAATGTATGTGTAGTGCTTTAAATGGCTTTGTATGAAAAGTAGGGCTGTGCGATGTATCGTTTAGCATCGATATTGCGATGTGCGCCAGATGCCGCCCGGTTCGTCAGATTAATTGCTAAGTTTAACCATCATAGAGTGGTAGTTTATCATTTGCATGTGTTTTAAAGTCCTGTCAGTTTAAACATCAAGTGCAAGAAGACTGTAACTCGCGCACTGTTTTGTGTGCGCAGACAGAGCCACGCAGACAACACGAGAAGTTCATGAACACCGAATTCCCTTCCCTTTCTTATCTATTTGTGCTTGAACGGACATGTGCATGGAAAATTAAGTCAAAATGCCCGTCCTGACGAGTTTCCTTGTAAACGCAAAAAAAGTTGTAAACAGAGAAAGAAAACGGATGCTCATCATTACCGGTATTGAATACATGCATTCGTCTTAAAGTGACAGCAGCCCAATATACCCGCAACTGTTTGTGTCACCAAAGTTAATCAAACAACAAAAGAGAGTTTGTAGCTTTTGTAGCTTTAACAAATATAAACTGTATTAATTATATGAATCATATTAATTTTTACAGTGAAGACTATGCTGTTTTACGTTTGATTATTCAATGTCTGTACCTGAATGCAGTTAATTTACCTGAAAAAACATAAAGCACTGCTTATGTGACAGATGTTAATATTCATGAGTAAATATTCACAATGTGAGTTAATGTATTTCACTAATGATCCTTCCTGTCAATTTTTATTTATTTACCTTATACTAATTTGTTTAAGAAAAGGTGTCATTTGGTTTTGAACATCATTAGTGTTCATTTGAAAAGGGAGTTTTATGATGTATTTGTCGTGACGTCATTAGCGTTCGGGTCACGCTGCGTCCTCAGACTGCTTTGAGCATGATGAGGAGAGGTAAGCAGTTAGAGGTGCTCTTTCAATATAAGCCTATAAAGTTCTGAAAGTCTGATTAAGTACATAATATGGGAAAACAGTCTCGACTAGTCGAGTCACGAACGCCGTGCTAAGTGAGAGGAACTGTGACTTGGAATCTCATATGGTCCGTTGTTTCCGGAAGCACTGAACGCAAAAAAAAAAAAAAAAAAAAAACTGAGTCACATCAGCGCACTTAAATACATTAATTCACATTGTGAATATTTACTCATGAATATTAACATCTGTCTCTCTTATTCCATCTGTGTCTTTGTTCTATTGTATTCATCTATGCTTGTAAGTTGTTTATTATTTTCTATGCAGATGCACTACCCTACAAAATTACCCAAATCATCCTAGAATGATTCATTCTTTACAAATAGAGCTATTCAAATCATCACATTAAATTGTTTTCATATCGCAATATATGTTGCAGAAAAACAAAATATCGCAATGTCAGTTATTTTTCAATATTGTGCAGCCCTAATGAAAAGCATCTGCTAAACTAGATTAATAAAAAGTTTGTCAAGACAAAGAAAGTGGCCAGACCAGAAAGTCTTTAAAGGTTTTTAAATAGTTTGAAGGTTTTCAGTCTGAAGTTGTTTGAAATTTAAAGTAATTTAAAGTTTGAATGTTTTAAAGGCAGTAGTCGATCATGTTGCTAGCATGATCAAGTGCATTGCTAGCATGATTTAACATGTTGTTAGCATGATTTAGCACATTCCTAGCATGTTGTTAAGATGATTAACATGTCTATCACACTCCTCCTAGAACTTTAACTCTACAACCACTAAACTCAGACTAGACCTTCAGACTGTTAGTGTGTTATATCTTTTCTAAGTGATTGGATTTATGGTGTGTGCACACCAAAGGCAAAGTGAATATTTCCATCGCGTTACTCGCTCTAGATTACTCACAGGATGTTTCTTGTTTTTTTGCTAATAAAAACATTGCGTGGTGAGGAGTGTCTTCACGCACATCATCATCAACAACAACAACAACAACATTCTTTCTGACATTTTTCTGCCATCAACCATGTTGGAGATAACTACTAATGCTGCTTTGAACCTGTTGTGGAAGTCCCAAATATGCTGGAAAGCCAAACGCCAGTGTGTCTGGGTTCACACAGGGCCGTTTGAAGGAATTTGGGGGCCCCAAGCAAAATGGACATGGAGAGCCCCCCAATGCCCCCACCCCCCCACACGCACGCAAAGCCTACAGGAACCACAGCATAGCCATACAGTTTAAGTTCACCCACACTTTATATAAATAAAAAAGGTTTACAGTGCAAATACTGCTGTTGCATCTATTAATGATGGTTATTATAAAGTGTTACCGAAAAGATATGTTAGCATTTCCATATTTTGATATGAGAAGGGAGGGGAAGCAGCTGCTTTCATAACTACCAATGCTCAAAAACATCCCAAGCTAATGTTTGATGCACGGAATTTATTGTGTGGTTTTCCTAACCCCCATTTGGTAAATAGATTATCACGGTGGAATAGTTAGTATAGAATGCTATGCCACTTTCATCAAAACCTATTACAAAGCTATAGCAATGTCATGTCATTAAATACGATAAACAGTGATTCTGGAAGAACAGATCTGCGTCTTCCTTATCCCGTTAAAAAACATATTACAGTATGTAACCATATTCCGTCCGTTCGAAAAAAAAAGTTGCACTAACTGTTCGTTACAAGCAGGTAGCTAATAAACATATTTTTGCTAGCCTACCTGCTGCATAATTACACCATTTGTACAAGACAAGTAGAGCTATTTTATCCAGTGTAATTTATCACTTACCACTATCTTGTTTTTTCTTATCCTCCTCTTCCTTTCTTTTCTGGCTTCCTGAAGCATAATTCCGCTTCATGACTGCCGAGGAGGTTTTGTATTTTGCCGGCAGCAGAGATCGCGTAGTTGGCTGGCTGCTGTCAACCTTGAGGGGGATCCCGACAACAGTGTCATTGCACTTTACTGCATTGACTATTAAAGGGGCGCTCACACAGTTTGTCGTTGCATTTTATTCTTAACCAGTTGTTGTCTTGGGGCCCCAGGTCAGCTCGGGGCCCCAAGCAATTGCTTGGTTTGCTTGCCTTGTCGCGCCATCCAGAGGCGCCCACAACTCTGTGAATTTCACCGTCTTCTCCAGGAAATGCGCCTGGATGACAGCCACTTTCAGTGCTACTTGAGGATGACAGATGCCCAGTGCCCGGACGTGTCAATAAGATCTTCACTTGAGCGAGAACACATTGTGCGAATTTCCCACTCAAGTTGACATCTTTCAACTTGTGCAGAAGACACTTTGCAATGACCTTGTATGTAATCTACATAACCATTCTATATACTATTTCAAATCCATTGAAACTCATAAACTCATTTAATCTATCTATCTATCTATCTATCTATCTATCTATCTATCTATCTATCTGTCTATCTGAAACATTCTAACAATGTGATGACATACTAGCAACAGCATAGCAACACCCTAGCAAACACCTGAGTAACCTAGCAACCACACAGCATCACCCTGGCAACCACTCCAAATGCCTTTTACAACAGCATAGCAACACCCTAGCACCCACCCATAATACCCTTGCAACCGCATAGCAACCACCCAGAGTACCTTAGCAACTGCATAGCAACACCCTAGCGACCACCCTGAGTACCTTAGCAACCACTTAGCAACACCATACAAATCACCCAGAATTCCCTAGCAACCACATAGCAACACCTTAGCTACCAGCCCAAGTGCCCTAGCAATCAAACAACAACACCTTAGACACCACTCTAACCTCTCTATTTTTTTATCTATCTATCTGTCTGTCTGTCTGCCTATCAAAAATTCTATCTTTAAAAATTGGTAAACTTTAAATTATTTCAAACTTAACCTGTAGGCTAAACCTTAACTAGCTTTCTCAATCCAACTTTATAGTTTGTTTATGAACTTTAATCATCTAGTTTATAATTCAAATCTACAAAATGAACCAAATTTTTATAAATACATAGACAAAAATGACCAGATTTCCTCTGAATTATTAACTGGCTATTGTTACCAATGAAATGAAATCACTGTAAACAAAATTCGCTCCGTGCACAAAATGGCGACCGTTGACGTTTCGAACTTGAGTGTGTGGGCCAGTACTTCCGGTGAAAACTTCCGGTGATCTGACAGCGAGAGCGGGAGACAACAGCGACCGAGTACCATTGCCACAGCGATATTTTTCACAATGAGTGTTTTTAGGATTCAAGAGAGGTGACTTGCCTTTCAGAGGGTGACAGCCTCAGCACTTCATTGTTGTGTGCCGTTATGTACCATGTCGTCACGTTATAACAGAGAAGTCAGTTTTCATGTATTCCCCGTTGACGCTGCGGTACGGGCTGAGTGGATACAGAAGATCCGGAGGGAGGACTTCAACCCGACCAAATTTTTAAATGCATATCATTTTCAGTGTATTTCACCTGTGCGTTTCTATGCTTTTTATTACTGCATTTATTTTGTGCAAGTGAGATGAGTTAAGACCATCAGTTTAATAAATAATTATCTGTCTGGTGTTTATATGCAGCACATACAGTATTGTACTACATGTAAAATATACACAAACTTACCCATATTAAATTGTTTGTGGTACCTACAGTTAAAAATGTTAAATATGTGATAATAATATTGATCGAGCAATTGATGTAAGTAAAAATATATGCGCAGAATTGAGAAAATAGTATTTATGGAGATAAATTGTAGGCAGCCTATCACAGGGCAAACATGTGAATGTTCACGGTGAATTTTATGCAAACAACTCTAATCGTAGTTATAACTATATTTGGGTCATTGACGAATAAGGTTTTTAAAAGTAAAAAAATAGAATGGAGATATAACTATATTTGAAACCATTTTTTAGTTTACTTCGTTTTTTTTAGTTTAAGATTTTGTGGTTTGTACAATCAATTAACACTGTTTTTTGTAATTTTTTACAAGATGGAAAATGTTTCATAGTTAAAAACTGAGAAAGTTATTTGAAAGTTAAAAACTGATTTGACATTGATGTTGAGATAGCATATAGTGTTTACCACAGAAGAAATATTAAAACAAAATATCACTGATCTCATAAATGTAATCATTTATTGGACTACTCTAAACACTCCAATATATAGGAGAGGGAAAGGAGAAAGGGGGAAATGTAAAAAAAAGAGCCTTATCTGCTTAATATTTGTATTATTGTAGTTCCTTAAGTTATTAAAAGCAATATTATTGCATTTAAATATTTACTATATCGGTTTTACATTCGCTTTTTGACACTTCAAAATCTTTAAAATACCTTTATATGTAGTTTAATATAATTAAAACCTTTTGGATTCAGTAAAAGAGATCAAGTTGTACTACCTTACATACTTTGGATGTTATATTTGTTTTTTTATTATTATTATTAAGGCCTTTGGACAAAAAAAAAATGACCCGTCACGTCATTGACCCATTTACAGTAGGCATAATTGTTATTGCGTATGCAGCATGAGTCAAATACAATCTTCTGTTCGTGAACAGTTGCATTTCATTCATTAATCTGACTACTGTTTTTACTTACATCAATTGCTCAATCAATATTATTATCACATATTTTACATTTTTAACTGTAGGTACCACAAACAATTTAATATGGGTAAGTTTGTGTATATTTTACACGTAGTACAATACTGTATGTGCTGCATATAAACACCAGACAGATAATTATTTATTAAACAGATGGTCTTAACTCATCTCACTTGCACAAAATAAATGCAGTAATAAAAAGCATAGAAACGCACAGGTGAAATACACTGAAAATGATATGCATTTAAAAATTTGGTCGGGTTGAAGTCCTCCCTCCGGATCTTCTGTATCCACTCAGCCCGTACCGCAGCGTCAACGGGGAATACATGAAAACTGACTTCTCTGTTATAACGTGACGACATGGTACATAACGGCACACAACAATGAAGTGCTGAGGCTGTCACCCTCTGAAAGGCAAGTCACCTCTCTTGAATCCTAAAAACACTCAATGTGAAAAATATCGCTGTGGTATGGAGCTAATGGAACTCGGTCGCTGTTGTCTCCCGCTCTCGCTGTCAGATCAACGGAAGTTTTCACCGGAAGTTCTGGCCCACACACTCAAGTTCGAAACGTCAACGGTCGCCATTTTGTGCACGGAGCGAATTCATCTTAGTACTGGACAGAAGCTGCATGGAGTGACATTTAGGTGTGGTATTTATGAATTTGCACTGCAATTACAATTGCATAAATAATGTTCTGAGATTAATGTTTTAAATATAAAACTATGAATATAGAAATATTAAATATGCGAAAAAATGAAATATTAGGCCTACTTTTAGATGGTAAACTAAAGCCGCCAGTAGGTGGCAGCAAGTTTTAATGATTGAGTCAATGAACTGAAGCATCGTGAAACACTCAATTAGGTACTAATTCTACATAGAATTTACTACACAGGGCACAACAGAAAGGCATTGCACTTAAAACGATTATTTTAATATTTTTGCAGGCATAGGAGAAAACTAAAACGGAGTCTCCATAATGAGAGAGAAGATGAGAACTTTGCCTCTGAAATTTGTCATCCATCTCCTGGATCAAGCTGTGTGTCTCTGAAGAGTGATCAATCCATGATGAAAACTCCTCCTACATTCAGTGATGCAACAGTGACCTCTGACCCCAGGTGAGACACTGGCCATTTCAGCATTAACAGATGCTTTTATTCAAAGTGATTTACAGTAGGGATGTCCCGATCAGATTTTTTTGCCCTCGAGTCCGAGTCATTTAATTTTGAGTATCTGCCGATACCGAGTCCCGATCCGATACTTAATACATAAAAAAATAATAAAGAAGAGCGAAAAAACAGATCCAGGATGTTCCTTATTTTTTATTTAATTCACCTTATTTTAACATTCAACAACTCTGTGAGGTAGCTGTGAGGTAGCTTGAACAATCAAGTAATAAATAAATTCTTCACTTTTGGACTTTAGTGCAACAGTAAATATAAAAAAAAGTCTAATATATAAACAAATAGTACCTCAACTTAAAATACCCGGCAGGCATGTAACCAAATAAAAAATAAAAGTGCTACAGTGTTTGCAAAGCCAGTAATGTGCTTTTAGGAACTGCACTCCTAACTCTTACGCCGGTTTCACACTGCACTGTTAGCAGAGCGTGCAGTGCGTATTTTTTTCGCCGCCCATGTTAACAGATTAAAACAGGCTTTAGAGCATTCACACCGCGCGCGGAGGTGGCGCGGCAGTGCGTAGCAGAGCAGAAGTGCCGCGATCGTTTCGGCGCCGAGTCTATTTTTGCAGCGCCGCTTTTGCTGAATTAAAGTGACAATACATTGATCATGGCCAAAATACACCGCAGTTTTATCCAAAAAGTGCATTGATGATATCTATTGTGTTTTAAACTGTCAATCAAATGACCAACAGCAATTTAAAAAGAAAACAAATGTCCAAAAACAAACTTGTTGCCATAACAATAAAAACAAAGATGAACCAAAAGTTATATGAAATTATTAATAAAATAAGCTTCTTGACAAGTCTTTTCTCTTAAATGCAATTGAAAACGAAAAAAAAGCAATGCCAACTTATCTATCTAGAGTACTCTGTCTGTAGCCTACACAACCCGCGGTTCAGCTGCGCGTGACAAACGCTGCCAGTGTGAAAGCAAAACGCGCGTGTCCTGCTCCTGCTCACCATACGCACTGCTCCTGCGCTGCTTATGCTCTGCTAACGCGTGCAGTGTGAAACCGGCGTAACTCTGTGCCACCGCATAACTATATATATGTGTTAAAAAATAATGAGAATATATATACATATATATCCGAGTCCTGATCGGGAGGTAACGTCCGATTCCGAGTCTGAAAACACGTGATCGGGCCCGATTTCCGATCACGTGATAGGATCGGGACATCCCTAATTTACAGTGTATTCCAGAAGCCTGCAGTGGGTGAGTGCTGATAATGTACCTTCACAGAGAAGCACAAAATCACTTTCCTTGCTTGCAGTTTTCAAGATGAAGGCATTGCACTTAAAACGATTATTGTACTATTTTTGCAGGCATGCGTGTTCAAATTTTAGGTGAATATATATGAAGAGTTCAGATGCAAAAGCCTCTAAGTGCCATCTGAAATGTTCTTCTAGAATGATCTAAATAGTCTAAATAAAAAATCTAAATAAATCACGTTTTAAATAGTGTACCTGCCACACACACAACATTCCTTGTGGTACTACCATATTACAATGGCATCGCCAGTATTTTGAAGCTGTAGTATCGCCATAATACTGCAGTACCGGTATACCATGCAATCCTAATAGCTAGTGCTCTAACATTCTGTTTTCTTTGTAAGTATCAGCAGGAGGAAGAGACAAAAATCAGAGTCTCCAGAATCCAGCAGTGTGTCTCGGAACCTTACTTTCAGTGATGGACCAATGACTTCTGACCCTCCGTTAGTATGAACCTTTACTTGCTAATTTACTGCTGTGCATCTCAGATAAATAAGATAATTTTAAATAAAAATAAAAAACTCAATTAAATAACACTAAATGTAATCCAGAAATGGATTATGCAACATATGTGTACTGAAGACTGTAGTATGCACAGATTGCTATTACGGTTCTAAATCACCTTAGAGGACTATTTACACAATTAATGCCCAGTAACTAGGAGAGGAGTAAAGAAGCCAAGGACATGGGTCAAATTCACTCACTGTATTAATTGGTCAAATGAAAGAATGAATTATTTTCTCACAAATGTCAACAAAATGTAAAAATGACTCAAATAAAACAGCTTTTTTTTTTTTTCAAGCAGTTTTTTTTTCAAAAAAACTGAAGCAGTCCTGCAGAAACACACACAGGAGACTGGAGACCTGCAAGGAGTCAAAGACCAGCACAAAACCAGCATGAAGAACAAGTATGAGAGATTATTTGAGGGAATCAAACTCCAAGAGACTCGGACCCTCGTAAACAGGATCTACACACAGCTCTACATCATAGAGGGAGAGAGAGAAGGAGTGAATGAAGAACATGAGGTTTTACAAATGGAGAAAACAGCCAGAACACAACACTCACAAGACACTCCAATCTACTGCAATGACATCTTTAAAGCCTCTCCTGAACCAGGATGTGAGGAGAAAGAGCAAATCAAGACTGTTCTTACTAAAGGCATCGCTGGAATCGGGAAAACCGTCTCTGTGCAGAAGTTCATTCTGGACTGGGCCGAGGGGAAAGCCAATCAGGATGTAGATTTCATGTTTATGCTTCCATTTCGAGAGCTGAACTTGATCCGAGATCATCAGTACAGTCTTCACAGACTTCTGCTGGACTTTCATCCTGAACTTCAAGATCTGGACTCAAAGATTTATGAAGAGTGTAAAGTTCTGTTTATCTTTGATGGTCTGGATGAAAGCAGAATCACACTGATGTTTTCAGACACTCAGAAAGTTTCTTGCTTGACTGAGACTTCATCAGTGGGTGAGTTGATGTCAAACCTCATGAAAGGAGAGTTGCTTCCCTCTGCTCTCATCTGGATCACCTCCAGACCAGCAGCAGCCAATCAAATACCTTCCAAATACATCAACCGTCTGACAGAAATTTATGGATTCAATGATCCTCAGAAGAAGGAATATTTCAGGAAGAGAATCAGTGATAAGCATCAAGCCAGCAGAATCATCTCACACATCAGAAGAGCAAGAAGCCTCCACATCATGTGCCACATACCCATCTTCTGCTGGATTTCATCCACTGTGCTTCAGAAGCTCCTGAAAGATGATCTGAGTGCAGAAATCCCTCAAACTCTGACTGAAATGTACATCCACTTCCTGCTGATTCAGATCAACATGAGGAATCATAAGTATGAAGAGAGAGATCCAGAGAAACTCCTGCAGTCCAACAGAGAAGTGATTGTGAAACTTGCTGAACTGGCTTTCAAACAGCTGAAGAAGGGCAATGTGATGTTCTATGAGGAGGACCTGAGAGAGAGCGGCATAGACGTCACTGACGCCTCAGTGTATTCTGGGATTTGCACTGAGATCTTTAAGGAGGAATCTGTGATTCATCAGAGGAAAGTCTACAGCTTCATTCATCTGAGCGTTCAGGAGTTTCTCGCTGCTTTCTATGTGTTTTACTTTCACATAAGCAACACTGCCGACGCATGTTTAGATTCACTGCATAATTTACAGAAAAGGGCAGTAGATAAAGCTCTTCAGAGTGAGAATGGACATCTGGATTTGTTCCTCCGGTTCCTGCTGGGCGTCTCACTGGAGTCCAATCAGAGCCTCTTACAGGATCTACTGACACACACAGAGAACAGCTCAGAGAGCATCAGGAGAACCACACAGTACATTAAAAAGAAGATCAAAGTTGGACATGGACTCTCCACTGAAAGATCCATCAATCTGTTCCTCTGTCTGCTGGAAGTCAAAGACCAGACTCTGTCCAGAGAGATTCAGGAGTTTGTGAAATCAGACAAACACTCAGAGAAGAAACTCTCTCCTGCTCACTGTTCAACAATCGCCTACATGCTTCAGATGTCAGAGGAGGTGCTGGATGAGCTGGACCTCAAGAAATACAACACATCAGATGAGGGGCGAAGAAGACTGATACCAGCTGTGATCAACTGCAAGAAAGCCCTGTGAGTGTTTAATCATGTCTTTTTTCTAAATGAACTTGCATTTTCTGTTGTTGTTGATCACAGTAATTTATCCTGATTTTGTTTTGCAGATTTTTTTTTTTCTTAATGTTTGACTTATTTAATACAATGAAGCACATATTTTTGAAATGGCATTTGTGGAATGAAGTTAAAACAATTTATTTCCATCTGTTCTGTTCTTTTTCAGTCTTGCTGGCTGTAATCTCACTGCCCAGGATTGTGTATATGTGTCATCTGCTCTAACATCCTCAAACTCTGTCCTGAGAGAGCTGGATCTGAGTAACAATGACCTGCAGGATTTAAGAGTGAAGCTGCTATCTGATGGACTAATTAGTCCACACTGTCAGCTGCAGATACTGAGGTTTGAGTTGATTTATGATTATTTAATATTTAGTATTCCATACTTAGTATAACATACATACAGGGATGAAGTGGAGGCTAAACGCACGTAAACGCCGTTTACGCACCTCCCAAAATTCGTAAATAGCATTTACCCACTTCCAAAGTGAGTTTATCCACCACTAAATTGTGTTTATCCACCTCTAAATAGCCTATAGTTCCTAAGCAAACAACACAACAAGATGACATTTAATAACAATAATAATAACTTAAGCTCCTTATTATGTAGCCGAATCTGTGCTGGTTTGTATTGGCCGCCTCCAGTTTTCACTTTATTTTGCCACCAGCTAACGCCGTGACGTAACTGTGACGTCGGCTCGAAATTGGTCTATTGTAAAAATGGATATCCGTCAATTTTTTAATGCCGTCAAGACAGCAGCCCTCCTCCTGATGCCAGCAAACGGCCTCGGCTACAAGCCCAAAGTGAGTGAGCTCGGAAAACAGTACTAAACTTCATGTTTTTGAGGTTAATTTGGTTCACGGTAGATTCATGCCACTGACTCAACAAGTCACCTCTACCTTTTCCCATTAGCCAATGTAACAAGTAAAATTCAGGATACATTATCAGATAAATAACTGGATGTAATTATATGCATTCTCTGGCATTTAAAACTCTGAAAGTTTGTGACAACAAGCTCCCTTTGCTAGTCAGCTAGTTAGTTAATGTTATCGCTATAGCCGTTCACGGTTTCGCGCGTACGGTGAACGGTCGTTAATAATAATAATAATAATAAAAATAACGTTCGTTATTCACTCATACAGCAGCCATTCATCTCGTTTCCGGTTTATTTGTGTTCGTATACATACAATATTCACAATCCGCCAGGGCTATTAGTCCAATGTTGCGCACATATGGAGAAATAATGATAAATTATGACATGTTTGTAAAAGATTTCATCATACAGAATAACATTTGTACTGATATATGTGATCTGAAGAGCTCAAACAGCTAACAGAGCTAGCGATGACTCTCCTCTTCCTGATTCGCGTCTGCTATGACATCAGTGGAATATCATTAGTTTGTAAAGCTGTCAATCATCTCACGTGAACCACGTGACCATAAGGCTGTCCTTCTGCAATGACGCTGTATGTGTATACTTCCTCATTCTGAGCTATGACTGTCGTTATTCTGCACCTGCTACATTAGCAATTGGAAAAAACTGTAATCGACAACTATTTTGATAATCGATTAGTCGGTTTGAGTCATTTTTTAAGACAAAAGTAAAAAATTATTTGATTCCAGCTTGTTAAATGTGAATTTGTTCTAGTGTCTTCTCTCCTCTGTGACAGTAAACTGAATATCTTTGAGTTGTGGACAAAACGAGACATTTGAGGACGTCATCCTGGGCTTTTGGGAAACACTGATCCACATTTTTCTGACATATTATAGACCAATATAGATCAATCGAGAAAATATTCAACAGATTAATCGACTATGAAAATAATCCCAAATCCCTAATCATTATGTACAAGTGCATTGCATTGGAAGCCCTGGATATAAGCCTCCCTCTCTATCTCTTAAATATTGTTGTTCTCTCTGTTATGTCATTTAGTAAACTTTATAGATTTCAACCATATTATTCCTTCTTGAGTCTCTTTAACAAGAACTTAGATTAATGTATGAATTGAATATTGATTGTGTGACCTATGATGAGGGAACAACCAGTGATTCCCTTGGTAGTACCATCAAATGATAGCCTATAGCGATGTCATCAGGATACACATACACCGGTAGGCAGTGGCCCACCTTACCGGGTGACCACATCGTGGTCCACCAGAATTTATAGTTTACCCACCTCTTTTTTTTACCACTACACCTCTGCATACATACAAATAATGTTTTGTGTGTTTGTGTTTAGGTTATCTGGCTGTATGGTGACAGAGGAAGGCTGTGGTTATGTGTCTTCAGCTCTGAGTTCAAACCCCTCACACCTGAGAGAGCTGGATCTGAGCTACAATCACCCAGGAGAATCAGGAGTCCAGCTGCTCAACGACAAACTGAAGGATCCAAACTGCGCTATGGAGATTCTCAAGTTTGTGGGGCTATAAAAGGGGTTGTATTCATGATCACGAATAGGGGAGGGGGAGAGGGGAGGGGGAGGGGGAGAGGGGAGGGGGAGGGGGAGAGGAGAGGGGGAGGGGGGAGGTAAATCAATAACAGCAGACAAACAAAATCTAAAGTAAACATATAATGGTCTAGAGCCCAACTAAAGCAAACACCCATCTCCATAATGGTAACTTACAATTTGTGATTTTCTCCTTCAGTGATTCTGCTTGTTAACATCAGGTGTCTTCAATAATGCTCAATCATCACTAAATTAATCACTTAATTATCTCATTAACTTTAACACTCTTGAGTGTTAATTTAACACTGGAGTTTTTGCTGTGTATTTTGGGTAAAGGTAAAACTTAAAATTTTGGTTTGACATAAATCAAAATTTATGGTTTAAACTAAATCATAAATACAATTTGAGAAAATCTAAAAAAATTAGCTGTAACAAATTACATCAATTTTTTTAAGTTAATCCAAAGTATCATTTTTTTCAGTGCAACCTCCTAGTTATGCAAAAGAGGGAGGCTTACCGGGCACAGATTGCACGTGAAATGGCCTGCTGCTGCCAACAAGAAATTGTGGAAAACGATTAACACAGATTTGACCCTGATGCTAGAGCAAGTTACAGGTACAGTGGAGAAGAAATTGAAAAAAATGGGAGATATTAAATATCAGTATGGGGTAGAACGTTTCGAAGTACAAGAAAGGAAGGTGGAAAAAAAGGCCCAAATTGCATCAATATACAGGAGGCACCAGAAGATCAAGTCCCTCGTTCAAGAAAAGGATCGGTGGGTGGTGGGTGGTGGGTGGACAGTGGCTTAATTCAGACTTGCACCTCCCTCACCTAAGAACCTATGTAGATTTAAAAATCATGCTTTTCCACTTTTGTTGTTTAATTCACGGTACGCAGACACCAGTTATTTTGCCAAGAGATCTCTTATTTATTTTACCATAATATGTAAGACATAGGAGGGAGTAACAATGGACCAAACAAAGGTCATCATTCCAGCATCTCTGTCATCTCTCTGGTCCGAAACTTATCAGACTCTTTCAGGGCATCGTGGCGATGACCCATACCAAGTTTTGTAACGATACGTTCATAAAATACAGCATTTTAGTACAAAATGGCTCAAAACACACACATAAAATCCTTTTATGATTTTTGGACAAACCGTTCAGAAGTTATAACCAAAAATAGCCATTTTTTGTATCTCCGGACCAGTAGGTGGCGCTGTGTCGAAAAGCACCATGTAGCCTCAAGTCATGCTTGTGATGACAAGTTTGGTCTGAATACGATAAAGCTTTGTGGAGAAACAGCCTTACATCTGTTTTTGCAAGCACTATGTAAAATTAGTTTGCGCTGTATTCATGAATGGTTTGACGAATCAACTTGAATTCTTCTAACTTTTTGTCGGCATGGACTGAAGATGATCTGGTTACATTTTCATAAAAATCTGAGCAACCGTCTAGGACGAGTTTGAAAAAATAGTTAAAAAAAAAAAAAATCTAAATGGCAGAAGGATTTACTTGACGGATTTTACAATGATCGAATTTTGTTTCTAGCCCTTATGGTTCAAAGTTACACGTGGCATCACAACCAAGTCCTTAAGAGCCTTGCCTCTAAAATTTAAGAAAAACATATTACCAAAAATTCTTTACCACCAGCAAGTAACTCCCTGCAAGCCATCATTGTCCATGAATGTGCAAAAGTAACCAGGAAAATGCCTACATCACTGGAGCATGACAAGCTTCAGCGACTGGAAGATCCTGGTGGATATTGGGCGGCAATTTGTTTTTCAAAGGGATCACAACCTCTACCCTCAGGCCTGATATAGTTCTCTGAAACCCCCTATG
Source organism: Rutilus rutilus (assembly GCA_021464565.1). Taxonomy (NCBI): domain Eukaryota; kingdom Metazoa; phylum Chordata; class Actinopteri; order Cypriniformes; family Leuciscidae; genus Rutilus; species Rutilus rutilus. The sequence continues at coordinate 9,279,377 of JAJAQA010000002.1, read as the reverse complement.
TGAAGGTCTTCATCATTGAACTCATATTCATTGGAAGAGGTTTATGAGTGTAAATACTTAAGCTAGCTGCTGAAATACAACTTTGTGGATGGAACACTGAAATCCATCCGGTGGAAGTAGGATGCAGAGGATTCTGCATCTACTACTAACTTGCTAAGAGACCCGGGAGTTAGAGGCCAGAGCTTGTGACGAACCATTAAAACTGCATAAGAGGTAGCTGAGAGAAGCATCCAGTGGCTCTGGATAAAGAGTCAGACTGGGTCCAAAAATAGCAAACTGAGCTGAGAATGGGATGCCAGTATGACCGTTGAGCCCTGAGGAGATGTTGTAGGCTCATTAACGAAACATCAGTGAAAGAGGGTGCCAGACTGATGACCCAGATGACGTACCTACCCTCCCATATTTGATGACACACCTGTCTCCCATAACTCCATATTACGATTCGTCTAGGGTTAATCGTAACAAAAGAATAAAATAAATAAATATGTCTCCCACGCCCAGTCGTCAGACCCAAAGGACTCAAATGACTTCAAAAATCAAGAAAAACGATAAACGTTTTAAGACAAGAAAATTTAAACAATTTGAAAATTGGATGTATTCAAATAAAGTAACAAAAAAAAAACAGTAGGTGTTATAGTCTTCAGGAAGACCCAAGGCCCAAAATAACAAACAAAACAGATAATAAATAAAATAAGCAACTAACTTCCCTCAAAATATCCAAAATCAAAATTACAACAAATTACCCTCCATACTCTAACAAAACAGAACGAACAGGATTTCAAAAGAAAAGGGCAGGTCAACACTACAAAGAACACCACTGAAAACAAAGACAAAAAGAAAGTATCTAACATATAAGCTGCTACAACAATAGTCTGACGGCTGGAGAGGAGCCAGGAGAAGTGCGACCGGCCCGGAATCGCAACAACTCGTCCTCTAGAAACGGAAGCACGGTCTTAAACCCACGTAAAGGGGTGGAGCCAGCTCACAGCTAATCATCGTAATCCTAAAACAAACAGCAAAATAAGCACACACACAAAAAATAACAATAACAAAATAAATACAAATACAAACAATATACAAACTCAAAACATTTACATAATTTAACTTACATAATTCCGTAACACCCCCTCCACTAAGAGTTAACATCATTCCTATACAGAGCGTGACAATGCATCTGCTAACACATTCTCTTTTCCTTTCTTATAACAGATGTCGATATTAAACTCTTGTACAATCAATGCCCACCGCATAATGCGCTGATTAGAGTTCTGCATTTTTGCAAGAAAAGTTAGTGGATTATGATCGGTAAAAACTTTAACTGGCAATGAACTCGAACCCACATATACTTCAAAGTGCTGAAGAGACAATAATAGCGCTAAAGCTTCTTTTTCGATAGTGCTATAATGCAGTTGATGTTTTAAAAACTTCTTCGAGAAGTAACACACAGGATGATCCATGCCGTGATCGTCTTCTTGCAGAAGCACAGCACCAGCTCCATTTGCGCTAGCATCCACCTCAATTTTGAAAGGAACTGAAAAGTTCGGAGCTTTTAACACAGGGGTGCTACATAAAAGACTTTTAACCAAATCAAAAGCTGTTTGACAAAGATCAGACCAAACAAAATCTCGAGATTGACTAAGCAAATTCGTAAGAGGCAGAACAATATCAGAAAAATTTCTGCAGAAGCCACGATAATAACCAACCATGCCTAAGAACCGCCTCAATTCTTTCTTAGTTCTTGGCATAGGGAATTCTAGGATAGCTTGCACTTTAGCAGAAACTGGGCAAACTTGTCCCTGACCCACCTGCTTTCCTAGGTAGGTTACCGTAGCTTTACCAAACTCGCATTTTGCGAGATTAACGGTAAGCGAAGCCTCTTGAAAGCGATTAAAGACATCGTGAAGGGTTTTCAAATGATCATCCCAAGTGGAGGAATAAATCACAACATCATCTAAATATGCTTCACAATTAGAAACACCAGCTAATACAGAATTCATAAGGCGCTGAAATGTTGCCGGAGCATTTCGAAGACCGAAAGCCATAACGGTGTATTGTAGTAGATTGTCAGGAGTGACGAACGCAGATATTTCGGCAGCACGGGGCGTCAAGGGTACCTGCCAATATCCTTTAAGCAGATCTAATTTTGTAACGAATATAGCAGAACCAACTTTATCCACGCAGTCCTCCATACGAGGAAGGGGAAACGAATCTGCTTTCGTAACTGCATTAACCCTTCGATAGTCGGTGCAGAAACGAACTGAACCGTCACTCTTGGGAACCAGGAGACATGGTGAACTCCAAGGACTGTAGCTAGGAACAGCAAGACCATTGTCCAGAAGATACTTTATCTCAGATTGCATTAACTCACGTTTGGTGGGATTTAAACGATAAGCATGCTGCTTAATTGGAGTATGATCTCCTACCTCAATGTCATGAAACGCAGCAGTAGTACGTGAAGGCACATCCGAGAACAGAGCATGGTGAGACTGTATTAACTCACTTACATCACTTCGAGACGAATCAGGCAGGTATGACAGAAATGATTCTAAATCTGCAAAAATTTGTGAATTCTGCAATCGCACGCCAGTCACAGGGATATTTCGCAGAGTCAGTCCATCTTCATCGGGACAATATGTCATAGACACAGAAACAGAAGCAATCGGGACAATAGGGTTATTTGACTCTTTGTCATCGTCTCGCGTCACATATGGCTTTAACATATTAATATGACATACGCGAGTCTTCCTTTTTCTGTCCGGAGTACATATCACATAATCAGTTTCACTGAGCTTAGACTCGACAACATACGGCCCATGAAAACGTGCTTGCAAAGCACACCCCAAAATTGGTAGTAAAACTAAGACTTTGTCGCCTTTGTCAAAACTGCGAAAAACGGCCTTTTGATCAAAATGGCTTTTCATCTTCGCCTGGGTAGACGATAATGAGATACGAGCCAGATCACATACTTTATGCAACCGCTCACGAAAGGAGCTCACATAATCCAACACATTGGTCGAAGTGGATTCCCTAGACATCCACTTTTCTTTCAAAAGCTTAAGTGGACCTCGGACAGTATGCCCAAAAACCAAATCTGCCGGACTAAAACCCAAAGATTCTTGTGTAGTTTCACGTATAGCAAATAACAGTAATGGTAAGCCTTCATCCCACTCTTTGGCAGAATCAGCGCAATAGGTACGTAACATAGACTTTAAAGTCTGGTGAAATCTTTCCAAAGCGCCTTGCGACTCTGGATGATAGGCACTAGCCACATGATGTTTTATGTTCAGTTGAGTCAAAACTTGTTTAAAAACCCTGGACATAAAATTAGATCCTTGATCGGTCTGTACTATCTTTGGCAAACCAAAAGTAGAAAAAAATTTAATCAAAGATCGCAACACGACCTTAGTACTCAGAGAACGTAATGGTATAGCCTCTGGGAAACGAGTAGCCGTACACATCAGAGTGAGTAAATATTTATGCCCAGTTTTCGTTTTGGGCAACGGACCAACGCAATCTAATATGAGGTGTTCAAACGGCTCTCCCACAACGGGTATAGGACACAAAGGAGCAGGAGGAATCGTCTGGTTTGGCTTTCCAACCAGCTGACACACATGACAGGATCGACAGTGTTTCACTACATCTGATTTCAAACCAGGCCAGAAAAAATGTCTTAAAATGCGTTTATAAGTCTTCGTAATACCCAGATGGCCCGAAAAATTATGGTCATGAGCCAAAGTCAAAACGTGAGAACGCGAGTTCGTAGGTACCACGATCTGATAGACTGAATTGCATTCAACTTCACAAGCAACTGATGACCACTTGCGCATTAATAATCCATCATCCCAGAAATATGCAATAGGTCTCTTATCTAGATCATCTTTCTCCACTGCTAACATTCGGCAACGAGAAAGAGAAACATCCTGCCGTTGTTCAGTGATTAATGACGCTCTGTCAATGAACAATGACAGGTCAACTTCAGCACTCAAGTGCGTGGACAGCGAGTTAGTACGCTTTAACCCATGAACATCAGAAGTAGTAAGAGATTCATCAACAAGTTCAGTCAGATTCAAGAAACTATCAGAAAGACCTGCTACATCTCCAAACTTACGAGCTTGCGCTCGCGTAACTGCGCACGCAGGAAACACAGAAGGAAATTCAGAAGCCAAATCTTTTGAATTTTGAAGTTCATAAATCGGATCATTGATAACTTCAGGTAACGGCAAAACTTTTTCTCCGGCAAGATCATTACCGAGGATCAACTCAATTCCTCTAATAGGCAACTGCGGACGCACAGCAATCTTAACAGGACCAGAAACTAGGTCAGACTTAATATTCACATAATGCAAAGGTACTTCAAGTATTCCCAGTTCAATGCCTTGAACTAAGACAGTTGAATTACATGACGAATCCTTCGAGAATGGTAACACACTATCAAGTATGAACGATTGAGCTGCTCCGGTATCTTACCTTGCTGGATTGACACCACTTATCAAAAAGAGCTCCCTTGTCACGGGCAAACTCCACAAACGTCTGATTGGCACCTTTTAAATGACAACGAAACTTCTGACGATAAGCTTCTGGGACTAACTCGTAGGCTCGGAGCACAGACGCCTTTAATGCATCGTAGTCAAGACTGTCTTCAATTGACATAGCAGCACATACCTCCTGCGCTTTCCCAACCAACTTGCACTGAAGTAAAAGCGGCCAGATTTCCCTAGGCCAACGCAAGGCAGCGGCTATACGTTCAAACGCATTAAAATAGGAGTCAACCTCAGTTTCTCTAAACGTAGGGACTAATCGAATTTGTCTACTGATGTCAAATTCATTTGAATTTATAGGTGACGCATGAGAATCAACATTAGCAGAAGGGGCAGGTGATAAAGGAACTTTAAATGCACTCACCGGCAAACGACGCGCACCTTGGCTTTCCAGATCGTACTGCTTCATCTTCAAAAGCTGTGTGCTATGCTCCTGCCGCTTAACTTCTAAATCAAGTTCTTTAAGCCTAACTGCCAGTTTAAGATCTTCTGTGTTTAAACCTACTAGTGGATTAGCCACAGCATTTCCATCCACAGATTCCCCACCAGTGGCTTCCGCATCCTGCTGCACACCTGCTTCGGCATTTCGCAACTCTGGACTGGATTCATCAAATTCAAAAACTCCGATCCTCACTAACCTATCACACAAAGTTTCCCGAATTACTTGCTTTGTCCCAGCTCTTGGAATAGGTATATCATAAAAATCAGCTATCAGAAACAAGTCAGATTTACGACACTTCTCTAATGCTTGCAAAGTAGGTGAAAGTCTAAACGCTTCAATGCTAAAGTCCATTATACAACTATTTCCAACTCCCCTGCACAAATAAAAGATGCCAATCAGAAACAACAATACATGCATTTAGCAAATAGTGTACTCACCAGCAAGATTTCCGAAAAACACTGTTCCCGAAGACAAGAAAAAAAACGAAAATAATCAAACGAGAGGACAAAAATTATGGCCTAACGAAAAAACGGACGAGCCCCCATTTATTACGATTCGTCTAGGGTTAATCGTAACAAAAGAATAAAATAAATAAATATGTCTCCCACGCCCAGTCGTCAGACCCAAAGGACTCAAATGACTTCAAAAATCAAGAAAAACGATAAACGTTTTATTAAGACAAGAAAATTTAAACAATTTGAAAATTGGATGTATTCAAATAAAGTAACAAAAAAAAAACAGTAGGTGTTATAGTCTTCAGGAAGACCCAAGGCCCAAAATAACAAACAAAACAGATAATAAATAAAATAAGCAACTAACTTCCCTCAAAATATCCAAAATCAAAATTACAACAAATTACCCTCCATACTCTAACAAAACAGAACGAACAGGATTTCAAAAGAAAAGGGCAGGTCAACCCTACAAAGAACACCACTGAAAACAAAGACAAAAAGAAAGTATCTAACATATAAGCTGCTACAACAATAGTCTGACGGCTGGAGAGGAGCCAGGAGAAGTGCGACCGGCCCGGAATCGCAACAACTCGTCCTCTAGAAACGGAAGCACGGTCTTAAACCCACGTAAAGGGGTGGAGGCAGCTCACAGCTAATCATCGTAATCCTAAAACAAACAGCAAAATAAGCACACACACAAAAAATAACAATAACAAAATAAATACAAATACAAACAATATACAAACTCAAAACATTTACATAATTTAACTTACATAATTCCGTAACACTCCAATCATATCCTGCAACATCAAAATACCTGCAAATCTCAATTTCAAGGATTCAGTTGTTTTGTGCTTGCACATAAGGGCTGTTTACATCTTGTCCTGTGTTTAAAAACTCGTCACATACTGTTTTTGCCTACTATAGTAGGGAAGTATGTTATCTGCACATGATGTATTTCCTGTATTTGGCCCAAGTGGGCATGAAGACACAAAATGTGTAGAACTTTTCATTGTAACTGAATGGACACACTTATGACATAGTGTTATAAAAATGCAGATTTTTACACATTTTGATATTCAGTAATTTGGACTTCAAATAATCTTCTAAATGTCTGTTCAGTAGTCTCTATGTAACAAAAAACAATTTATTACTTGTGGTGTATGGCGGCAAATCAATGCCTAAAAGATCCGAGCACATGAGGATAACTCATTTCAAACACATTTCAAACCCTACACTCGTGCATGACATCTCTGCATGCAATTCAAGCTCTCGCGCGCAAGGACATGTCTCGCAGCATGTGCTTGATCTTCTCTCGCCTGCTGCTTTTGCTCGCTTGAACACTTTTATTTTTGACAGTCGAAGGGTGGGACTTGCTGTTTTAAAAACCTCACATGTCATTGGTTACTTCCCCTTTTCCGGAAGTCAGTTGTGATTGGACGCCTGTCCAATGACCCGTAATTCACTTGACTTGAGACATGAGACATCACTTAATTTGTTTTTATTTTATTTTATTATTGTGGTTTATTGATGTGTAATGCAATTTAATGCATTGTTAATATAGAATAGATTCTTACCAGATACTTTATTAACAAGAAGTCTCAGGGCACATTCTTGTGTTGTTAAGAGATATTTACAGACTGTAATGACACATTTACATGGTTATTAGCATTGTAAATCTACCCAAATTTTTATTTTTACATTTTATATTTATAGCACTACGATTTGTGTTATTGGCATTCAAATATATAAAATAACTGCAAAATGGGAATGCAAAATGGGAATGCAAAGTCATATTTGCTGTAGTTCACCACTACATTACCACTATACTCCCATTCACCACTATTTACAAGTACAGTAGCCTACACAGCATAAATCATTACACCCCATCTGAACATAACATATCTTTAAAAAAACAAAACTAAATGTGTCCTAGATGTAAAGACAAATTTCTAAATTTGTTTTTTTTTATTTTTACAAAATACATATACTCAATTCTGCACCAATAAAATGTGCAACACTTTACGTTTTACCACTAATTTATATGTAATTTCTAATGTACTTAGACCATAAAATGTTTTCTTGACATTTCATGATTTTGGGCCATGTGAGTTCCCAACAGAGCATGTGAGCGGAGTGGAGCGGTGAGAATATCCGCTCGTCGCTCACGGAACTGTTCACCCCTCCGCTCCCCCGCTCAAAGCTACATCAGGCCGCTCCGCTCATTATCGCTCAGCGCTTAACGCAGTTTGCTTCGCGCTCCACTCAAATCGCCCCCGGCTCGCTCCAAAAAAGGAAAAAAATCTACATGTATATCACTTTTAGCTTAGACCACAGCCTTACCTCCTAAAGAACTAATGAGTAACAACAACATTTTTCAAATAGAAATGTTTTATTTCAAATTACAGGCCTATAAGGAATATAGCCTACACAAAAAGTCCTGTAAAATTAAACGAATAAATGGGCCTAATAATATAAATAAAAATGATATAAACAAAAATATACATACATTTTTTAAAAGTAAATTAACTATAAGGCCAGAATTTTGATAAGTGACCTTTTGCGCAACGCGCACGATTAAAATTTAAATCGACTTCCATTGTACACACAAACTGCTGTAAAATTAAACGAATAAATGGGCCTAATAATATAAATATTATTACGGACGACACAAATTAGGCTAAATAAAACGAACCATTAGTTCTACTTGAATGAAAAAACGAATTTGTTTGAATATTACGCTATATTTAATTTACACTTTGTTACAAGTTACCGTATTCAATTTACTAACCTTTTGTTTTCTTCCCAGCGTGTTCGCATAGTTCACGTTCATGTTTTCGAGAGATGTATTTTGAGATTCCAAAATGAATCTTTGCTGACTGAAACGATGTCTCCACATTCGTTTTCTTGTACCACATTATCATTGTTAGTTAGTTTTATATTAATAGTACACCTGTATGACTTCTCATTTTCCTTTTTGAAGTAGCCTACTTTTTGAACTCCATTATTGAGCCGAGTTTTGACTGAAAATAGTCTACTGTTGATGACTGTGGAAGACAGATGGATCCTGGTTTAGGTTTGGCTGAGCATGCTTCAGACTCGTGGTGTGACCGGAGCGAAATTAGAGCGAAATTGGAGCGGGAAATAAGGCGACGCTCCGTCCTTTTAAAAATGCCGCTCTGCGGTCTGTCCAAGATCCGCCCGCTCCCGCTCCCCGCTCGCTCCCGCTCCACTCCGCTCACATGCTCTGGTTCCCAAACATGATGAATGATAGCTACACCTTTTTGAATTGGCATTAGAGGCACAGGCCTTTGTCATTTTTAATACCTGGAACAGACTTGCACACTTGCTGTCCATGTACACATGCTTTCAAATGACCAAGTGCAGGTATTGTGACTGATCTAATATATATGTGTCTGCATTTGTGCATAAAGAATTTGCATAAAACATGTGTCCGGCCTAACTTGAGCAAACATACTACTATGAGAGTGAAATTTATTTAAACACCTTATTTTGGTATTTAGTCACTTAGTTGTAGTTTGTAGAGCTTTGCAGCTATTAGACTTTATTACAATGTTGCTAGACCAGAATTTGGCTCCCTTTTTTTGCTGATAATTTTGCTGTTTAAACTTATTAACAATCAAATATTAACTATTTGCACTTTACATTTGTTCCTTTCCAGTTTGGACCATGGAAAACCTTTTAGAATCACTCCAGGACCGAGAAAATGTAGGTATCTCTCTTTGGGTTACCAGTCTGACTCTCTAATCATTAGGCCCCAACCATTCTGTTAAACACAAACACATGAACGCACGCGCACACACACACAGCTCTAAAACTGTCCTTTATGTACTTCTAACCTCTACTCTTGTGTTCAGATGCCTGTGATCTCACACTGGATCCAAACACAGCACACAATCATCTCATTCTGTCTGAGGACAACAGGAAAGTGACATATGTCAAAGAGAAGCAGTCATATCCTGATCATCCAGAGAGATTTGATTCCTGTGAGCAGCTTCTGTGTAAAGAGAGACTGACTGGACGCTGTTACTGGGAGGTTGAACGGATTGGTTGGGCTAATATAGCAGTGTCATATAAACAAAATAAAGGCGGGAATAACTGTAGGTTTGGATACAATGACAAATCCTGGAGTCTGTACTGCTTTAACAACAGATTCACTGTCTGGCACGATAATATAAATACTGACATACCTGCCCCATCACCCTTGTCTAAAAGAGTAGGAGTGTATGTGGACGTGTCGGCCGGCACTCTGTCCTTCTACAGCGTCTCTGACACACACATACTCACACACTTACACACATTCAACACCACATTCACTGAACCCCTCTATGCTGGATTCAGGGTTTATGATGACTCAGTGTCTCTGTGTCAGATTTAACAGCCTCCTGTGAGAGTCAACTGAGACACCATAACCAAACTCCCTTTTTTATAGTTACAAACTTTTCCCACCCACCTTCCTTACATACAACCACTTACACATTTAACTGTTGCAAGGACAAATTCTTTAAGTTCTGAAGCGTATAATGCACTAATAAACACATCTCCATTTCCGGATTTGTATTCACGAACACATACAAACAGGTTCCCAAGATGGATGGGCAGGAAAGGGAGAAAGAATGCTGATATGAATGCACACTTCTGGTAAACACGATTCCCAGGAGTTAATACAATGTAGTATTGAAGTCACATTGTTTCATGATTTACGTATGTCACATGTTTTACATTGTTTCATGATTTACGTATGTCACATGTTTTACATTGTTTCATGATTTGCGTTTTACATTGTTATATGATTTACTAGTCACATGGTTTTACTTCCTCTGGAAAAAACCCTAGCATAGGCACAGGAACTGATGTAACCAACGTTCCTATATATACCAAAGTTTTTGTATGAGTGGTGTTGCGTTTTTGATTTTGATGTCGTTGCAGCCCTGAAGAGAATATAGTTTGTCTTCAGTTTAGTTTTTACTAAGATTCTTTGATTGATATTGCTCTGCTGTATTTCTTAACTTGATAAGCTCGGATGAGGACAAGTTAACCATATATACTGCTTGAACTGCATATAAGGTAATTAGCCTTGTAAATCCATTCACAGGACTGCAGGATAGAGCCGAAAGTGTTATAACCTGTAACCTTTTTGATGATTTGATACAAACCTTTTTATTGTATAACCAGTATTTTAATCTTTTGTATAAATAAACACAAGTACTGTTTGTTTATACTTCAGCTCAACAAAGTCAGTTCTATAAATATTATATCAGAGCATAATAAGTATATCTTATACTACTAATCGGCAAAGTATCCTTGGACAAGATTCTGCTGGAAGGTAAGCATAAATTTTGATTCATAGGCTTAACTTACAAATATGTATTGTTACACAATGGGGATATACTACTCCTAGATTTGCTGATATGTGTTAGACCAGCCAAGGGAGTTAATCCTAGAAATCTGACCTGACAGCGCAAGGCTATCTAGCTAACTTTGGTTACTATGAAGCTAATCAGGAAATGAGATAATATCAGATCTCAGTACACTGTCCAAGACTACATTTAATAAAATTAAAATTACGTTGCTTTTAGTTTGTCAGCCTTTAGCTAACCCACATGCTGCAGACATCTACAAATGCAGCAGACAAACATCTGTGGTATCACATGACGAGCTGTTCTGGTATCAGGTATCATCTGTTGTTATTGTGTGTGAGTCAGCGGAGACTTAAAGGAGAACTCTGGTCAATTTTAACATTGAGCTCATTTTTTTGTACATTTGGAGTGCTGTCAATACAGAGAACAACGACAAAAGTCGGTGTTGCCTACACCGAGTTATTCTATTTTTAAAATTTGCACCCTGTTGACTTCAATGGGGCAAGTAGTAAACCTGCTTTAGTAGTCGATTGCCGAGTTCACGCGCGTGATCATAGGTAACTAAACCTATGCGCGTGAACTCGGCAATCGACTACTTTGGACTTCAACCGAAAACAGGATGTAAACACAGGTATTTGTGCTGGCTTAAATAACATCATTTTTATACATATCTTTCACATCTACTGCAGTCAGATTCACTCGTGTTCACTCTGAAGGAATCACTCACATTTTCTGTGCACTTGTAATGACACATCAAGGATGTTAAGAGGCTAAAAGCAGGTTTAGTACTTGCCCCATTGAAGTCAACAGGGTGCAAATTTAAAAAATAGAATAACTCGGTGTAGGCAACACCGATTTTTGTCGTTGTTCTCTGTACTGACAGCACTCCAAATGTACAAAAAAATGAGCTCAATGTTAAAATTGACCGGAGTTCTCCTTTAAGCAAGTCAAAGGTGTTGGTCTGTAGAAACACTCTGGGCTGTTCATTTGGTGTGATCCTATAAAAGCTTCTGCAAATGTAATTTCAGAAAACTGTATATTATATAACAGTATGTTTATTATGCAGATAAAATCACCTTAGTGATTGATTTTATCAATTTAAATGAGACAATCTTCAGCAGCCCTGAAATGATGCATTCAAGACTCTTGTTGTACAGTTATTATTGGTTCAGTGTCTTTTTTTGTTCTTTTATATTTTATTTTGTCAACAAGTTATGTTAAAGCTTACATTTTTCTATTTACATTTATTTCTTTTTTCCTGTGTTTTGAGTTTGTCAAAACATTTTGTCGGGTGACCTTAAAAAAAAACATGGTTTTAGGTCAAAATAAATTACAAATATTATTGAAAATGACTGAATAATTTTGACTTCACTATGTTGCAGAAGTGGAAGTAACTTTTAAGCATCAGATCAGGTGAAAACGTCTCTTTAACGCAGGGTTTCTCAAACTCGGTGCTGGAGGGCCGCTGTCCTGCACAGTTTAGCTCCAACCCTGATCAAACACACCTGAGCAAGCTAATCAATGTCTTCAGGATCACTAGAAACTCACAGCTACGTGTGTTTGATCAGGGTTGGAGCTAAACTGTGCAGGACAGTGGCCCTCCAGGACCGAGTTTGAGAAACCCTGGTTTACTGTAACATCTGCACAGTGTAACACTGTTACTGGTTTTGTTCAATAGATCTTTGCACATGGTGAATCACATTCCCCGTCTTTCATGATAGGCTACATCTGTAAAGTTCAGATTGAGGACTGAGAGATTCAGACACTAAACATTGAGATGATGCAGTGATTAGTGTGTGTTTAAAGCAGACGTCACACACTCACACACTGTCTGCTCTCCTCTATTGTGTCTTTCTGATTCTCAGTCTGTTTTCATTCTTCATTGGTTCCTCTCTCATGTCCTGCATGGATGTGTTGTTGGAGTCTCTGCTGCTGGACGGGGGTCAAAAGTCAATGAAGAAAGAAAATTATGGACATTAAAGCTAAAACATTGGGTATTTAAATGCTGTCTATTGTGTGATAAATTCATTTGTTCTTTGTTATGTATAACATAAACAGGCTTCTGCTCTTATACAGGATATTTTAGAACCATTATGAGTTTAAAACCATAGAGATAAACATTATTGTCAAAACAAATGAACTCAATTCAAGTCTGCATTATTTATTCACAGCTGCTGAAATAGCCTTAACTAGTTTTATCTTCTCGCATAGTCAGACCTTTACCAGCCTTCAGGGGCGATTCTAGACCCTTTACATATAACTTTGAGCAGGTGTGATCCCAGCTTAGGACCCCAGTAGTTTGACTGATCTAAAGCTGTTCTCGCGATTCTTAATGTAATCAATCAAACTTTAATTTATGAAATAAACTTTATTTTTATCCAGATTATTTAGTTAAAGTGAAAGAAATTGCATTTTTAGGTATGTTTTGCGACATTGTTAATTGTTATTAAGCAATAAGGCATAATCTATTATTTTTTTATTACAAGCATGCCATGTCATAATTATTCTATATAAACAGAATTATGCTTGTATCATATTTGTTTCTTATCGAAAAATATCGTAGATGGTGAAAAAAACGTTATCTCTAATCATTTCGGATAGCTGTATGCTATGCTGCTATCTGATTTATTTATTTATTTACCTTTATTAAAATGTATAATATAAATGTTTTAAATTCAAATAAAGAAATCCTTCATACCAGCCTTCTTTCCAGTCAACTAAGTGACATCATGAACTGTCTACTTTGCAGATAAATGTTAAAAATATGATGACAACTATAAGCAAGACAAGTGTTTCTCTGGATTCATGGATACATCACATCCTGTTTATTTGCCATGGGGTTCGAGTTTGGAGCTCCGGGAAGTTGATTCTTAATCCTCGGTTTTTATCAAAAAACAATTTAACTTAAAAGGCACACTATGTAATATTTTGGGATTAAAATATTCAAAAACCACTAGAACAATGTTATATAAATTTTGTTGATTTGTGTACTTACATTATCCCAAATGTTTCTAAGAATGTTTAAATCCAGAGAAATAAGCAGTTTTAACCAGGACACGTGTGTCATCTATCAGTGACGACCAGTGTTGTGTGTAACGCGTTACAAAGTAACGCGTTACAGTAACGTAACTACTTTTTCGGGCAAAAATTAGTGTAACGCGTTACTACTGAAAATTTGGTAACGAAACGTAGTTAATTTTTCAATTCGACGCAACGTTACTTTTCCCATGGTTAGATTTGACAGCGACGTGCGCGCTTGCGCAATAGTCACAAGCTCCACACGGTACGTGACAGAGGCTGGTAGCAGTCTGCAAACCAATCATGGCAACAAGCGACAAGCAGCCGACGCTAACTTTTGAGGGATGGAGGTATTCCCACTACTTCAAACTCGTTGAAACTAAGGGGAGGAATTTGAGTGTAAGGTGTACACTGTGTCCTGGCGAGAAACTTTTATCCACTGCCGTTAACTCAACTGCCAACCTCACCAAGCATTTGAAAGGAAAACATGCTAACATGAAGCTTGTCGCTCAAGATCCCCGGCGGGGAAATGATGATATGTCGAGTCCAACCCCAAATAAGCAGCTAAAACTTCATTTCCAGCACCAGGAGGTAACTAAACAAGAGTTGGACAAACTTGTCGCTTCGTTCATCGTCGATGAAATGTTGCCCATCAATACTGTCGAATCTCCCACTTTCAGAAAGATACTTAGCAAAATACCTATAACAGGAGACAGGCGCCCATGGTCAGATCGTAGAACTTTCACGGGCTATCTGGACGAATGTTATCTGACATATGACCCATTTTGAGGTTACCAAGTTGTTCCTACGGAGCCTATTGATACTATTTTTTATAATAAAGAGCACAAAAGAAATACCTGTTATGTCCTCAATAGTATAACTTTATGTAGGCCTACACATTTAGGAACAGATATTGGGTTCTGCCCAAAGTCAAGCAACATAAAAGTAACGTAAAAGTAACGAGTAACATAAAAAGTTACTTTCCAAAGGGGGTAACTAAGTAAAGTAACGGATTACTTTAAAAAAAAGTAACGAGTAACGAGCAAACACTACTTTTTAAAAGTAACTTCCCCAACACTGGTGACGACATACCCGCGTTACCCTCGATTTCCAGTTTTATTTTGTAAAAACCATGGAAACACCAAATACGTTTAATATATTATGTGTTTCATTAGACAGGTGAGGAACTGTTTGGATACATTCATCGATAGAAAACGAATCACTGTTATACAGTTCATCACAGTTAGTCTTTTTGTTTAAATCTTGTTTCTTGGTTTACCGTGAGTACCATATTTACCATGCCTAATATCGATCTAGCTCACTGCAGTGTGCAACAAGTGTCTCATATAGTCGCCGCAGAGCGAACGCCAGTGTTGGGCAAGCTACTTGGAAAATGTAGTGAGTTAAGCTAGCAGTTACTATACATTAAATAAGCTTCACTACACTGAAGCTACCACCCTGGAAAATGTAGCAAGCTAAGCTACAGGAACATGGCAAAAGTAGTTCACTACATCTAAGCTATTTTTTAAAATTACATTTTTATATTGAACCAACTTCATTCCAAATCAATGCTATCTCAGTGATCAATAAAACTGTAAGTCAAACAGATAGGCAAGCATAATTGTTCAGTTCAGTTGTTTATTCAACAACTGTTCCAAACCAATTTGGCAACGAAAACAAACAAACAAAAACGTGATCCACATAATAACAAAACCAGGTGTCGAGAGTGTGTGTGTATTCATCTGTATGTGTACGTATGCATATGCACATGTGTTTGCCTGGTCATGCACAATTTAGACTTGGGCACATTTGCAGGACTAAATGTAAGTTAATTTAAAACTCAAATCAGCTCAAACCACAGTAGCAAAAGAATTAAGACCTGCTCCAGACAGTACCAACATGGCAAAAAAAAACAAAAAAACATGTCCTCTAAATAACATTTGGTGTGTGTGTGTGTGTGTGTGTGTGTGTGTGTGTGTGTGTGTGTGTGTGTGAAAGATATCTGTCTCTCTCCATGGAAACAAGTTTCTGCCACCACATATCAAGAGGTGGTCAGGCTGGACCCCAAGCTTTTTAACAAGAGGTGTTTATTCACGCGACACAATAGAGGCTTTTCAAAATTTGCATCGGAAAGACGGTTTCTCTTTGGTCGGAAAATGTCTTTTCCGGAGCAGAAGGTGGTGGTAATGCACCAAAAAGCTGGTTGCTAACCGCCATAAAACACAAAGAAGAAGAAGTCACCGGCAGGTCCGTGTAGGGCGGTGGGTGGTGTCATAGATATCATATAAAGGCTAGATGTCTCGTCCGCGCTGCTGGCCAATGGAGCTCGACATCCGCACACGGCGGCCATCTTACGACAGGGTGCTCGCTCACTCATAACATGGTGCATGTACTTTTAAATAACCATAACTTGCTCAATTTTCTACCGATTTTAAAACGGTTTGGTTTGTTATAAACGTCAGAGATGTAGCGATTATACTGCATACATATGAATAATTATGTTCAAAATGTTTAAGCATTCAGAATTATAGCCACATTAATAACGTTTGTAAGCAACCAAACCGTTTGTAAATCCGTCCAGATTTCAGCGAGATAAGAGGATTTGTGTGCGTGCTGCTCACTCACCTTAATTCACAGAGCCCTGTCCTAAGATGGCCGCCGGTGATGCCGGAAGTGACTCCGCCTTAAGACATCTAGCCTTTATATGATATCTATGGGTGGTGTTACTTAATGATCCAGGATCAGTGATCCTTAGCAGTTGTATTAGCATCCGATTTGTATTAGCATCCGACTTCAGCTTGTGTGGACGCTACCGCACTACTTGATCAACAAAAGAGCTTCGCTACTGAAAAGCTATTTGATTCAGAAAACAGCGACGCTACCACCACGCTATTGAGAAATGTACTGTAGTTAAGCTAGTAACGTCACTACTTGTGAACGTCAACACTGGCGAACGCACAGAGTAGCATTATAACAACTTTCATTACACTCAAATATGATAAAACAGCGCTGTGTTACCCCATGATTCTGATGGGGATACCGGCTGTAGAGGTGAAGACAACAACTCCCATGATTCTGCCAAATCAAGGCGTCATCAAGCTACGTCTTTGTTTTGAATAAGCGACCTATTGGCGAAAAGTTACATAGTGTGGCTTTAATTAATCTTTGCTATTAAAATGGGTAAACGTATCCTTGGAAATTTTTGATTTCGCTAGTTTTTATCTGTTTTCCTGAATAAATCCATCTAGTGCCACTCTAACCGGCTACCGCTAATGCTGGGTACACACCAAAAGATTTTTTACATCTTATAAGATTTTCAAAATGTGATAGACCACAAACATGAGGACAAAAAAATCCTAGATTTAACCGTTTTGCTCCTATAGTGTGTGGTGTGCCATGATGTGACAAAGACAGCACACCTCAGAATAAGCATGGCGGACAATATGCAAGAAGAAATTTCACTTTGTGCTGCGCCATGACTGCGTTTGTTATGCTTCCGTCTTCCATCATCTCGCTTTCTGATTGGATATTGTTTCGTTTCACGTGATAGTCTCCAGAGCGTGCGCGCGTTTGTCCTCGGGGTTCCCCCCGGGGTTTCTGATTGTAAATATAAAACGTTGAATATTTACGATTCGCGATCGGGGCGGCTCCGACGTTCTTCCGATCAGGTTCGGACACTCTTAACACACCTCACACCAAGGGAAAATCTGATAAGATGATCTGTTGAACCATCAAGATAATCGGGACATAGCTAGGATTGTCAGAAGGGGGGAAATCGGCCCAAAATCAGCCCGATTATCTTTTGGTGTGTACCCAGCATAAGCTTGTTCATCCTCCCGGCCCTCCTCCACTCCGGCGCCGACACACCAGACCCTGGTGCACCAGCGGTTGAAGGCTCGGGCTAGGCCTCGGGTGAAGACCTCTTACCCTCCACCACCTCTAGTCTTCCAGATGTTCACCAGGAACCACTTCGCCTCTTATCACGAAATAAAAATCCAATGCTGTGATCATCAGAGACATCATTGTCCGGCGTGTTCGGATCAGGTGCGGGGCCGTTTATACAACTAAAAACTGAAAACTTTTTCATTTACACGACAACAGTGTTTTGTGGGCCTGAAAACGCAAACTTTTGAAAACTGGTTTCAAAGTGGACTTTTTTGAAAACGATACCATTATTGTTTCAGTGTAAAATAACAAACGCAAATTTGTGAAAATGTTGACATCATGTGCATCTGTATTACATGTTCAGTCTATAGTCACATAGTGTTTCAGTGCAAAGTGACATCGCCAACTAGTTGTTTTCGCAAATCCATGTGAATGGGGATTGTTTTGACAACATTGACATCTGTATGCAAAAAACATAAAGAAAAAAAGTTTCCAGTTTTAGTACACCATTGTCGTGTAAACACCCTAAAATGTGCAGTGCTGGGGTCCTCCAGAACCAGGTTAAGAACCACAATCCTAAATGAATTGTTAATATCATGGAGTTATGAACAGAAACTGCTCTTTGTAAATAACTGGAATCATTTCTGGGAGTGATCTAGATTATTCTGTGCTGATGGTCTGCACTCTATAACACTCTAACAACTTCAACGAAACTATGGTAGCCTATAGTCCAATTTATACAATGTCTCTTTTTCCCAAATAGTTGAACACAAATAATAAGTTTATTAAAGTAGTAATATCCCCGCTATCTCTTGAATTTATCCTCACTGTGTTGCTATAGGTGTCTTGAGCTGATCTGATCGTTTAGAGATTATTAGACTGTTATCAGAATAATGTGTTTGGCTCCT